>RCWM02000270.1:1120000-1517191 GCA_003667255.2 Euschistus heros
TAACATATAATAGTAACAGTCAAGAAATTTATTTTAACAAGTAAGTTAAGCAGTAAACCAGGAAGTTAAATCCCTAAAAACCTCACTTAATAAATACGGGGACTTGAGTTTCGAATTGAGTAAGAGACTGGCAAAAATCGAAGCTCATCTAGAGGAGCAAACAAAACCTATAGAAGAGTTGGTTGATGAAAATAGTAATTTAAAAACAAAAGTTTTTACACCTTGATCTGTATAATTCATCGTCCAGAACGGTTGTTTTTTCCCCAATGAGATATGTATGGAACAAAACATAATTCAGAGTTGGGCAAAATTCAATTACATTGTAATCCGATTACAATTGCATTACTTTATATTTCAAACAGATGTAATCGAAATACATCGGGTATGAATTACAGTATTCCCACAGAGTAATTCAATTGGGATTACAATGTAATTCATCAATGTAATTCAATTACGGATTACATAATTGGATTACAGATTTCGATTACTTGTAATTCAAGGCATGAATTATTCAAATATTTAATTCGATTACAATATTTCTTCCATTAAATAGGCAAATAAATATCGGAATATCAGTTTTTCACCTCCACCATTTAAGTTTTAAGTTTTCTCTTATTGTTAACGGTTTTGAACTATCGCCATCTTTTTCTTAGGGAGAGGAGTGGGGGGCTAAACTTCTAAATTGAGAACGGCTGGTCCGATCTTAATGAAATTTAATTATTATGTTTCTTTTGTACTTATTAGCGTATATTTGGGGTTTTAACAGTTTTACTAATTAGTGGGGGGAGGGGGGGGGGGCTAAATTTCTAAATTGAGAACGGCTGGTCTGATCTTAATGAAACTTGATAATTATGTTTCTTTTGTACTTATTAGCGTATATTTGGGGTTTTAACAGTTTTACTAATTAGTGGGGGATGGGGGGGGGGGGCTAAATTTCTGAATTGAGAACGGCTGGTCCAATCTTAATGAAACTTGATAAATATGTTTCTTTTGTACTTATTAGCGTATATTTGGGGTTTTAACAGTTTTTACTAATTAGTGTAGGGTGGGGGGGGGGGGGCTAAATTTCTGAATTGAGAACGGCTGGTCCGATCTTAATGAAACTTGATAATTATGTTTCTTTTGTACTTATTAGCGTATATTTGGGGTTTTAACAGTTTTACTAATTAGTGTAGGGTGGGGGGGGGCTAAATTTCTGAATTGAGAACGGCTGGTCCGATCTTAATGAAACTTGATAATTATGTTTCTTTTGTACTTATTAGCGTATATTTGGGGTTTTAACAGTTTTACTAATTAGTGTAGGGTGGGGGGGGGGGGCTAAATTTCTGAATTGAGAACGGCTGGTCCGATCTTAATCAAATATGATAATTATGTTTCTTTTGTACTTATTAGCGTATATTTGGGGTTTTAACAGTTTTACTAATTAGTGGGGGGGTGGAGGGGGGGGGGGGCTAAATTTCTAAATTGAGAACGGCTGGTCCGATCTTAATGAAATTTAATAATTATGTTTCTTTTGTACTTATTAGCGTATATTTGGGGTTTTAACAGTTTTACTAATTAGTGGGGGGTAGGGGGGGCTAAACTTCTAAATTGAGAACGGCTGGTCCGATCTTAATGAAATTTGATAATTATGTTTCTTTTGTACTTATTAGCGTATATTTGGGGTTTTAACAGTTTTTACTAATTAGTGGGGGGTGGGGGGGGGGGGCAAATTTCTAAATTAAGAACGGCTGGTCCGATCTTAATGAAATTTAATAATTATGTTTCTTTTGTACTTATTAGCGTATATTTGGGGTTTTAACAATTTACTAATTAGTGGGGGGTGGAGGGGGGGCCAAATTTCTAAATTGAGAACGGCTGGTCCGATCTTAATCAAATATGATAATTATGTTTCTTTTGTACTTATTAGCGTATATTTGGGGTTTTAACAGTTTTACTAATTAGTGGGGGGTGGAGGGGGGGGCTAAATTTCTAAATTGAGAACGGCTGGTCCGATCTTAATCAAATATGATAATTATGTTTCTTTTGTACTTATTAGCGTATATTTGGGGTTTTAACAGTTTTACTAATTAGTGGGGGGTGGAGGGGGGGGGGCTAAATTTCTAAATTGAGAACGGCTGGTCCGATCTTAATGAAATTTAATAATTATGTTTCTTTTGTACTTATTAGCGTATATTTGGGGTTTTAACAGTTTTACTAATTAGTGGGGGGTAGGGGGGGGGGCTAAACTTCTAAATTGAGAACGGCTGGTCCGATCTTAATTAAATTTAATAATTATGTTTCTTTTGACTGAACAGCGTATATTTGGGGTTTTAACAGTCTTACTAATTAGTGGGGGGTGGGGGGGCTAAATTTCTAAATTGAGAACGGCTGGTCCGATCTTAATGAAATTTAATAATTATGTTTCTTTTGTACTTATTAGCGTATATTTGGGGTTTTAACAGTTTTACTAATTAGTGGGGGGTGGGGGGCTGTATTTCTGCATTAAGAGCTAAATTTTTTCAAGTGAATTTCGTTCAAAATATTTTTTTTTCACAAGAACCGACATCGGATTCGAATTCAGCATTCAAAAGAACCCTTAAATACGAAATTTCGTCCAAATAGAAAAATAAAAATTTGTAAGCTTCAAAATTTCCTGACCAAATATGGTCGGCAAGTTTTGTTGAAATTGATAAAAACGTGAATTACGCTTAGACGGTTTATTTTATCAACTTTATTTTTTTTCACAAAATATAGGGTGGTAATACGCTTGAAATATATATGGTTTCATCATCCTATCTGGTTTGAAACTCAAGTTAAAAATCAAAATGTTTTTCGGATTTTCCAAATTTTTTAATCGGCTTTTGTCCATCGAATTTTACATTTATATACATCAAAAGAAAGCTGAGACCCTTCTCTTTCCAGCGATACTAACCAGTGGATCACGTGACAAAGTAATGGTGATTTAAAGGTATGTAACCAATATTCGGTTTAAAAATTTCATTTTCCTCGAAGAGGGTGAAAAAAATGATATTTTGCTGAATAAGCGTTTTTTAATGTTTTTGAGGGTTCTAAATTACAATCTAACGTCAATTTTTGTGTATAAAAATCTATTGAGGTAGTTTGCTTGAAAAACTAATCATTTTTTTTAGAATTTAATTAACCTAAACCAAAATCTATGGAGCGACAATATTTTTCCTTGAATTCCCAATCAAGACTAAAAATCTTGGTGCAGGAATCATGTCGATATCATTTTTTAAACTCAAAATAAAAAATAAATTAGTTTAATGCTATTTTTTTTTTCTAGGCAATATACGTGTCTAATATTTTTTGACCAGGAACCTCCAAAACAATTGCCAACAAGATCCGTGAGAGACTGAGTGTGTCCTCCTCTTGTCAGTGTTGCCAGCTACCTACAAACCTTACTTAACGCCTAATAGTAACAGACAAGAAATTAATCCATTTTTTTTAATTAATGCTATTAACAAAAAAAAATATACACATTTAAAATCATTTCTAGTGATAGTTCATATGATCGCTAGTTAATTATTTATAATATTGTAAAAAGTGTAATTTAACGTCTTTATTAAAATATAGCAATCATTAATAATTGTCTATTTCATTAAGGTAAATGTGTTAAACTTTATTATTACACTTAAAAAATTTTATTTTTTACATTTTAATTTATTTTCAAAAATAACTTAAAAACAAAATTTAATCCTTTTTGAAGAGAATTTGAGTCTGTAACCCACTTAATTTGATTCAATTTTGATTTATGTTAAATTCCATTCAATATTTAGAACGTAAATATTATACTGTTACTAAAAAACTGTTAAAATACTAAAAACTAAATTCTCAATTTATAAATTTAGCCCCCCCCCACCCCCACTAATTAGTAAAACTGTTAAAACCCCAAATATACGCTAATAAGTACAAAAGAAACATAATTATTAAATTTCATTAAGATCGGACCAGCCGTTCTCAATTTAGAAATTCAGCCCCCCCCCCCACCAATTAGTAAAACTGTTAAAACCCCAAATATACGCTAATAAGTACAAAAGAAACATAATTATTAAATTTCATTAAGATCGGACCAGCCGTTCTCAATTTAGAAATTTAGCCCCCCCCCCCCACCCCCCACTAATTAGTAAAACTGTTAAAATCCCAAATATACGCTAATAAGTACAAAAGAAACATAATTATTAAATTTCATTAAGATCGGACCAGTTTTTCCAACTGGTCATAAATATAAAACTGTTAAAACCCCAAATATACGCTAATAAGTACAAAAGAAACATAATTATTAAATTTAATTAAGATCGGACCAGCCGTTCTCAATTTAGAAGTTTAGCCCCCCCCCCCTACCCCCCACTAATTAGTAAAACTGTTAAAACCCCAAATATACGCTAATAAGTACAAAAGAAACATAATTATCAAATTTCATTAAGATCGGACCAGCCGTTCTCAATTTAGAAGTTTAGCCTCCCCCCACCCCCTAATTAGTAAAACTGTTAAAACCCTAAATATACGCTAATAAGTACAAAAGAAACATAATTATTAAATTTCATTAAGATCGGACCAGCCGTTCTCAATTTAGAAATTTAGCCCCCCCCCCACCCCCCACTAATTAGTAAAACTGTTAAAACCCCAAATATACGCTAATAAGTACAAAAGAAACATAATTATTAAATTTCATTAAGATTGGACCAGCCGTTCTCAATTTAGAAATTTAGCCCCCCCCCCCACCCCCACTAATTAGTAAAACTGTTAAAACCCCAAATATACGCTAATAAGTACAAAAGAAACATAATTATCAAATTTCATTAAGATCGGACCAGCCGTTCTCAATTTAGAAGTTTAGCCTCCCCCCACCCCCACTAATTAGTAAAACTGTTAAAACCCTAAATATACGCTAATAAGTACAAAAGAAACATAATTATTAAATTTCATTAAGATCGGACCAGCCGTTCTCAATTTAGAAATTTAGCCCCCCCCCACCCCCCACTAATTAGTAAAACTGTTAAAACCCCAAATATACGCTAATAAGTACAAAAAAAACATAATTATTAAATTTCATTAAGATTGGACCAGCCGTTCTCAATTTAGAAATTTAGCCCCCCCCCCCACCCCCCCTAATTAGTAAAACTGTTAAAAACCCCAAATATACGCTAATAAGTACAAAAGAAACATAATTATTAAATTTAATTAAGATCGGACCAGCCGTTCTCAATTTAGAAGTTTAGCCCCCCCCCTACCCCCCACTAATTAGTAAAACTGTTAAAACCCCAAATATACGCTAATAAGTACAAAAGAAACATAATTATTAAATTTCATTAAGATTGGACCAGCCGTTCTCAATTTAGAAATTTAGCCCCCCCCCCCCCCCCACTAATTAGTAAAACTGTTAAAACCCCAAATATACGCTAATAAGTACAAAAGAAACATAATTATTAAATTTCATTAAGATCGGACCAGCCGTTCTCAATTTAGAATTTAGCCCCCCCCCCCCCCCTCCACCCCCACTAATTAGTAAAACTGTTAAAACTCCAAATATACGCTAATAAGTACAAAAGAAACATAATTATCAAATTTCATTAAGATCGGACCAGCCGTTCTCAATTCAGAAATTTAGCCCCCCCCCCCCCCCCCCCCCCCCCCCCCCCCCCCCCCCCCCCCCCCCCCCTAACTAATTAGTAAAACTGTTAAAACCCCAAATATACGCTAATAAGTACAAAAGAAACATAATTATCAAGTTTCATTAAGATCGGACCAGCCGTTCTCAATTTAGAAGTTTAGCCCCCCACTCCTCTCCCTAAGAAAAAGATGGCGATAGTTCAAAACCGTTAACAATAAGAGAAAACTTAAAACTTAAATGGTGGAGGTGAAAACCGATATTCCGATATTTATTTGCCTATTTAATGGAAGAAATATTGTAATCGAATTAAATATTTGAATAATTCATGCCTTGAATTACAAGTAATCGAAATCTGTAATCCAATTATGTAATCCGTAATTGAATTACATCGATGAATTACATTGTAGTCGTAATTCATGAAGTAATTGCATTATAACATGTAATGTAATCCCGGCCGGGATTGCAATTACAGTGTAATCGTAATTCATAGAATATATTTCAATCACATTTTGCCCAACTCTGATATAATTTGCGGCAAATACGATTTAAATCGCAGAACGAAAATACTCCTGAAGTTTTTACATTAACTTAAACGAATATGTAAACAATGAGATAATCATACTAAACAGTTGTCTAAGGCTTATTTAAGAATACAAAACGGTAAGCAGATCGATAAAAAATATTTCGATTTTTGATTTTTGAACCACTATGCGCCGTGCCGATATAAGGAAGATGTAATAAACATATTTAAAAAAGTTCTGCCAAAATCTTCAAATGGTCGAGATCAACTACAGAAGGCCTATCCCGACCTTCCTTGTCTTCGAGATCAAAATCCCAAAGACCAAATTTATGGAACCATCCCATCACTGTAGAGGTGGGACAAAAATAACGTAATCTTTAAAATAACCTATTATTGACTTGGAACTGTTATCACCAATCACCTATTACCGAAAAAACCCTATTACCAGTGATATTTTAAAATATCTATAAATAAACCTAAATTTGTATTTTAAAATAACTATATTTTACAGTATTATTTATTGATAAATTCACCCGTCTTCAACTTCAATTCAGAGAAGGTGTTAAATATTTTAAAATATATAAATTTTTATTCAAAATTTATATTTTAACATATTTGATACATTTTCTGAATATCTGTAGATAAAGACGGCTGAATTTATCAATAAAGTAAAAAAAATATATGTATTTATAATATTTTCATTCTACGATTATTGTGACTTCAGCAATTATATATTTTCAAAGATAAAATTACTTATTGTTGGATTTATTATATTTGTAGTAAGATGATAAAAGTATGGTTGACCGGATGATAAATGGAGAAGAAGATAGTCAGGGATGCAGTCAAAGTAACACCACGTCAAAGAAGAATTCTTTAATACGTGCCAACGTTTCGACCTGCGTTGCAGGTCTTCTTCAGGGCTATAATGAACAAAATACCAGAAGTGACAAAAAAACAGATGTGACAAAAATAACAGACCGATAAACAGATGACAAATGGAATACAGAATGGCATAGATAAAAAAAAAAAAAAAAACAATATACAAAACAGTATAGAAAAGATCAGATACATAAATAACAAAGAATACAAAGCAGCAAGGTAAGAATAAGGACAAGAAAGGAATGAAAAAATAAAAATAAATAAATAAATAAAAAATAAATAAATAAAAAAAAAATGTATATATATATATATATATATATATATATATATATATATATATATATATATATATAACATAATGAAAAAATAATAATAAAAAAAATAAATAAAAAAATAATAAATAAATAAATAATAAAATAAAAATATGGAAATAGAGGACAGAACGAGGGAAATAAGTAGAAGGTGATAAAAGAAAAGAAACGGATAAAAGAATGAAGGGAAGGGAAATAAAAGTGGAAAGATAAAAGTAAAAGGAAAAGAATATAAAGAACACTTACCCACCGAACCACACTTGTGAGGAGAAGGACGATGACTGATGTGAAATGGTAAGAACAGCTGGGTAGGATAAGGGAGAAAAGGCGCGGGGCACATGGATACAGAATAGGAAAATGAGAATGAAAAAGAAACAAAAATATAAAAGAAATATGAACAACAGAGAGACAATAAGATAACAAAATAACAAGTAAATATAGACAGAATAAAAAGAGAAAATACAATAAGGCCAATGCCATCATTATAGGGTGCAACACAAATATATAAAAAAAAAAAAAAAAAAAAAAAAAAAAAAAAAAAAAAAAAAGATACATAAAATAACAAAATAAAGCGAAAAATATAAAGCAAAAAATGACAAGAAGAGACGGGAAGAACCCAAGGGAAGGTTATTGTTTTTTAATAAGGTTAAAAACTTGGGAATAAGTACTAGAAATGTACTCTTTGTCACTATTGTGGTTGACGGGATTAGGCTCGAGATGGATATAAATGGATTCGGATAATAAACGTTTACTATGGTTAGGGACGGTGGCAAGGATAGAAGTTTTTTCAAAATCAAAAGTATGGTTTAAGGATATGGCATGTTCCGAGAGTTTGGTGGCAGAGGAATTTTTGGAAGATATTGAGAGTTTGTGTTGGGAGATGCGGGTTTTAAGGTGGTTTTTGGTTTGGCCAATATATGAGGACTGACAATTAGGAAAAGCACAGGGAATACGGTAAATGACGTTGGATCTGAGTTGGATAGGGATGGGATCTTTGAGGTTAGTGTAGATGAAGCTGAGTTTGTTATGGGATTTCAGGCCTAGGCGTAGGTTCGGGAAGGTAGAGCGGAGAGCTTTTTGGATGTTATTTCCCCGGATGCGGAATCCTTTATTTCCCTTCCCTTCATTCTTTTATCCGTTTCTTTTCTTTTATCACCTTCTACTTATTTCCCTCGTTCTGTCCTCTATTTCCATATTTTTATTTTATTATTTATTTATTTATTATTTTATTTATTTATTTTTTATTATTATTTTTCATTATGTTATATATATATACATTTTTTTTTTTTTTTTTTTTTTTTTTTAAATTTGTTTATTTATTTTTATTTTTTCATTCCTGTCTTGTCCTTATTCTTACCTTGCTGCTTTGTATTCTTTGTTATTTATGTATCTGATCTTTTCTATACTGTTTTGTATATTTTTTTTTTTTTTTTTATCTATGCCATTCTGTATTCCATTTGTCATCTGTTTATCGGTCTGTTATTTTTGTCACATCTGTTTTTTTGTCACTTCTGGTATTTTGTTCATTATAGCCCTGAAGAAGACCTGCAACGCAGGTCGAAACGTTGGCACGTATTAAAGAATTCTTCTTTGACGTGGTGTTACTTTGACTGCATCCCTGACTATCTTCTTCTCCATTTGTAGTAAGTTATGTTAATTAACTCCATTTAAACAAACAATGATTTTCCTCTTAATAACCATGTTCATCACTCTTAAGATTCCAAGTACAAAGTTTATTAAATCATCCATCGAGAACGATGGGGAAATAACAATAAATTAAGGTTGGAGTGAGGAGTAGAGGTGGGACAAAAATAACGTAATCTTTAAAATAACCTATTATTGACTCGGAACTGTTATCACCAATCACCTATTACTGAAAAAACCCTATTACCAGTGATCATATTTTAAAATATCTATAAATAAACCTAAATTTGTATTTTAGAATAACTTATTTTTATTATTTTAGAATAACTATATTAAAATATAGTTATATTTTACAATATTAGTCAAATTTATTAAATCTTCCATCGAAAACGATGGGAGAAACAACAATAAATTGGGGTTGTTGGTGTAAGGTGTTAGGTTATAACAGATAGAAGAACCGATCGGTTAAGGTTATTCGACCAGTTACCGTTCTTAGATCGGTTCTCAATAACTGTTGTGTAACTTCTGTTATCTAATAACTCATATGGCTGTCATATTATTGAAGAACCGATAGGTCACGTGATCTAATAACGCAAACAAGAACTGGTCGCAGATGGGTTATGACGCTCCTAGCGGCCGTGGTTCGAACTAAAACAGAAATTCGTGATCGTAGTACAATCATATCACAATAGATGGAGGTCGAAACTGTGAACAAAAATAAATGCATTGATTTTAATTTGTAAATAAATCTTCATGAGTTCCTTTTTTGTTTCATTGCGAGAGGTTAAGAGAGGTTCTACTTTAATACAAAGTGCTGAAACTTTTAGATGAGCTTTGTAACACCTTATTTTATTTAAATTTTGCTTGGACTGAAATAGTTCCCCAATATTCAGGGTCTTAGTGTTTTCTAATCGAAATTTTAAAAAGCTGGGTATTCCTAGCGAACTTAGTACTGGCCCCTGCTCCCGCGCAGAATACACTTGTCACCTAATTCTAACCTTGCTCCGATCTTATGACGTCAGTTATCGCAGCTTTAGGAGGGGAAGTTTCTCTTCCCCTCCTTCCCCCATAATACCAAAAGCTGAAATGGCTAGTTAATATCAAATGCTTTTTCTTATGTTATATTACAAATAATAACGTAATGACAAATGAATGTCATTAAAATCTTATGATTATAATGGATAGTTAAAACCTTGCAATGATTATTAAATCATAAATATATTAGCTTGTTGTAAAATCTATTTAGACTTTTGTAATTTATTGTTATTCCACGGATATTTCCACTTTTATTAGATTCCATCGAGATTCTACCTTTTTACCTGTTTGTAAAATATAATACTGCTTTTTGAAGTATTTAGTCCTTTGATATATAGTTTTTTTTATTTTTGTGAATGGTTTCTTTCATACCTCTTTTTAGTTATAATTTTTATAGTTATATCCATTGGAATATTTGTAAATAGATTTGTTAATGAATAAACTGAATATTTTTAATTCATTTTGTTTTTGTTTTTTTCCTTTAAAAACTGTGATGTAAATTGATTGTATCTGTATGGTTATTAGAATTGTCCAATATTTTGGTGAAGTATTTATGAGAACAGTTAGTTCTTTTAAATAAAAACTCATTGTGATTGTACAATGATAATGTGGGGTGTTGATAAATTTGTACAAACTTTATTGTAATTTGTTTTGTTTTTTTATATAGTTTTAGTCCATACATTATCTCATTCTGTGATTTTTATAATTACCCTTTCTGTTTTGGAAACTTATAAAATGAAAAATACCTTCAGGTTTGTTCAATTATTGTATCCTAATCTTTATCAGTTATTAGTTCAAACTACCTTTTGATCTACTAATCTTTCTCTTGTTATCTTTTTGCTGACATTCCTTTCTTTACATCCCCTATCAACAATTTTCTCAGGCATCCTCTTACTCTCTAATCTGTCCAGGAAAATTTACTTTGGCCTCTGTTTTGATACATTCTTTTTGAATGAGCTCCTGGTTTAAATACTCTTTAAAATACTTTTTTCCTCAATTAGGATTGATGACTTAATTCCAATAAAAGTGGCAATTAATTCATGAAACCCTAATTGTATTGATCCTTCTGTACCATCATGTGTACCTCAAGTGATTTTTTCCTCTCTCATATATTGTCTTATGATATTATTAGAAACATGATGGGCTCTTATTATGAAATAACTTCCACTCTGAGTACCCAGCTCTAGTGTAGTATCGTTTAAGCTTTTTCTTCTCCACACCACAGATTTTAGCAAATTTAAAGACAATTTATAGTGATAAGGAAAGATATAATCATCTTCTTTTTTTTTAAAGGAAACATTTTTATTCCACAGGAACGAGTTTAGGATTCCTACAGTCTTCCTTTCTCTTAATATTATCAATGAAATATCTTAATTAATAGAGGATTCCTTTCCAGAAAGGATTAGTAGACCTCCATATCTCTAATCTTCAATGCTAAAAAATGTGCTTGAAGAGTTGAGGGACACAAACTCTTTCTTCTTTAGATTTATTTCCATGCCCTTTTCAGAATACTGCTTAGAGTTTCCTCAGCATGTATTCCAGATCACATTCCTCAGTGGCAATGAGTTGATAAACTCCTGCAATTTGTATTATGAATTAGATATCTTTCAAAATCACCCGCGTGTTAGTATTTCTCTCCTATTTTTAGAAAGGTTGTTTAATAACCATGTTAAAGAGAGTAGGTGATTAGCAGCAACTTTGATTTAATCCTTTGGTGATGTGTAATGCTGAGGGGACATGATATCAAAACTTTTTTTTAAATACTTTTGTATAGAATTAGTAACGCTGCTATTTCAAAATTTAATTTCCAATTCTGCACCTTTATAAAGGCCTTGTATGCCTTATCTCAGACTATCACTTATCTCTGACAAACAGTGCTTTCCACACCTTATTTAAAGGACCTAAGTCAAAGCTTTCTAAAGGTGGATAAAGGCTAAATGTACCTCCTGGACCAGAAGTCTTGGAAGTCCACCAAATGCTTTAAAAAAAATTGGGATATAGTACTTGACCTAAGATGACCCAGCCTGAATCCTGCTTCTACCTCTGTTATATTCTTCTTTATTTTATCTTACAGCCAATATTTTAATACATGCTTAGGTAACAGATTGATACGAGCTACTTGTAATTGTTGAGTCTTTATAATTGTTGAAATATGTTTTACTAACACCTATATGTATTTTTAAAAAATAAAATCTTGGCAGTACAACTAAATAAGGACAATGTTTTTTAAAGATTTATTTAGCTGAATTCGTTTGTATCATAGTTGGCCTATTTATTATTAATTTGTTATATATTTTGACAACTTTTAATTGGCTTCTAAAATTTTTTGTTAAAAAAAAATTGACACAATAATTTTGGTTGATTTTGTGTTATTTATCATTTGTAAGATTACTAAATAAACAAATTATTAACGTTATTAGCAATAATGAGGAGGATAAATTAATGAATTACCAGTCAAAATGTCTAAAAGTAAGTTTGTAATAGGTTAGAACCACTAGCGCCAGGTCGGTGATTGAAAACAGAACGATGGCTGGCAATAGGTTATTCTAATAACAGTTGAGAACTGTTGTTGAACTGGAGTGATTGTAAGAACTGCAGTGATTCTAAGCGTTATTGGATCCCAAAGAGTTATTGGCAACAGCAGTGATTGACGGGCGCGCATTCTAGCGGTAGGGCAGGGATTTACTTGAATCACCTATTACTGGAATAACCTATTATTGGAACCTATTACTGGGATAGAGCCATAACGTAGTAACCTAATAGCAAAAAATAACTGTTTAGCCCACCTCTAGTGAGGAGTTAGGTTATAACAGATAGAAGCACCAATCGGTTAAGGTTATCAGACCAGTTACCGTTCTTAGATCGGTTCTCAATAACTGTTGTGTAACTTCTGTTATCTAATGACTCATATGGCTGTCCTATTATTGAAGAACCGATAGGTCACGTGATCTAATAACGAAAACAACTGGTCGCAGACAGGTTATGACGATCCTAGCGGCCGTGGTTCGAACTAAAACAGGAATTCGTGATCGTAGTACAATCATATCACAATAGATGGAGGTCGAAACTGTGAACAAAAATAAATGCATTGATTTTAATTTGTAAATAAATCTTCATGATTTCCTTTTTTGTTTCATTGCGAATCGATAAAAAAATCTCTTGGTTAAGAGAGGTACTACTTTAATACAAAGTGCTGAAACTTTTAGATGAGCTTTGTAACACCAGATTTTATTTAAATTTTGCTTGGACTGAAATAGTTCCCCAATATTCAGGGTCTTTTCTAATCGAAATTTTAAAAATTGAAATGGCTAGTTAATATCAAATGCTTTTTCTTATGTTATATTACAAATAATAATGTAATGACAAATGAATGTCATTAAAATCTTATGATTATCATGAATAGTAAAAACCTTGCAATGATTATTAAATCATAAATATATTAGCTTGTTGTAAAATCTATTTAGACTTTTGTAATTTATTGTTATTCCACGGATATTTCCACTTTTATTAGATTCCATCCAGACACTACCTCTTTACCTGTTTGTAAAATATAATAATGCTTTTTGAAGTATTTAGTCCTTTGATATATAGTTTTTTTTTATTTTTGTGAATGGTTTCTTTCATACCACTTTTTATTTATAATGTTTATAGTTATATCCATTGGAATATTTGTAAATAGATTTGTTAATAAATAAACTGAATATTTTTAATCCATTTTGTTTTTGTTTTTTTCCTTTAAAAACTGTGATGTAAATTGATTGTATCTGTATGGTTATTAGAATTGTCCAATATTTTGGTGAAGTATTTATGAGAACAGTTCTTTTAAATAAAAACTCACTGTGATTGTACAATGATAATGTGTGGTGTTGATAAATTTGTATAACCTTTATTGTAATTTGTTTGGTTTTTTTATATAGTTTTAGTCCATAAATTATCTCATTCTGTGATTTTTATAATTACCCTTTCTGTTCTGGAAACTTATAAAATGAAAAATACCTTCAGGTTTGTTCAGTTATTGTATCCTAATCTTTATTAGTTATTTGTTCAAACCATCTTTTGATCAACTAATCTTTCTCTTGTTATCTTTTTGCTGCCATTCCTTTCTTTACATCTTCTATCAACAATTTCCTCAGGCATCCTCTTACTCTCTAATCTGTCCTGGAAAATTTACTTTGGCCTCTGTTTTGATACATACTTTTTGAATGAGCTTCTGGTTTAAATGCTCTTTAAAATATTTTTTCCTCAATTAAGATTGATGAATTAATTCCAATAGAAGTGGCAATTAATTCATAAAACCCTAATTGTATTGATCCTTCTGTACCATCATGCGTACCTCAAGTGATTTTTTTCCTCTCTCATATATTGGCTTATGATATTATTAGAAACATGATGGACTCTTGTTATGAAATAACTTCCACTCTGAGTACCCATCTCTTCCGTATTCCAGATCCCATTCCTCAGTTGCAATGAGTTAATAAACTCCTGCAATTTGTAGCATAAATTAGATATCTTTCAAAATCTCCAAACCCATGTATTAATATTTTTCTCCTATTTCTAGAAAGCTTGTTTAATAACCATGTTAAAGAGAGTAGGTGATTAGCAGCAACTTATTTAATCCTTTAGTGATGTGTAACGCTGAGGAGACATGATATCAAAATTTTTTTTTTTTTTATATACTTTCGTATACAATTAGTAACACTGCTATTTCAAAATTTAATTCCCAATTCTGCACTAGTATAAAGGACTAGTATGCCTTATCTCAGACTATCACTAATTTCAGACAAACAGTGCTTTCCAGAGCTTATTTAAAGGACCTAAGTCAAAGCTTTCTAAAGGTGGATAAAGGCTAAATGTACCTCCTGGACCAGAAGTCTTGGAAGTCCACCAAATGCTTTAAAAAAAAATTGGGATATAGTGAAAACTTGACCTAAGATGGCCCAGCATGAATCCTGCTTCTACTGTCAGATAAAGAGTTTTCAATGGGAAATAGGGCAGAACATGGTAATGGCACACTGCCATCAACAAAGCTTGAGCTCACAACACAGACTAACGTTTATTGTTATTTACATTACATAGAGAGCGCCAGTTCCATAGAGGTAGCATTCTGACACCCTCCCTCAATTTCAAGTTACTACATATACAATAAAATACAAAATTATACTTGAAATTGTACATACACCAAAAATAAAACATTAAAACTTATTACTATAAATTAACAATCAATAACCTTAACCAATTCAGCCCTAAATTTTGCAAATTTATGTATTTCAAGAGCCTTTGTGAACACATCGGCTACTTGTTCATTAGTTGGAACATACTTGTTAATGAAAATTGCCGGTGCGAATAACTCGCCTCGGCGCAGTAAAAATGGACTGTATAGTATTTAATCAAAACGAGGTTCTGCAACTTTGGGGAGATGTTAGCGGGAAAATAATTCAACCAAAAAATACAGACAAGCGCACTCACCTGGTTGAGATCGCCTTCTAGCTCTCGCGGGGCCCCTGAAGTCCTCACAGACAGGCGAACGCTCCCTGTGGCCTGTAAAACTTGATCGAACTCTCCTCCTCTGCTATCACCACTCATTAAAGTCAAAAGGAAATTTTGCTGGTTATAGCACGAAAGGAAAACACTTTTAACATAGGAAAGACTCTCGGAAGGCTATGTGAGCCTTGAGCATGTAAACTAGGAAGACTTTGAAGTCTTGGACAAAAGTAGGTGCATCCAGGGCAGAGTGCAGGAACAGAGTGACCGAGAATGGTCCTGAGGGGATTAAGATTGCGATTAGAACTCCCGCATATTAAACTTTGCGAGAGTTAATATAGTCAACTGCCCTCTGGTTGGCAGTAGGAAAACTAAGTAAAGGGCCGGTTAATGAGGGAAGTCGGTAGAGGGCGTCACTTGAACTAAATTACAATTTTCTCCTTTCCCCTTAACACAAAAGCGCCGATCGGCGCGAACATACATACCGCCCACCAAAATTGGGATGTTGCCCAATTTTATTCCAAAAGTTATACAATGAGAATGAAGGGCGGCAGCAGCGAATTTATACAATGAAATAAGAGAAAAGAAAGCTCAGCTTGAGGAAGGAGAAAGATAAAGAAAAAAAAGGAATAATAAAAAAGCTGTAACAAGAATGGGTGCACAATTATACAATGTAAAGAAAAGGAAACAGCCCAACTGGGCAACAGTTATATAATGTAAAGAAAATAAAACAGTGCTACTGTGTAAACAATTATACAAAGTAAAGAAAAAAGAATCAGCCCAACTGAGCAACAATTATGTAATGTAAAGAAAATAAGACGATATTACTGGGTAAACAATTATAACAAAAATAAAGAAAAAAGAATCAGCCCAACTGAGCAACAATTATATAAAATAACAAACATAAATGGCACAGACGTCATTCCGGGAGCGGAATGAGCTTGTTGATCGGCCTAGTGAGAGTACCATTGGAGGTCTCAAGGATGGCCACTCGAGGTACACCGTCGAGCCCAGGCTTGAGTTCGGAGATGCGGGCTGTAGGCCAGGAGAGGGGAGGGCTATTCACACCCTTGATCACAACAACATCGCCTTGCTTTATTGGTTTGGACATTGCGGTCCACTTAGTATGCTGCATCAGCGAGTTTAAGTACTCCCTGGACCATCGTCGCCAAAAATGCTGCGAATACTGGGAAATGATCTTCCATCTAGACGTTAAATGATGATCCTCAGAAAGAGGAATCTCGGCAACGGATAAAAGTGGAGCCCCAATGAGGAAGAGTCCCGGACTTAAGTAAGCGGCGGCATCCGCGGGGGGAGAAGGCCATGAACAGATAGGACGGCTATTTAGAATAGCCTCGATCCGAGCGAAAAGAGTGGCATATTCTTCGAAAGTGAATAAAACTTCGGTGGATAACCGAGATAACAAAGGTTTTGCGGATTTGACTGCGGCTTCCCAAAGACCACCGAAATTGGGCGCTAAAGGAGGATTGAATACCCAACTTATCTCTCGACTCGACAAGACATTCGAAATTTCCTCGTGATGAGCGCGGAGGAAAAGATGCACGTCTTTTAATTGCTTAGTAGCTCCGACAAAATTACGACCCTGGTCAGATAGAATGGAATGCGGAAGACCGCGGCGTGCAACGAATCTATCTAGGGTAGCCAGGAAAACGGCAGTGGAAAGCTCAGAGGCAAATTCGAGGTGCACGGCCTTGGTGGCGGTACACACAAATACGCATAAGTAACCCTTGGTAAGAGCAGATTTACGAAGCCGCGACGCGCGAACCTGAAATGGCCCCGCGAAATCAATCCCGGTGTTGAAGAAAGGTCTGCTGGGCCGAACGCGGCACGAAGGCAGGTCAGCCATAATGGGTTGCACGGTAGGAGCACGGAAACGAAGGCATGTGGTACAACGGTGGATCACCTTCCTTAACAGCTGACGCAACGAGATAATCCAGTACCGGCTACACACGAGGGCCTGGCAAGTAGTGGGCCCAGCGTGTAGGGAGGAAATGTGAAAGTGCTTGCAGATTAACAGAGATAGATATGCGGACTTAGGAAGCAAAATTGGGTGACGGGAATCGTGCTTTAAATTGGCGTTCTTAAGTCGGCCGCCCACCCTGAGAACACCCAGGCTGTCGATGAAAGGCGTCAGGTTGCAAAGCAACTTTGCCGGCTTTCCGGTACGAATTTTGAGTAGAGAACCCTGAAAATGCTCGGAAATAAGGGCTAAAGGCCGGGAGAGTGAGGAGCTGTTCAGTCCCTTGCTCACAACAACGCCGCCCAGTTTCTTGGTCCCACAACGGAGCTTGGAATTTGAAGTCCACCTATAACGTTGTGAATTATAATTAGGAACGGCGTTGTCAAGTATGCCGCCCACCCTGAGGACCTCCAGGCTACCGAGGAAAGGAGTACTGCAACAAGGCGGCTTTGCCGGCTTATCGGCACGGATATTAAGGAGAGACCCAGAAAAATGTTTAAAGGTATGGTCAGGTTCATTTGTGATGAGCGCAATGGGAGTAGACTTAAGATCCGGTAATGGCTTGGTGCTTAAGTCGGGGTCACGATAAGGAGGAGGCCAATGCTCCTGGCAATTGGTCAAAGAGGAGGGATCTTGAGTCCCTAAACATAAATTGTTGGTCTGCGCGTAATGAGTACGGGTAAGACCCCTAGAGTCAATATGGGCATGATTAGCGACAGAAGAAACATCAGTAAACCCTACTGGGGAGAATTTGTCGAATATTGAAACTTTAGAGCGTACAGACCCTTTGATATCTAAAACTGGTGGTTTTAAAAAAGTAGATTCAATAGGATTCGAGACCGGAATTTTACTTGTTACTCTATCTTGGTTACCTTGTGAACATACTGGTTTCTTATTGTTTTTATTTTTAATAAGAAGGAATTTTGAACAATGTTGATTGGCTAAAGAATAGCGGCTATTTGAGGATGAGATGTAATTATCCTCTTCTGCAAGAGAAGCAAATGACCTTTCATCAGATGAATCACTGACAGTGGTATCAGCACCACCTGTTTTATCTACGTGATTAATTATTGAAACTCGATTTGAGTATAAAGAAGCATCTAGATTATTGATTTGTATGTCCTGGTGAACGTTATCACTGGTTAGGGCATGACTACATGTATGGATGTCAATAGAAGGGTCAATGTTTTCTGGAATGTCAGAAACATTTGAGTCTTTATGGTCTGTACTCACGGATTGTTCAACTGGGAGTTTTTCAATATTTTCAGTTTCCGAAGATTTCCATGATTGATGATTGATAGGTGTTAAGGAGACAGCAGTTTGAGCCAAATGAATAGGGGTGGCAAACGGTGTTGAGGTTATACTGGGTTGTTCTATTTTTAACTGAAATAATTTAGCCTTTATTTTACGCGCTATATCATTGAAGGCTATAGCTGGGGCTTGGGTATCTACTTGATTCTGTTTTGATAGGATAAAATTTAGGTCATTGATTTTTTCATTTACCGTTTCGAATTTAGCTTGAAGAGAGGGTAAATCCTCGCAAAGAGCCTGAACATAAAAAATATCCTCAACAGAAGAAGCTTTTATTTGGGCCCAACTGCTAGTTATAACAGCAAACACTGTTTCCCTCCTTGCCAATAATTGTGTTTGCAAAATGATGTTTTTGTCTTCAGAAGGCATTTTGTAAAATATGGAATATATAAATAAACAGATAAAATAAAATTGTAATATGCAAAGCAGTAAGGGAAAGGAGAGAGAGTGGCTAAATTAATTAGACTAATTATTACGTTATTGTAACTGACGTTACAATAAGGCAATATGGCGGGAACTGTTACGAGACGCAGTAACGAGTACTTTACTAGAGAAGTGGGAGGTGGTGACGTCAGCGACCAGCTGATCAAATTAATGGAGACAAACTGGCTGATTATAGGGTTAGCTAAAAACCGGCAGAAACTGGCAATCACGTACTTTGAACAGAAGGTGGTCAAAAGTTCGTGATTTCTGGAAATTTGAAAAAAATAACCAGTAAAATAAATAAAATTGAAAAATGAGCGGCCGATAAATCGCCCCAAAACTGCAAAAATTCTCGCTTCAATGCGGTACAATATATACGGCCCGGATCGGACCAAAAATGTTAATGAAAATTGCCGGTGCGAATAACTCGCCTCGGCGCAGTAAAAATGGACTGTATAGTATTTAATCAAAACGAGGTTCTGCAACTTTGGGGAGATGTTAGCGGGAAAATAATTCAACCAAAAAATACAGACAAGCGCACTCACCTGGTTGAGATCGCCTTCTAGCTCTCGCGGGGCCCCTGAAGTCCTCACAGACAGGCGAACGCTCCCTGTGGCCTGTAAAACTTGATCGAACTCTCCTCCTCTGCTATCACCACTCATTAAAGTCAAAAGGAAAATTTTGCTGGTTATAGCACGAAAGGAAAACACTTTTAACATAGGAAAGACTCTCGGAAGGCTATGTGAGCCTTGAGCATGTAAACTAGGAAGACTTTGAAGTCTTGGACAAAAGTAGGTGCATCCAGGGCAGAGTGCAGGAACAGAGTGACCGAGAATGGTCCTGAGGGGATTAAGATTGCGATTAGAACTCCCGCATATTAAACTTTGCGAGAGTTAATATAGTCAACTGCCCTCTGGTTGGCAGTAGGAAAACTAAGTAAAGGGCCGGTTAATGAGGGAAGTCGGTAGAGGGCGTCACTTGAACTAAATTACAATTTTCTCCTTTCCCCTTAACACAAAAGCGCCGATCGGCGCGAACATACTGAATTTTGACAAAACCCTTTTCAACTTCGTCTCTAATAAAGTGGTGTTTTACATCAATATGTTTCGTTCTTTTTGACTCTAAAGTGTTCGCAATTTTTATAGCTGCTTGATTATCTTCATATAACAAAACGGGCAAATCAATCTCCCCCAAAATTTCCTTTAATAACTGAACTAAAAATTTAATGTCTGTCAAACATACACTGAGGGCTACATATTCAGATTCACTACTTGATAAGGATACTGTAGTTTGTTTTTTACTCTTCCAAATAATATTGTTTTCATTAAATTTTATGAGATAACCCGAAATACTCTTCCTATCATCTAAATTAGCAAAATCTGAGTCCACAAATGCATTTACAGTTTTAGTGTCATTTTTACTTTTACATAATTTTATACCATAATTTGGGGTTGATTTTAAATATCGAAGTACTCCTTTTAAGTGTTTCCAGTGTTCTCGGCCATATGAATTTTGAAATTGACTAAAATAAACTATGGAAAAGCCAAGATCAGGCCGAGTGCCTAACATCAAATACATTAATGCTCCTAAAAGTTCTTTGTAAGGTAAATTTTCTTCACACTTTTCTACAGTTTTTAGTTTTAAACCAGGTTGCATGGGTAACTTAGAGGTTTTACAATCTATCATATTAAATCTAATAAGAATTTTTTGAATAAGGGACCTTTGAGTAAGCTCAATAGACTCATTATCCTTTTTAATTTCTATACCCAAAAATTTAAATGTATTACCATGTGAAACTAGTTTCATTTTAAAGTCTTTAATTAACAAATTTTTTAGATTATTCTGAGAATCAATATCATTGGTAAAAATCATAATGTCATTAACATATAAGATCAAAAAAGTACCATCTAAATAATATAAACAGGGGTCTAACTTAGATCTAATGAAACCAAGATCAATCAGATAATTATTAAATGTCAAATACCATCGTTTCGATGACTGTCTTAAACCATAAAGTGCCCTTTTTAATTTACATACTAATATTTTATCTGATTTATTTATAGTTTTTACACCTTTTGGGATCTCTAAGTAAACAGGTTCTTCCAGTTCTCCATTCAGAAATGCAGATCTAACATCCATCTGTAGTATTTGAAGATCCTTCTCTACAGCTATGGCCAAAAGAGTCCGAATGGTTGTCATCTTAGCCACAGGAGAATAAACTTCTTCTGCAACTTTACTTTGACGGAATCCTCGAGCTACCAGTCTAGCTTTCTTCTTGATATTCCCATCTATTTCTTTTTCAGAAAAAACCCATTTGGTATCTATTATTTCAACGCCTGCTGGAGCTTCTACAATCTCCCAAGTGCTGTTATCTTTAAGAGAATCCAATTCTTCATTTATTGCTTCTGACCAGCCTTTGGCCATTGCTTCCTCATATGATCTAGGAATATTTTGAGATAAAGTGTTACCAATTGATCCATCTTCTAAATGTTCAAGTTCACCCATATAGCAGAAAGCTTCGTATAATTCATAGTCATCTAAAGCTATAGGTCTATTGACTTTTCGTTGTGATCTTCTTTCTTTTCTTCCTTTTATTTTCTCATCCTCTTCCTCGAATCCATAAAATGGTTCTTCATCACATTCGTCTATGTGTTCATTGCTGCTGGTTAAAACCTCTTCCTGATGTTTATCTTGTATTGCACTTTCCCTTTCCATGTCATCATCTACAAGAATCCTCCTTGATGTGTCTTCCTTTTCATTTAATATTCTGAATTTAATATTTGATTCATCAAATGTTACATCTCTAGAAGTGTAAATTTTATTTTCTTTTGGATCCCACAAGCGATATCCGTAAGAGCCATATCCTACAAAAATAGTTGGCATGGCACGTGGATCCAATTTATCCCTCTTTGGTAGTTTAAGCATCCATGCTTTGGATCCGAAAACCTTCAATTTTCTTAAATCTAATTTACCAAGATACAACTTAGCTGGGATACCTCCTTTTAAGGCTTTAGTGGGTGACCTATTTAATTGGTATGCAGCTGTTCTGATTGCTTCACCCCATAGATGCTTAGGTAACTGTGTTTCAGCAAACATGGTTCTTACTTTATTTAACAAGGTTCCATTAAGTCTCTCACTTACACCGTTCATCTGACTAGAGTACGGAGCAGTATATTGAATATTTATGCCTTTATTCCTACAAAAATTTTTCAATTTAAAGTTAGTAAATTCCCCACCATTGTCACACCTAATCTTAACCACCGGTCCAAATTTCACATTCATCTCATTGATATAATTGATTAAATTTGTAGTGGCTTCGTCTTTCGATTTTAACAAAAATACAACACAAAAATGGGAATAATCATCTATTATTACTTGATAGTATTTCTCATCATTCATTGTTGGAGTTGAAACAGGTCCACCAATATCGGTATGTAACATTTCACCAATTCGCTTAGATTGAGACGAATTAATTGGCTTAAATGGTTGTCTTACGGCTTTTCCTTGACGACAGGCATCGCATACTTCTTCACTAAAGGGAAGTCCCATCATTTTTAAATTCTGTCTGCTTAAATGACCCAACCTTCTGTGCCAAATATTTGAATCATATGAAGCTGAATGACATTGTTCTGAAGAACGAATAAGCATTTTTAAAATATAAAGTTTACCAAACATTGAAGCTTCTACAAAAACATTCCTACCAACAATTTGTGCCTTGCTGTCCCTAAAGATCACTTTCATTCCAGATTCAACTATTTTCTTGACAGATAACAGATTAACAGTCAGGTTAGGAACTATTAATGCTTCCAATTTAATATTTAAGTCATCTTTTGAGAGATGGAGAATACCAGTCCTACTTGCTATAATGTCCTCACCATTAGCCATTTTAATCTTAACTGGCACTCTTAATTCATTAATATTAGTCATAAATTGCTCAAGATTATTCATTACTAAGTGATCAGTACAACCAGAATCTAATATAAACTTTACTTCACTATTTTCAACACGTTCCCCAGAAAACATAGTTGAAACATGCTCTTTGTTTACACTAATGAAGGTTACCTCATCTGTTTTGTCACAAACATAACCTTTCTTGAAACGATTGTTTTCTCCTGATCCTTGTCTATACTTTCCAGATCGATTGTAATGTTCTTGTTTATCTTTCTTTAAATTTCGATTCTTGATTTTTGGACAACTGGCTCTGAGATGCCTAGTGTCTCCACACTCAAAGCACTTTTTAATATTCTGCCCAGCTTTAGGTCTTAAATTAAATGATGCCTCACCTTGTGTTCCTTCCTGCATGTCCATTTTCATTTCTGCATCCAATAATCGGGATTTCACGAAATCTAAAGTCAATTCTGTGTCCATAGCTTCCAGCACTGTAACAATTTTATCAAATTTATCGGGAAGCGTCAAAAGCAAATGGCAAACTATGTCGTCCTGTTCCATTTTAGAGCCCATTGATTCGAGATCTCTTACCAACGCATCAAATGTGTTAAAGTGGTCTTGTAATGTTGTTTTATATTGAAGTGTCAACAATTTCTTACGAATTAAAAATTTCGATATCGTGCTTTTCCTTTCAAATACACTACTAAGAGAGTTCATCATTTCTCGAGCCGTTTTAGCGTTCCTCACATAATCAATATGGCGATCAGTCACGCTGTTAATTATTATGTTTCTCGCTTTCTTGTCTTTGTCTCCCTTGTCATCTTTCCAGCCATCTTCAATAGCCTCCTTGACACCTTTTTCATCTAATAAAGCGAGGAGCCTGAATTTCCAGTTATTAAAATTCGTGTCGGTCAACTGTGGATAGACCGTCGAATTCCCGTTACCCGCCATTTTCGAAACGAACTTTATATCACTCCCGTAGCCGATTTCGAAACATAAAACATTCACAAATTATTTATAATTACTCTGGGGCATTAGTAACACCTGGGCCCATAACCTGTCAGATAAAGAGTTTTCAATGGGAAATAGGGCAGAACATGGTAATGGCACACTGCCATCAACAAAGCTTGAGCTCACAACACAGACTAACGTTTATTGTTATTTACATTACATAGAGAGCGCCAGTTCCATAGAGGTAGCATTCTGACATCTACCTCTGTTATTTTCTTCTTTATTTTATATTACAGCCTATATTTTAAGACACAATAGATGCTTAGGTAACAGATTGATACAGGCTACTTGTAATTTTTGAGTCTTCATAATTGTTCAAATATGTTTTACTAACACCTATATATTTAAAAAAAAAATAAAATCTTGCCAGTAAAATTAAATATGGACAATGTTTTTCAAAGATTTATTTAGTTGAATTCGTTTGTATCATAGTTGGCCTATTTATTTTTAATTTGTATATATTTTGACAACTTATAATTGGTTTCTAAAATTTTTCGTTAAAAAAAAAATATTAAACAATAATTTTGGTTGATTTTGTGTTATTTATCATTTGTAGGATTACTAATAGACAAATTATTAACATTATTAGCAATAGCGAGGAGGATAAATTAATGAATTACCAATAAAAATGTCTAAAAGTAAGTTTCTAATAGGTTAGAACCACTAGCGCCAGGTCGGTGATCGATAACAGAACTAGCAACAGGAGTTATTCTAATAACTAGTGAGAACTGTTGTAAGAACTGGAGTGATTGTAATAACTGCAGTGATTCTAATAACTGGCGTTATTGTAAGAACTGCAGTGATTCTAAGCGTTATTGGAACCCGAAGAGTTATTGGCAACAGCAGTGATTGACTGGCGCGCATTCTAGCGGTAGGGCAGGGGTTTACTTTAATCACCTATTACTGGAAAAACCTGTTATTAGAACCTATTACTGGGATAGAGGCATAACGTAGTAACCTAATACCAAAAAATAACGGTTTAGCCCACCTCTAAGGCTGGCAACGGGAGTTATTCTAATAACTGTTGAGAATGTAAGAACTACAGTGATTCTAATAACTGGCGTTATTGTAAGAACTGCAGTGATTCTAAGCGTTATTGGATCCCGAAGAGTTATTGGCAACAGCAGTGATTGACTGGCACGCATTCTAGCGGTAGGGCAGAGGTTTACTAGAATCATCTGTTACTGGAGTAACCTGTTATTAGAACCTATTACTGGGATAGATCTATACCGTAGTAACCTAATACCGAAAAATAACTATTTAGCCCACCACTACATCACTGTACATTCATTGGTGCTTCATTCACCCTAAACAACATTAATGTTGTGCGCGGTTTGTGCTACACTTCAACCAAGTTTGAACTCGTAGAAATAAATTTGACGAAAATTTTGTGTTAACATAGTGAATTTCAGAGATTCTTACACATCGAAAATGTAACACAAACTGAACTAATCTTTGAAAGAAAAATAACATTAATAACCATTGTTTATAATCAATTAACTAGACTGGGGAATTATCTTAGTTTACTTTGTAAGCCTAAACAAAATTAATATTCAAAACCTGCATTATGTTTGCACCAACTTAATAATTATTAATTTCAGACCTCCTTTTCTCGGCAAGGTTTCATCAGTGATAGCTGCATATTAATCGTTCCTATGCCATAAAAAAATGAAGTATTCAACTTCTATTTGATATCAGAAAATAAAATACCTGGGTGAACTAAATATTAATAATTGAAAGTAAAGCTTTCCTTACTTCTTTATTATAAAAAAAACACTTACCTTCTCAGGAAAGTTCATCATGGCTGCATGTTGTGATTGTAATAAAAATACAGATAACACCTGTATATAGCCTTCCACCAGCCACTCTATGCTACAAACCGTTCACTTATACTTACCGGAGAGAAGAGGAAAGAGTATAATACTTTAAGTAAGTCCACCAGATTTAAAAAAAAAAATGCTAAAGTCAATGTGTTATGTTTGACATTTCGCCAGAATAAAGGCTAAGGTGTCTAGGATTCGAAGTCGCGTACTCCAATTTACAATTACCAGATCGCGGTATCCAGGCTTTATAATTGATAATCCATAAAACTGCGTTCTACATCTTTGTAAACAACCCCGAAACAGGTTTAAAGTCCCCTATAGAGCGTGTGAAAATAGCATCATAGACACTTACTTCTTGCAGCAAGCCTATTTCTTCATTGCCCAGGACACTCCTTCAGAACGATGCTATTCTGGGTTCTATTCCACTTCTTTTCCTCTAGTTGATACATAATTTGGTTGTCCCATCTAGTCAAATTTAAGAAAAATTAAATCTAAAGTTTAACTCACTGTTATCCATTTTCAATAAGTGAAGAATTATTTTTTTTTTTTACAAATTCTGTATACCCAGATAATCGTTTACTTTTACACAAATTTTAAAAATAAAAAAATATTCTTAATGCTTCAGAGTAACGAGGCATCACCAAAATGCTTAATGTTTGAGGGTAAAAACACTGTAGTGCAGTGCTAATTTGTTTATGACCAGAAAATTGAAGAGTCATAATGAAAACCATGGGAGTCCAACGACAGGTAGGGGTAGATAGGGTCGAGAGTCTACCTTCAAACCATCGACAAATATGTTAGATACTAGCTAATCCAAAGGATTCAGAGAGTGTCCTTTTAAAAAACGAAGATATATACCATAAACGAGAGCTACTTTAAACAAAAGCGCTTTTAAAACGAAATACTTCTGGCGGACTCAATTTACAAGCTAGCATCCTCCAGTTTTAACAATATATTTAAGGATTAAACAAAGAATGTGTTGCGAACGCGATAAGATATTAGCCGTTCTTGGCTGATGTAAGCATTTTTATGGATATCAGTGTAAACTGGTGTTTTCTAAACGTGTCCAAACCTCATCTGCACTTGCGTATGTGGCAGCAGGATTATTTCTTATGAGTAGTACATTAATCACCAATCTATTCATCAACATTTCCTTTTTTATTTCATGTGTCTAACTGATTTCTTTAATTTTATATTTTTAATTAGAAAAAAAAAAGGCAACATCGAGGACTACTTTGAACAGAGTTGTTGATATCTTTTAGAAGACGGTGTAACTTTAAACATTGTGTTATTTGGTGAATACCAACAATTATTTTCATTCATATTTATAATTAAAACTATTTTAGATTTAAGGCAGACAGAGACTATTAAGATACTATTGCGGATAATGGACTCCACTATTCGTGCTTACAACTAAAGGCCCATGAATCATATTTTTACACACAATATCAAAAATCGAAGGATGAATTTGATATGGTAATAATTTTTATTCGGCAGAAACAATTTTATCGACTTCATCTGCTTGTATTTCAATTTCTAACCTTAAAAGCTAATGACAGCGTGACAATCCACGTTTCTGTCCCTTAACACTTCTTCTTCCTTGGCTCTACAACCCGCGAGGGGTCAAGGCCGCCCGAAGCAATCTCTGCCATTCAACCCGGTCCCGTGCAGCCGATCTCCAGTCCCGGATTCCCAGAATGGCGCGTGCATCACTCACCACACCATCCATCCAGCGAAGTCCACGTCTTTTAGTAGAATGAATTTCCTTCTCGAGGATCCTTCTTGGCACAGAGTCAGTGCTCATCCTGATCACATGACCAGCCCACCTGAGCCGACCAACTCTGATAAAACTCACAATGTCACAATCATTGAACATATCAGAGATTTCCGAATTTGTCCTTATTCGCCGGGCTTGCTCATTAGTATCAAATATCGCTCCGAAAATTCCTCTGAGCACTTTTCTTTCAAATCTTCCTGTGCCCTGGTAAACGTCCAACTCTCTGACCCATATGTAAGAACCGGTCTAATTAGGGTTTTGTATAGACGCAATTTGGTAGCGCGAGACAATGTACAGCTTTTCATCTGTCGCACCAGCCCGAAACAGCATCTATTAGCTGTCAAAATTCTTGTTGTGGTTTCTTTTCCAATGTTGTCGTGCGTCATCAAGGATCCAAGATATACAAACTCCTCGACTCTCTCAAATGTACAGCCGTCAATTTGTACGTATGAAGGAAGAATCTCTCGTGAGTTTATCACCATGTATTTAGTTTTTGCTTGGTTGACTTCAAGTCCTATTCTCGCAGCCGCCACTCGTAGTCATGTGAACGCCTACGGAAGCCCATGGAATTAAAATTTCGTCCGATGAAATCCACGTCATCGGCATACCCTAGTAAATGAGCTGACCGATTGAAAATTGTTCTTCCTATCTGGATTCCAGACTCCCTTACTGCGCCCTCCAGGGAAAAACTGAAGAGAAGGCACGCCAGACCATCACCATGCTGTAATCCCCTAAAAGTCTGAAAATAGCTTGAGAGCTCGCCATCAATGCGTACAGAAAACTGTACCGTTTCCATTGTCTTCTGGATGAGTCTTACAAGCTTAGGTGGAACCTTCATATTAATCATCCCCAGTTCATCCCTTTTCAAACTATCATATGCTGTCCGAAAATCCACAAACAGGTGGTGGGTTTTGATATTGTATTCATGGAATCTTTCCAGCATTATCCTGAGTGACAAAATTTGGTCTGTGGTACCCCTTCTTCTCATAAAACCAGCCTGGTAATTGCCAATCTCTCTTTCGGCATGGTGCAACCTGTGGAACATAATTCTGGACAGCACCTTATATGCGCCAGACAGCATTGAGATACCCCGGTAGTTACCGCAATCCCCTTTCTTATGAATTTGGCATATAATAGTCTTATACCAGTCCGCTGGTATTCTTTCATTAACCCAGACATCTATAATGACATTGTGGGGAGCCTTCAATACCTCCTGACCTCCATACTTAAATAATTCTGACGGTAAATCATCAGCTCCTGGTGCCTTGTTGTTTTTTAGGCCTTCAACGCCTTTGATTACCTCATCAAATTCAGGAGCCTCAAGGTCCTCGACTGGTATCAGAACTTCCTGTGTGGACCGATTCTCAACTCCCTCATTTAGTAGGCCCACAAAGTGATTCCGCCATTGATCCAGTAAACGCTGCTTTACGTTCAGGAGAGTGCCATCTGTATCTCTACATGCAGTCAAGTAAGGCTTGAAAGGTTTTCTGCTGGCGTTCACTTGCTGGTAGAACCTGCGTATCTCATTGCTCCCCCTTCCAGGTTCACCAGCTGATCTGCTTCCCATTTCCTCTTCTTTCTCCGACGCAAGCATTTTTCTTGGCGTCTTTTAACCCTTTTAACCCCTTTAACCGATCTCCGGGTGTGTCTCCTTTGCAACATCAGGCAATATGACTCATTCTTTTGCTTAGTAACCTCCTGGCATTCTTCATCAAACCAATGTCTCCTGGATGTAGGGATTTTATATCCTAGTACTTCGCTGGCTACATCCTTCATAGCGGATTTGTAAATTTCCCAATGCTGGTCCACATCCTCTGCCGGATTGATCTGAAATTTCTCATCCATAACATCAGCACATCGAGTCCTACTATCTGGATCCTTAAGTCCCTCAACACTGAATTTTCAACGTCGTGTATTCCTATTGGATCGAATCACGGATAGTCTAACTCTTATTGTTGCCACGATGTGATAGTGGTCTGAATCGACATTGGCTCCTCTAAAAGCTCTCACGTTCGAAAGGCCTGATAAGTGTCTTAAACTAATGAGAACATGGTCAATTTGGTTAAAAGTTACCCCATCATTACATCTCCAGGTGGAGGTGTATACGTTTATGGGGGGAAAGCGTGCTTCCAACGACCAAGCTCATAGATACTGCCAAGTTGAAGAGCCTTCTCCCATTATTGTTAGACTCTTCGTGGATACTGTGCTTTTCAATGGTGGGTCGAAAAAAAGGCTCTTTCCCGATTTGTGCATTGTAATCTCCAATCACTATTTTTATGTCAGAGCGTGGGCATCGATAGAGGCATTGTTCCACTGCGCTTTAAAATGAATCCTTTTCCCTCTCCTCAGATGGTTCAGTCGGGGCATGCACACTCAGGAAACTGTAGTTGTAGAACTGACCTCTCAGTCTCAAATAGCATAATCTGGGATTGATTGGCTCGAAGCCCATTACAAGCTGAGACGCCCGCACACCCACAACAAAGCCTGTCCCAAATGTGTGAAGTCTTTCATTACAGCTATAATATACGGTGTGGTTTTTCTTCTTTAACATTCCGTTGCCGGTCCATCGGATTTCCTGGATCGCAGCCACATCAATCCGATAAGCGTCTAATTGTTCCAGCTGTAAAGCTCCAGCTCTATTAAGTGACAAAGCATTCCATGATCCAAGTCGAATGTCCCTTAACACTGTACACTTAAATTATTTCTATAGTGAACTTTACTATTGTATATCTTCCTATAACTAGGAAGACAATGTAGTTGAAAGTTGGTTTAAATGGATTTATCAGTTTACTAACACTCCGTTGCTGAATAGTGTTAGCCATATATTGTTCGATTTTTAAACTTCACTGGAATCTAAACGTCATAGAACATATTTAGCTTTTTTTATAACAATTTAATGGAATTAAGTAAATTTTCTTATCAATTTCTTGCTCTATATAACACCATATCTTTGTAACCTACCTTGAATGACGCTCGCCAACTATTGGTCAATTTTCAAATTCCATTGAGCACCAGAATTATCGCTTTTTTAACAGCAGTACAATAAAAAATATATAAATTTTATTATTGCTAAAGCTTCCTAGAACTATAAAGATGGTATGGTTAAAATCTGGTACAGATTGATTCAGTAGTTTTCGTGGTTAGTGATCACAAACGAACTAGTAGTATAGTAGTAGTAGTTAGGATTGATCCTTCTATATCATCATGCGTACCTCAAGTGAGTAGTAGTAGTATAGATTGTGATATATTCAAAATTTATTTCGATTGTATGATGAAAAAAAAGGAAATATATTGTATATTGTAGTTTATCAGGTACTAGTAAAATGAACAAATTAAGAACAATAAAATTAAATTAAATTAAAATAGTTAAATTTTAATTGAAAATTGTTACATACTCACCAAAGACCAATGTTCCTTGAAAACTAAATTAAGTTTATATTAATAGATAGTTTATAAGTTGTTCATTTAATAGCTATATTTTTATAAAAGCTATCGACATTGTTAAAAATATTTATTATTTATGTGTCATCAAAAAATCTGGAGATGGAGTGAACCCAATTGGTGGATTTACAGGAGCATTTTGCTGAAAAGTTATTTTCTTCAATGTTTTTCGACTTAAAACAAAAATATAAAATATTATTTTAAAACTTAAATTTGCAAATTAAAAGGGTTAAATTAAAGAAGACTCCGAGAAAAGCGTTTTTAAGGCGAAAATAATCCTTGTTCAAAGTAGCCCCTCCAGTAAGGAACAAGGGAAAAATTACTCCTCCCCTTCCTCGTATTGAAGATAGCAGAATCGCTCAAATGGGGTTTTGAAACTGAGTTGTGTACCTACGATTTGGTCCAAGAAATTTTAAAATATCCACAAAAACAATCGCGCAGCGGTGCAAAACCTGTTCAAAGTAACCCCCAATTACGGTAATAATTTTTCAAAAGGACGAAAATTAAATTGTAGGGAGAGTTTCAAAGAATATCCTTCGGCTGATAGAAATTGTTAGGTCCTAGAAAAAACTAGTATCCTCCAGTGGCTTTGGATTGGACGCTTAGAACTTCAGCTGTTTTCCTCCCTTACTATTTTTGTATTGATTTTTTGTAAACTATCGTTTTTTTCCTCGATAGTATTAAGTACGAAAATAAAGTACACTTCCTATTCCATCAGATGGTCCCACCAGTTTAAAATCAACAAAAAGTTGTCTTCAATGGTTTTCCCCCAATCCCTTCATACACCGACGTCTGAAATAGATTAACAATATGAATGAAGCAACTTGTTCACAGCACATTGGAGGCATTCTCATCAATGTATATACACGTCCTATTTTACTTGAGACCAGAATAATAAGCAAAGGAAAATTTTCAGATTCATGAATTTGAAATCTTAACAGTAACAACATTCAAACTCATTTTGGTTGTATAATCATAAATTTTTGTTTACATAGTATGTATACTTATATAATATAAATACTACACCTTTAACGTGTGAAGGCACACAGATGCTTCTAACGCTGTCAAGAAAAGAAAATCGTAATAATGTTAACACATACATACATATGTTTATAAGACAAACGCTGAGCAGGCTTGCACACTAAGGAACACTTCTTGCATCCAAATATACCATCCTTTAGACATTGTATTGTCAATAAGACATAATTTATTAATAGATAGTCAATGTAGCTTGTATTTCTCCTCGGCATGGGAAACTGATGTCTAATTGTTTTGTTCCTTTCATATTGCGGAGCGAGTGACATGATTGCTTCCAAATCACAACCCAAAAGTCGCTACAAGATAGTTACAGGGGTTAAGGAGAGGGAACACTCACCACATTAAGTACTAATAAGAGCACTGTGAAAATTTCCGGCTTGCTTTATCTTTGTCATATAAAATACTACTATATACTAACAAAAATGTTTTAGTTGAGCAACAAATGGTCAGAGGCATTCTATAGCCTACTGGCATTTTCAACTCAGTTCAGCCGAAACGTTATCATATTTCAGATGGCTTATAAGATTAATCGCAAGTCTTCTACACTTTGTCAAGCATTCCAAATTATACTTACAATTAATATAAAGTAATTGATACTTACTTTAGTTGAACTTCAAAAATAGATATCCATATTTTAGAATCACAAAATTATTTCACCATTTCCATGGTCAAATATTAGTGGCACATGTCTTAAGAGCAATGTCAATAATTTAAAACGAAACATTATAAGCATCGAGATTATTACTGTTAAGTCATTAATAATTCTATTTATAGTCACTAATAAAACACTTTGAATACGAGTACTTTACTTTTAAAGTAAACTTCGATTACTTTAATTTAATTGTAATAACTTGAATATCAGTTATTTGACTAAATGTTTTAATAAATAAAAAATTACCAACCAAGATAAAGTTTAAAAAAAGGTTAAAATTATATTTCAATACAACCCAAATATTATAATGCACAACTGACTACGCGTGTTAACTTCAGTACACCGAGCTTAATTTTTTCTTCGGAATCCTACTTCGTTGGCCCATATAACACAGTTACAACCTTCCTAACGCTAAACATGTAAGTAAATACAAATGTAACTGGATGTGATATTAGCAAAAAATGGCTAAGGCTGCCAGAAAAAAGAACGATTTACCTCCACCGCCAAAATTACCAACCCCAGCGCAAATTTTAGAAGATTTGAAGACTTCAGATGTGGATGACCCAGTATTCTTTGGTAACACTGTACCTTATAATGGACAATTATTTATGCAGTTAGAACATGTTTAGTTTATTAATATTTTATTACAGAACCTTTGGACTCAATAAATGGACGTTCTGATGATAGCTTTCAAATAGCTAAACAGTTTATGATTACAACAACTAAATTAAGAGAATTAGATGGTGCTCTGGAGAAACAGAAATCTCTGCTGCTACAGAATTATGAAGATCTTTGTGTTATGTCAGAAGAGATCAGGAAACAAGCGACAGATGCTTTATCAAATATTTATTGAAACACAAATTCTCATAGGCACTTAATATAGTATAATATTTTCAATAACCATTCATAATACATTTAATATTTCTAAACTATGATTTACAACTAAGCATACATTTCATGAAATTATATCATTATTAAGGACGGAATAATAGATAACTTAATTTTTTTTCAATTTAATTTTGAGCATTGCTCAGTAAATGAAGGTAAAAGGCGGAAATGCTGTGTCAAAAGCTCCACCACAGCACACATCTGAAAATCATTGTTAAAAAAAAAAGAAAAATGTGTTAATTTAAAAAATGTTAAAGCATCGTGAATTAAGATTCTACTTTATGTTCCATTTAATAAATAAATAATCATATATTGATAAATCTCTTTTAAGCTTTTGCATTTTTCTCTTCTGCAGAAAAGATAATCTAGTTTGATTTGTAATTAAGACATTTCTTTATGTTATAATATAAATAATAAGCATTAATCGATTATTAAGACTATATATATATTATTGTCAATATATTTATAAGAAACTCGATTTAGTTAAGCATTATTTCCTTTTGCAATGTGAAATCGTTTCCTTAATTATATAATCATAAAATTTTAAAAACTAATCTGTGAAATAACTGGTTTATTAAGTTAACAAGTAGTAAGAATGACAGAAAAGATCAGAATTTTATTGAAATAGGCATTAGGTAGTAGGTGATTTAAGCACATAGTTAGGGCAAGGTTAAACATGCAGTTTCAAGCACTTGATAATTAATACAATCATTAGTGCTACAGTGATAAAGAGTCTGTGAACTAGATTGGATTGACAATGAACTAAGACACCATTGAGATATATACAGCTAAGGAAATGGGGACAGTTAAGAACATTGCATAAAGTGAAGCTAATTTAATAAAGTAGGATGAACCAAGAGAAAACAAAATTTATCCCAACTACTAAACTTAAATTCCAGCCAGGGAATTAGGAGTTAATTACCTCCAACACTCATTTCGTCCCGTTCCAAAAGTGCTTCTCATGGCTCTGCAAAATTGATGTTTGTATATCTATTTTGCAATCCTTATTCTATAGTCATTGGCAAAACTATTAGCTCTTCTTAATATTAAAAAAATCATAACATATGTGAACACCTTTCCCATAAGAACAATTGAACTGAATTGCCAAAAAATGAAAAAAAGTAGTTCATATGTACCATTGATCCTTTGCTAAGGTTTCAGTGAATAACTCAGGCTTTCAGCTGGAATATTTGATTTGATAAATTAATGTGAGAAAAACAACAAAAGACTGGATCTCTCAGATAAGTTCTATTTGCAGAAGAGTTAGTCACACTAATAAATACTCTAATCTACTTATGGTTTTGGATTTCTATAATTTATTAGTCAACTTATTTATATTTGCATTTATTAGATGTTTGTAAAGTAATATGATAACTGTTCTCTTTTAATTATTTGTTCAGAATAAAGAGAGTGCATGTTTGGGAAGTGATGCTGAAAAGAAATACAAAGCTAATCTGTTATCAAAAGTCAAACATAAACATGCTCCTTTTCACATTTTATAAATATGACAAGAGAATCTAAAATAAAGAATATAATGTCAGGGAACAAGGACGCCCAAAGCAGCAATAAAGATACTGTGATACTTTATGTTGAAATCTTAATGCCATCTAAAATCATTACTGATTACCTGTTAAAATTGAACTTAAAAATTTCACCCCTCATTTCTGAATTTTCCAGATATTTCTCCTTCATATTACCAATTGTTCCATTTCATGTCAACATCTCTCTGCAATATTGAATGAAATAGAATTTTATTTCTAGAGAAATGGTTTTTCTTAGATCGTGTGAACTGCCTTCTATGATAGACACACCATGATTGTGGTTTCTGATGGGTTATACATTGATAACCCTCTTTAACTACAGAAACATAAACATACCTATCAGGGAGTCACTGCATTCCTACAACTTTATAATAAATATTAGAACACCTGTCCTTTCATTCATTATTACTCTTTTTTTTTTTTGCTTAATGCCTTACTAGGCCTGTATTTCAAGTTCAAAAATTGCAGAACTTCATTAACAGAAAAATTTTATTATAAATCAAAGAACTAAGAAACAATAGAAATAATTAATGCTGTTTGGCTGATAAATGATAATACATTAGCAAAAAAACATAAGAGAGTATTTACTAAATTAACGAAATAAATCATTGATTCATAAAAATATTTACTACATCACTATCTAAATGCATGTCTAACATTTGAAACATAATCAAAATAATATAACACTATATCTTAAGAAATTATATGCTACTGACAATACAATTTTCTAATTCTAATCTGGTTTCTTTTTTACAAGTGATAAAAAAAAAGAGGCTTTTAAGCTAGAATTAAATGAATGACAAACTTCTATAAAACTACCACTACATCTTAAAAAAACTGATTTAAAAAATTGTACTTGTCTCATCTTAGGTTCTGTTAAAGGCTACATTTATTTTCTAGTGCTATAGCTGCATTATGCTAGGAAACATCTGTTACTGTATCAAAAAGATTTGGGCGCAGAAACGAAGTTGCTTGAAACTGAAAGATAGGATTAACGCAGGTTGGTGCACACAGGGTTTCTAGAAACCCTGTTTCATGAAACGCTGTGTGCACCAACCGTTAATCCTATCTGTCAGTTTCAAGCAACTTCGTTTTTATGAGTATGTTTCTAGCAACCTGTTTCTTCAGTGTGCACTGTGCCTCAGTCATAAGTGAAATAAATCCTTTAAGAGATCGATTTTGAAAGGTTCCTGCATTAATTCCAATTTCTGTAGCTTGTTAGCCTTTTGTTTACTGAGTCATATTTTCTATAAAATTTCTTTAAATTTTAAATTGCACCCATTCAGTCTCTCGGCCAGTTATGATCTTACTTTGTATTATTTAATGTTATTCTTAAGGGACTTTGTCCCAGAATAAAGTTTTCTTTCTATTCTTTAACAAATGTAATTTTAAGTTGCATAATACGTATTTTTAAGTTAATAGCATAGTAAAAAAAAAACAGCAATAGAATTTTAACAGAAAAATAACTAGAACTGGTTTTAAAAACTGCACTACTAACTAAATTAAGGTTCAGACAGGCCTAGATAGGAAAGTAATAAAAGGAAATATAAATTTAAAATTTGAATGAGGCATCCAGAATCTAGGAACTACACTGCTTCTGGAAACAGCAGCTAATGTTATTTGTCCTGTGTGTTATTAGTCACAAGTATACCCAGTTGGAAATAATTAAAGAATAGGGTGAAGTAAATGTAAATATTATTTTTGAAGAAAAGTTATTACTAAAATAATACATTTTACTTTGTAGACAATAAGTTTTTATTTGAGATCTCTTGCTTTAATAACAATGCACGTTTTGTAATTTATAATTAGAATATTTCATTTTAGTTATTTTATAATGAATAAGGAATTTTTTGTTTGATTTGAAATTTTTCTAGAAGTTTTAGTTATACAATTTTTGTAATGTCTAATTAATTCTAGTCATAGTTTTAGTATCATTTTCTATATTGAGGTTTAAAGAAAAATAATATAATTCTCAAGTGACTTATTTTATCATAGGTTTATTTTAACAATAGTTTATCATAACAATCAGTTAAAAATAAGTATAACGAACAGTGTGTCCCTTACAATCAATACTGAGGCAAAATATAAGATACAGTAGAACCCTGTTATCCGGGGTAAGGTGGTTCACTGATAATTGTATTAATTATTGACTGAAGGTGACAGATGAGAAGGTAGTTAAATTAATATTTTTTACCAAACAATCAGAATTTTCAACATTATCACTGCTAAGACTCACCCCTTGAACTGCCAACTGCCTTTTTTTTTAATTTGTGGAGCCATCCTTGGGAAGTAGAGAATGGCTCTTCAATTTTTAAGTTTTCATCAAAGCACATTACTTTTTCACTTACCATTGGCCCAGAAATAGGAACTCCCTTAGCACGTTTTAGAATGAACTATTGGTAGATGGCTTCATCTACGTTTAATGTTGAGTTCTTCATTGTTTTTCGAGGACACGTATTTGGGCTGAAGACTATATAAGTTGGAAAAGTCTTTTTCCTTTCTCTAAATATCACAAACAGTTTTCTCACCAATCCATTACTCAGCGGACAATGTTTTAAGACTTTTATATTTTTAAACTGTGTTTATAATGGTTAATTGCTGCTCAAGTGTAAAAACAACGTTTCCTATTTGAAAAGTTTCGTTAGTTTGTATTTAAAAAGAGAAAAAAAAACATAACTGGGTAAAATATTTTGTTTTGTAGGTACAAGTAAGAGTTTAATAGAAAGACTTGAAAACATAACCATTCCTACAATATGAATTGGATTAACACATGATAAGGGAAACATATCATTCATAAGATACCAGCTAGCCATGATTTTTCCTTCATTATTTTTAAGAACAGTATATAATTAACAATTATGTAACCCTTACAAATAAGCTTACATATTCATAGTTTTAAATAAATATTATACATATAAAATAAATGGTGTAAACATGAAAAAAAAAAATATTGCCCCCTGGAACCACAGTTGAGCCGCGGATAATGGAGGTCCTACTGTAAAGAGGTTTTCATGTTAAGGGGCTGGAAGATTAGACAAGTACCTAAACTTATGATAGAGACACATTCACAATCATTCATTCCTAAATACTATTAGAATAGGAGACAGGGATATCCTTATTGTTGCTATTAGTTCATCTCAAAATTAACTATTAGCTGTCACTATTAACTGAAATCGGCTTTGTCCATTGCTGCAATAGGTGTCAAACAGAAATTAACTTACCTTCAAAAATTCTATGTTATTCAAAAGTATACTATTTCGCATAAAGCAGTGCTATAAAGCATATATAAATTGAGTGGAATGTCAAAAAGAGGTTTTTTTCTTTTATATATACATACATAACAGATATTTTATTTCAAGTTATGTACAAATGAAGGTGTACTTACATGAACAGAAATATGTTTTAACAATTGTAAATCAAAAGTTCCAAAAAAATATATATCTATTATTCACATCAAAGAAAAAATCAAAATAACCAAACAATTTGTTAGAAGTTGTGTCATGAAACAAAACAGTTTTTGGAATACATATGAAAGTATACTATTACAACTCAAAGTTTGCCGGACAAGCAGTGTTTGACATGCATCTTCCTTACTATTTAATAATAAATGTGCACGGACAGTATTACAGTTTATAAACAGAAAAAATTGTGCCAAATTAGGTCCAAAACTATTTCAGTAAGCACTGTTATTAAGATAATAATTTAGGTTAAATAACATTTCATGCAAGAACTATTAATTGTGGTGAACAATATAGTTAAACAGCTACATTACAACAGAGTTAAAATTAGCAATATAACACTAGAATTTGTTTTCCTTACTTGATTAAGCTTCAATTAACGCAACTATGGGCTTTCTCCTGACTTTAGCTGCATGCAATAAGTTAGAATATAAAATTAATACAAAAGCTCTTAAAGATGTTATGGAAATAAGATAAAAAGGAGATATTGAAAACTATGCCTTTTTTATTTTAAATAAATACTTTTCATTTATTTGTACATAATACATATTTTCTTTCAAGTAACACAGTTAATAACAATAATTGTGCTATCCCACAACACCTAGAAAAAACTACATAATATATAAATATTATGAACAACAAAAATACACACTTACATTAATGTATATGTGCATAACAATGTTACACATTTCTAATTAAAAATATAAATTTTTATAATTTATAAATGTTTATGGAATGTTAGGACGGAATACCTTGGTACACAGACTTTTACAAACTCGGTTGGACGGACAGAATTTTCATTTTTTAATATTGGCACATACATAATATATTAAATATCTTACATTAAAAGATTCAATCATTATAAATACTTGATATTTAATTTTTTAAAAACTAAATTGGAGTTGAGCCATGCAAGTAACAAGCAAGACCATTACCTACATAAAATATTAACCCAACACCTTCATAAAGAGGGAGGGATTGAAGTTATAGGACATAAGCAACTTCCAAATTGCACATTTATAACATATAATAAACTTAAAAAAAAATTAATTAAATTAGAAAAAAGAGCAGGACCTAAGGCAGTCAACTTATTTCACTTTAACCTGATGAGTTTTCATTTAATTAATTGAATAAAAACATGCCTACACTAGTTCAATAGTTAATAAAAAAAGAGTATTTTAAATTTATGTAAAAACAAATTAAATTTTTAAAATAATGTTTAAAAATGCCATCTTTTTAAAAATTAGTACAAAATAGTTAATTTAAATAATTATTAAAAATCATATTCAATATTGATATGAAAGCTATTTAATAAAGTTTTAAGTACATCCATTTGTTGCAAAAATAAAAATATTCATCAAAATAATTGTTAATTTATTATGACATTTTGGCTAACAGGATAAGCTATAATCTTTGCAAAAAATATGTTTAAATGAATGAAATATCTGTAAATAAAAAAAATAAAAAATTAATACAATCATATTAGCATCACCCAAAGCTAAATATACGTTCAACATTTTTAAGCACTTTAGCATCTATTTATAAATGTATTTTATAAGTTTAAAACGAACTGATTCAGTGATGATTATTATTTTTTTAAAAATACAATTTTTAAAGAAATCACAGTTTTTATTTTGATTGAAGGCAGTACTCTTTATATGCTAAAATTTAAAAAAATATAACATTTATATTTTTAATAATAACTATTAAGTTAAGACTAATCCACACCTTTGATCTTTTAAGTGAAGACAATAGTTTAAAAGTAGTTAAATAAATTTACTACCAGCCTTGATGTTTCCAATGATTCTTACTTCGAGATTGTAGAATATCATATATCTACTATTCAGTGAGTTATTTTTCAGATCATTTATCCGAAGCTCATTGAAAATTGGGAGATTCAATATTAACAAGTATTCATCAGTCTTGAAACACATTTAAGTACAAAAATATTTATTCTATAGGAAGGAAATCAAAGCGAGCAGTCTATTTAAAAGAAAAATTGGGTAGGGAGAAATACTGAATGAGATTAAACTTGCCTCTGGGTTTATATCTGAGGTGATTCTCAATGAATTGACATGGGCATGCGAAGAGGGCTGAGTGTCGAGGGGGTCCAAAGAGACATGGCGTTCCTCCCCTCTCACCCAAATCTAACTTCCTCCTAACTAGAAGCTTGGCCCAGCGAGAAGAGTAGCGTAGCAGCAGGAGCATCGCTCTTTCCTCCTACACCACCACAGCCACAGCATTAGCAAAGCAGTAGAAACTAGCAAGTAGGGCTAAAGCCATTCAGGGCATTAAATAATTAGATAATAAAGTGCAATTCAAAACAAAATTTTAGTTTCATTATTCTTGATTAAACTAATCTTCATAAAGCAATATCATCCTATAAATTATAATAAGCAATTAGACATTTAAATAAAGCATGTGAAATAATAGAAAGAAAAAAGTAATACTATGATTTGAACACTTGTGAAACATATAACATTAATACTTATCTATTGTTATTAGTACTGAAATAATGCATGCAAGTAACTTGTGTCATGGATGAATAATATTGTAAATGGACAGGCAGGTTCTAAACAAATACATTTGGAATGATTTATGCGAGCATAAAATTACTGATATACATGCAAAAATAATCACATATGGAATGTAATAAATTTGAATGTAACTCCAATTCAGTCACAAAAACAAGAGAAAATAATAAATACAATAAAACAAAAAGTCACTGTGACCTAATAATATTTTAATTAAAGATAAACTAAAGTTAAGAAATGCAACTGAAATTTCATTTTAAACAATTGTTTTAAAAAACTACAAGCTACAATAAATAATTAATTTAAATCTTGATTTTAAGTTTCAACAAAATATTAATTTTAAACCAATTGTTGAAAAAAGTTGTTATGTAATGATAAAATAAATAAAAATCATTGTAGTTGAAAAGCTATTTGAAACTGGAAATTTAATTGGTCAAGCTTGACAGTTCTCATTTACAAATGGTATATGCATAATACAACAGAGGTTATTGAACAGCTTGAAATTGTTAGCATGCAACACAGAATGGGAGTAGACTAAAAGATTACTTCTCATTACAAATTTAACATAACTCTACTAGGTTACCATGATTAGAAAAAATGTTGCATTCAAAGTAACAGGTACAAAATTTATGTACGTATAAATATATTTATTAAATTAAATCTAGTTTTGATATGAAGAATATGATAACTAGTTTTGATTAGATTTCTTTTGATAATATACATGAGGACAGTGGTTTCTCAACAGAGGAGAGGCATGGTATATAACTTTAAAAAATTCAAATTATATTTTTGATCTATAAAGACGAGGATAGCAAAGAATAATAATGCAACAAATTGGCTCAAAAACAGTTGAGAACCACGGATATTGGCAATTACTACCATACGTGAAGTTAAATGAGTTTAATTTTTTTTTAATTATTGGTCATACTAGAAACCTTGAAACAATCCTAGTCTTTTATTTCCCCACAGTGATACTGATTTTGATTTGAATATTTATGTTGAAATAATAACTGGTAACTGAATAAAGCTTAAGTTGGTATAAAAACAAATTATTTAAGGATAAAAAACAATAAAACTTTTATTATCAAAATTCAAACATATAATTAATATATGTAATAAACTTAAGACATATATTTTCAGTATGCAAAAGCAAATGGAAGTTACCTGAATCAACATTAAAATAAATAATTATTAAACAGAAGGATTCTTGGAAACAAAGAAATAATATAACATCCTTAAAACTGTTATAATATTATTTGATAGTTCACAGCTATCAAATTCCACTCAGTTAAGATAGTAAAATTTCTAAGTTCTTGACCTTAGTGCCTTAGCCTATCTGTAAACATAGGTCAAAGAGATAGCAATTACCCACCACTAACAATTTCACTGTAACAGTTCAAATCTGTATTCATGGTTAAACTGACATTTTTACAACATCTGTTGGAAGATAAAGACTAGGACTTCTTAAATTCATTAAAAAATAAAAATCAATCTATTTCATATTTCAGTTCCCTATAAAAAAATTTAAATGCTATTTCATTTCCTACTAAAATCCAATTGTTAAGGGTAACTTTGAACAAATAAGTCATATGGATATAATAGTTGGATTTCTTGAAGCTATCCAATTCCTCTCTCCCTAAGCCAACTGGACCAAGAAGGGCAAAATTCTCGAGGATCTTTAGTTGGCTTTGATGCGAGATATAGTTCTATATGCTGACAAGGACAGAGTGCAGTGCTCAGATGGAGAGGACAAGAAGGATTTGCAATTTCTTCATCCAAGGTCCAGTCGAGTCTTCTTCTCAGATAGTCCTTACACCAACGCTGCAAATAGCGAAGGAAAAGCTGCTCGCTCCTTCCCTTTGATTAACCACAAAAATAAACATATACACACAAAAGATTTAAAACTATTTCCATTACAATGAACTTAAAAATAAATACATTTATTTTCCCTGTTTAAAAAGGTAACAACATAATTCAATTAAATAAAAATGTGAACTTATTTAAAAAATCAACATATTATTTCAACCACTTAAGACTCTAAAACTCAAACAAGCAACTAATAGTATGTTATATGATTGAAATTATTCATTTTATCTAATATGTTATGAATTTTAAAATAATTTTAATCATCTACATTAGTTTGAAATATTGTAACCCAGCTCCACTAGAACTTCTGGGAATGAAATAATAGATTCACCAGGTTTTTCAACATTACAGAAGACAACATAAGCATCTAATAAGAATTATAAAAGTAATGGACTCTTAACACCTGAGCATTTGTTTGGATTGGGTTCTAGCCCTTAATTGAGTAGTGAAGCAAAGTGATCGTTAAGCAAGGATGCTGACCATGCTGACCAACTTGTATAAACATTGGTCATAAAAAAGCACTTCCTAACCAATTATTACCCAAGCAGGGGATCCAATGGCCGAGTGAGTTGGGGCGAGGGTCTCAGCGTGCTCATAAACAGAAGGTCGAATCCAACCTGGGCAGGTTAAAATTTATTTCGTGTCGGACCCAGTAAATGAATCTCGACCTTCCCACCCAGACCAGTATAGGACCTCAATGGAAGTTTTGGACCCAAAAAAAAAAAAAAAAAAAAAATAGAAGTAGCAAATAATTAATCAATTCCTAATTAGTTTATCATTCCAACATGGGCCAAAAACTAAAAATCGATAGTATCTAAAACGATCTGGGAGGAAGTAAGATATGTAGCAGCGCAAAGACAAATACTTCGAGCTGTAGGGGCTTCACCAAAATTCAATTTTGAGTTACAGAGACTTCTTTCCCACCATTTCTGATCAGCGCTTGGAATTATTTAAGTTATAGAATACAAAATATATTTTAACCTCCAGTTACTGAGATTTCTACTATTTTGGTCAATATTGTTTCACAGATCTGTCAGGATCTGACGATTTTTTGAGGCCGAAGGACATCCTTGGCCACTCTCTCCTTCCACAATTAGAATTAGTTTTCGTCCTTAAGGATTTTAAGATGTCGGAATTTTATTAGTTTGAATATATACACATATATTCATTTGCACTATCAAACTCAAAATGTGGAAAAACATGGGAAAGGAATTTACTGGGACCACAAGATTCCTTCAAGTTATTAAGGTCTGAATGTACTTTTCTATAATTATCTGTGAGATCTAATACATAATTTAGGGTTAATCACAATATACTTAAAACTGTCAAAATGAAAATAACTTCATTTCAATTGCTGACAAAGGCTTCAGTTGATACCTAAATTACTGATACTTGGAAAACCAGATTTAAATGGAACTGATAAACAAAAAACTCTACATTTTAACACTTTTGACGACCGAGCCATTTCTGTTAATATTTCCCTGTGGACCAAACATTTTTTTTTCGCTCAAAAGCTGCATTCAGCAGTTATATAACTACGTCATGCATTTTTATAATAACTAGCAACCATTTAATTATGGTGATTAGGGCAAAAATGTAGCGGGCCTATGTGCCCGCCAATGTCTGTGGGGCACTGCCCGTTTTTGCACATATCGTGGAATTGGCAATGCAAAATAAATTGCCTTACCATTCGATACCACAATAGTATTGGTAGATAATTTATCAGTTTTTCCAAGTCCTTAATAATTTTAATTAGATTAAAATAACTTAAAAATACGCTAAACAATAACAAATTAGCTTCCAGGAATTGTTATGGCAATAGAATAAAGATAAGCTCAACCCAAGATGATAGTTATGTTCACAAAAACCTTAGCTATCATTATAATAAGGTAATTCGATTTTACAATGACGTAAGTATTCCTGGAACAAAATTGTTTGTGGGTTTCACTAGCGGTCCTATGTGCCCGCTGTGGTCCCCTTGGTAAGTTGCTGAGCGGGCCCGCTATGTGCCCGCTGTGGTCGTTAAAGTGTTAAGTACAAAAAAGTACATTAAAAAAAATTTGGGGGAGCAGTAGTACCAACAATCAACTAAATAAGAAAAGCAATTTAGCTCATTTAAAGTTAAGATGAACTTTAATTTAGGATGCTTTGTCTGATTAACCACCACAGCTAAACATTAAGATACTTAAAATAAAAACTATCTTATTTCAAAACCACAAAAATTAAATAAAGTAATAAATATAAAATGAACAAACTCATAAGCAGCAGTAAATATAAGCAATTATCATAACCTCAAATCTAGAAATACACTGAGTGCCCAAGTAATATCTAGAAACATAATGAAAGCATCTGGAAACAACTGCTGCTCTTCTAATACAAATTAAAAATATTATTTCAAAATTATTAAAAAGAAAATGGGTGTGAAGTAAAATAAGCAATAACAATGAATATCTCGAAATTATTACTCGCTATTACAAATAAGCTAACTTACTTGTTTCCTGGCAACACGGGTGGTGTTTGCACCTTGAATAACATAGTCATGGTCCTCGATGTCCATTCTTGCAGCAAATTGTTCACGTTTTCTCTTTTCTTCTCTAGTTTCTTCCCTATTCAAAATCCTTCCAGCTGCTTCTTCTCGTTCAATTACATCTTGTAATTTTTTCTAAATATAACAGTAAAAATAGATTAAATAACATAACTTTTTGTGTGTGTTAGTGTGTATATAAATATATTATTAAAATTTAATTTTATGCTTACCACACACTCAGTAGCATCAAAATAAATAAAACAAAGGTTGACTTTATGACACGAAATTTTTCCCCTATCATCCAGGCCAAGAATAATCTTATGTCGAACTAAATGTTTATTTACATTGGCCATACATCTTTCTAAATTATGATTTAACTGTAACAATAAATCACAAAGTATTTCAGTAATAGCATAACAATCAAGTACATTATGAAAAATAAAATTATCACCTTGATTTTTATCCACATGCAAAGAAAAATAGCTGCAGCATTAAAAACAAGCCAAAACACACCAAGGCCAAATAATATGAGTCCTGTTAACCCAGAAAACAGTAGACCTAGTAAAATAGCAAATGCAGTAAATATCCATATGACCAACACTCGCTTGTAGCAGATGTTGTATATAGTAAACCGTACATCATTTGTTAAAAGTTCCATTATATGTACATAATCTTCAACAGTAAGCTGAAAAGAACATAATGTTAAAATTCAATTAAAAACAAATACAGATGGAAAAATAATATTACCAAACTTACAGTTAAGCCTTGTGCCATCAACTCTTCTGGTACCAATTCAGGACGAAACTTAGCTGGGGTGATCCAGGGAAACCGAGTATTGACAGGTAAGAGAGTCACAATTATATCCCCATTTGCTACATAGATGAATAGAGGCTCATTAATGAAGAAATACAATTCAACAGTAATTTATAGATGAACATCTAAAAATGCAAACTCACCAAATCCCTGCCGAATAGTTCCGACATTACTGGACACATTATTGCCAGTATCATGTAAGTCAACATCTACTACAGCATGCTCTGGTGATGACAGTGATCGATTGAGACTTCGGTCAAGATTTATTTGTACTGATTCAGCTGGGATTACCGCACCACTGTAATGATCTTCTTTATTCGATCCTAAATCAATTTTATCTAATAATTTATAAAATATTCAAAAGAGAATGGGAGTTGCATTTAAAAATAAAGCCCTCACCATTTTGTTTAATATGGGTTTCTTCTTTTTCAGGGGATTTGGATTTACCTTCTTCTTCTTCGAATTTTACCCATTTTTTTGTGGGTGTTTCTATTTTATCATGTACTGGAGGGCTCATTTTTCGAATTTCTAAAATACCATTTCAATTAATTATTAAAATGACATTGATGCAGAAACATCCTCTAAGTAGCTTTAAAAATATGTGAAGCCTCATCAAATCAACAATTAAGGAGGTTAAAATTGTACCATACATTTTAAGAATAAACAGTATTTTCAAGATAAACTGAAAACAGACAGGTAATTATGTACAGGTGGACCCTCCCACACCCGAATGTATGAGGAAGCACCTTATACAGTAATCAAAATATATTACCTTATTAAATAGTTAAAACATCTAGATTCCACTTATTACGAGAATACTGATAAAAGACGAAATAAGGCACGATATTATCATTTAAATTAGTAAAAACGACTGACAGCCCTTCTCGGCGGCAGCCATATTGCTGCACTTATGAAGTGAACTCATTTTATTTTGGATTTTCATCTGTGACGTCACAATGATAACGTCGGCGCGGGATATTCATAAAGGCGCTACAGGTGTTTCCAATCAATGAGATTTTTAAATAACAATAAATAAATTGAACTACTTACTATTATCTTAATCACTACTATGATCCTAGAGAACATTAGAGATCTCTAATAGATAAGCAATCTCAAGGAAAAAAATCGTTACTTTAAAACATTTTATCAAGCTGGGCAAAAATCACAAAATAAGGAATTTGGAACCATAAACATTTTTCGAAATAAGAAAGAGAAACCTCTGTCCTTGGACTGAAAAAAAAGTAGAATGATGTGTCTCCAATCTCCTCTCACTCTGATCCTTTTATACCATTATAATTATATTCAAAAAGTATAAAAATACTGCATGGGCTAGAATTTTTGTAATCATTGCATACCTTACTAGACAATGGCAAAATGCTAATTATAAACATTAAATTATTGAGATATATTAATAGTGTTGCAATCAATAAACTTATGCTCAACTAAATTTAAGAATCTTTTTAATAAGAATTTAATTCTTCTTTGCCAACATTTTTACATCCAACCAATCTAAAAATTATATATTATTTATTAAAGGCAATTGGTTTTTCTTAATGATAGAGCCCTCATAAAGAACAAATACTTTCATGTAATTTCAATGTAAGTATTATTACTTATATTACTCTTGTTCTTAAACAAATATCATTTTTCACATTATTACCATCAGAGGTAATTTTTTTTATATAGACATGAAAGATGGTTTGAGGAAATGACTCAACAAAACAATAGTCTTATTAAGATTTAATCAATACAGCACTTAAAAATATTAACATAATTATGTGTCAAAACATAATAAAAATTACTTACTTTTAAATTTAATTACTTTTTAATAAATCAAAATTTTATTTGTCTCATCACAATCTTCAGATTGTGTGCATTTAAATGATAAGGATAAAATATAAGGTAAAAGAAAATTAATTTTCAGAACTTTAAAAAAAATATGAAGTGTTAAGAGGATAATAATTTTGAAAACTTTTATTTTTTTTTTCTTTATCCTTTTAAAAACATTTCCCGTAAATGTTGCAAAAACATTGTAAATATTACAGTCAGCCTCAAATAAGTAATGTGTATGGAATTTTTATTTTTTGGAATTGGTCTTGACTTAATCAATTTATTTTAAAAAAGAAAATACAAAAGTGAATTGCTGACAAAAATTGGAGAATATAGATAGCTTAAAATATTATTAAAGAACTAAATTACAAGTATTATATGTTTATTATGAATGACCATTGAAAACATATGGAGACAAAAAAATAAGTTGGTATATAAAAAAAAAAATTAAAATAATTTGTTTTATTTTTCAAAGAATGTTAAAATTTTTTTTTTTAATCAATTTAAGTAAAAAATATATTACTGATCAAAAAGGTTTGATGATTAAACTGCTGTACTAAAGCTGTGGCAAATTGAAAAATCACATTATTTGCAAAAAAGAAAGTAAACTAACAAACTTACACATACAGTTTGATAAAGTGTGGTCCATTAATTATTAGTTTAAGTTTTCAATTAAGATGAATTGATGCAAATTAAACATTGATAAACTACATGTCAAAAATCCATAGTGCCAGGACATTTTAAATCAGCTCACTACAGGTTTTAATAATAGAAACAAACAATGCACTGGCTCATCTTCTTCAAGGTTGAACCAACAGTTTACCGTTTGTTTTCGACTATAACATATTTATTCAGGGTTTAATGAGTTACATAAATTTATAAGTTAAGCAAATAATACACAACCAGGCACAAGTAAAACTGTTACACCATATTTTATTTTAATTTCAAAAAAGCCTTATTCAGTAATTAGGATGTTTGTAATTAATATTTTAATAATTAATCTATCATGGTAGAGTGAATATATGAAGTGAAGTAACAGTTAGCAAAGACTAAAAGAAAAATTATACTTCTTTTTTTTAATAATAAAATACACGGCCTGCTTCCTGTATTCAAATCATTTGGATATGATTGCCTTAACCACAGTAGCTATCAGAATTTATGTTTGAATAAAAACTTAGATGTGGTTTCACTATTAATGATAAATTAATCAAGAATTCCATATATAAATAAGTGTCCTAGACGTACTACGTTGATGCTTCTTTAAAATTGACCACCTCCATTTCATACTTAATATGGGAGCTTAATGAACAAATGATAGAAAAAGTGAGTAAACATTTGTAGATAAAAATTATATTTTCACCATTAGTAATTTGTTTCTGTATTAGGAAATGGAATCGAATTCTGAATGATAAGTAAAAAATAGCAATTGTACAATCAGAAATTACTAATTTACAAAGTAGGGCATTAAAATATTTCTTTTTTCAAGCAAGTAACTATTTCATTTAACTTTGGATTTTATAATATTTTACCTATTATATTTCTTTTACCAAATAATAATTAATATAACCAGTAAGTATATCCCTACATCAAATACATTTTTATGTGCATCTGTACAAACTTATACAAATGTATAAGTTGATTGTGAAGTGTAAAAAGTATGATGGATACAATGGCATAAAACTAAACCATATTTGAACTATAATTAATGAAATTATAATAGATAACAAAATCATACCATAGAACCAATACCTGTCAATAATTGAATGGCTCCGCCGAAAAATGTTCTAAGCAACAAACAAAATTTTGAGTAATCAGAGAAAGAAAATCATAATTTAAAGTTCTTGTTAGTTTTATAAGTTAGATTTTTTTTTCACGTGTAATTTGTTATATTTACATGTATAATAATATAATGGATTGCTATATCATACTATGATATACTAGTTATAATACATTTAAAAAACTTTAAAATTGTCACTTCAAGATTTTGTCGCTTAGAACGTTTTTCGGTGGACCCATTCAATTGTATTTCTTTAATTTGCACATCCTTTGTATTTATAGACTTGGTTTGCAATTTAAAATCATTCTATGTTGATGCTAAATAGCGTTACAGTTTAATATGTTCTATTTTTAGGATTGGATTAAATAACAAATGTTAAATTACAGAGCATTGAACCATTTTCAACAAAGCATTAAAATTATGCTTTTGTGTCAAGTATAAAATATCTTTTCCGAAATAAAAAAATAATGCTTTTCATTCTGCTTGGGCTTGGGAGATTAAAAAATAGAGCCTTTGATTTGACACATATTTTGTCTAAAGTAGCAAACAAAATCTGATAACTCCGAGCTGGATTCTACAATTTTATATATGACTATTATTCTTGACCTGAGACTACCGCAACTTACCTGAAAATAATTAATAGTGATTGGATAATAAGAAAATTCTACCACATTCACAGCTGTATATCCTAAACAAAACCTTCCAAGTTTCTGACCAAAGAGCTGAATTTGGTTGAAATTCATGGAATAGTTAAGAATATCAAAAACAAAAAAAGTATGTAGAGAAAACATATTAAAAATTAAAAACATTGAAATGATACTAGTTTAATATAACTGTTATATGATATAGCAATAAACAGATTTCATTATCACTTTTATGTGTAGCTTAAACAGCTGTTGACATCCATTTACACAAATGTATACATAATATAAGGAAATCACAGAATGAATCTGAGACTTTCTCACTCTGGCTAGAATTGGTTGATTAACAGTTAGATAATCTGTCTTTGTCCTAGTTGGATTGCATCAGGACATTAACCTCAAATAAACAACATAGGAAAATTTATATTTAAATAATGTACTTTTATTATAGAATTAAACCAGCACTCAATAATAAGTACACAATAATTTAAAGAAAATAAGAGACTGAAAAATAATTAATAATTAGATCAAATAATAATGTAAATATTTTAAATCCTAATCCATATTAAACTGGCTCCCACTGGTAAAATACCTAGCTAAACGGCATTCCAATTCCTAAACCAAAAAAAAATCTCATAAATAAGATTCAGTCAAGTTACAATACTTCACCAAACTGAACTTTTACTTTACACAAACGTACAGCACTTTTGTAGCTTCTTTTCCTGCCGCCACAAATCTCAACACCACAAATAAATATGTTCATCCCGAATATTTTATAAAATAACTCCAACTCTCATTCTCACAGTTTTAGATAATGCTTAAGTTTCAATCACGAATATATTTGAAATTATTGTAAGTTTTTTTATAGTTACTTATCTTAGTCATATCTTTGTATAAAAATTTGAATCAACTTAATCAAAATCTTGAATTTCAGACTCAAATGCTCACTTATTTTATTGGGAAATCACTAAATCATGCAGTTAAATATTACAAAATTCCCAATTTGATGTAAAACTAGTAAATTGACATTTTTATAAAAGTACATTTAAATTCTCCGTTACTTTTAATCAACGGTTAATCTTCTAAAACATATTTTAAATAATTATTGTAATAACTAAGTAAGCAGCTCAGCAGGTAAGGCAATTTGACCCTCAACTCCTGGATCCAGGTTCAAGTCCAGCAGAAGTAGATAGTTATATATATATTTTGTTATATTAGTCTAAATCAACCTAAGGTTACATGACCTTCCAACGGCACACTCAGTCCCAGCCTATATAAAATGGGGAGAAAGCTTCGGCAGCTGGGTGTGATTCTGGCAAATTCATCTCCTTGAACAACTATTGGTCAAACAATAGCACAATTTTATGAAGTAATAAACCTGATACCCCTCAAAAGTGGTATTAGTACGGGTTTTAATTTAAAAATAAGGCTGACCAGATTATTAAGGATAATATATATCTGTACATATTCAAATAAATAAATGAAGCAGTAATAACGTAAATAGAAACCATTATTTTCATTAGTTTATTTTCTAATGTCAAATAACAATATATATTTGACATGAGTTCATTTTTTATTTATTTGTTCACCTCTCAATTGTAGATTGTAATTTGTTTTGAGAAAAATTAAGTGTAGTATTCCAAAATTAGCCAAGTCCATTTTCCATGTTTAAAATAGTTTTTGCAGTAATTATCATTAGGTGAAAGGATTTCTGAATAAAGAAATTATATTACATAAAAATACTCCATAGTCCAATGTAGTTTGAAAAATAAAATAAAAAATTAACTTGATTGATTCTTATTCTCCTAAATTATGAAACACAACAGAGGTTGATTTTTAAACTGAGTTATATGATTATAACATTATTAAAATTTTATTTTATTAATCATTTTGGGTCTTTTTTAGAACTACCCCTTCAGTGACTGTTTTTGTTGCTTGGTATCTACATAATCTAATCTGGTTATTATAATAATATAAATCAATCATTCAAATGACACTATAAACACATTCATAAAAAAAGAAAAATATTTTTGATTTATAAGAAAAATGCAAGGATGAAATGCCCAATAGGATGTAGATTATTCTACACGAATAGTGAGATACTCCTAGCAGGGGTAAAATGAATAAATGGACAAGAGATAAATTTTATGATAAAAAAAAAACATGGAGATGTAGCAAGAGGGAATGCAGTGCTATACAGAGGGAATCTCTTCACAAGAATCATCACAGAAATTCAGAAATAATGTCCTCCAGAAAGCTAATCTATCTTAGCAACTAATTTGTTGTAAATATTGATAAAAATGCATCTTTTAGAAAATTCAATAACATATTTTTCTAATAAAATATCTGTTTTTTATTTATCACCATGTAACAATTACTACATAAAATCAATAATGGAGTTGTATATACCTTAATGTCTATTAAATGATCACTGAACCGACAGGTAAAAGAGACCAATAATTAAGGATAAATGTTAGTAATATATATATATATATTTTTGTTTAAACAAAAACTAAATATATACTCACTGATTTTATGAGGTTCATACCACAAAACAATTAATATATATGATTATTATAGGGGTTCTTATCATGGTGGCCATTGATGAAATAAATCACTTTACGGTATAGTTCAACTTGGAGATGTAGTAAAGGTAAAATATTGTTCAATGAACCTACCAATAATATACTATGTATTAAATAGTAGGGGAATCACAGGCTGATTCAGTGATGTAAAAATCACTTAATCCAGATATTAATAAAATGATATAATTAGAGTATAGGGTGCAGTGTCATTATATTAGAAGGTTAGGATTGATGAATTAATTGCCACTTCAATTGAGATTATTTTATTAGAAAACTAGTTTCGAATGCTAAACATTCATCTTCAGTTCTTTGAGGTAACTAAAACTAAGTTTTTTAGTTACCTCGAAGAACTGAAGATGAATGTTTAGCATTCAAAACTAGTTTTCTTTTAAAATAATCTCAATAGAAATGGCAATTAATTCATCAACATCAATCCTAATTGTATTGATCCTTCTATACCATCATGTGTACCTCAAGTGATATTAGAAGGTGGTAAATTAGTTTAAAAAACTAAACCTTAAGGAAGTAAACCATCTAATTAAATAAGGTACCACAGTGTATCCAGCACCATTTCTTTTTAAAAAATTAATGCTTGTTTTAGACACTGAAAAATAACCTCCAGAAGTGTGTATGAATGCAAACAAAACACTAATTTTACTGCTCATACAGATGATTGTGGTGAAAAGCAAGGTAAAAAGGCTTAGTGTAATAGTGAGAAGAAAAAGTTTCCCACTTCAATGAACTACATGAATAGTTCATAGAAACTTCTCTATCCAAAAAATGGTGAGCAATATCTGTCAAGGAAGCCAAATATTTCACTTTCCCAAGCTTACTAATAGTCGTAATAGTACTTATTTATTAAAATTAAAATCTTGTAACTGCTTTAAATCATCATGTAAAGTACATATATTCAATCTAAGTAGAATTTTACTCTAATAATAGTTTAGATTTTTTTTTAACATACATAGATTAAAGGTTGTTAGAGACAACTGGTAGCATTATCAATGAGAAGTTGTTCCTGTTACAGTACCTAATATTTAATTAGTAAATAAGTAATATCTTACCTGATAAGTTCCATTCAGCCAAAAATAAAATATTTTCAATCCAAGTTCATCGAATATACCTCCTTTATTAAAGAAATGAATATTTAAGATATTCTGTTGTATACAGTTTTAGATGAAAATGTTCTTGGGGTTTATCATGGACAACAAATGTTCTACAATATTTTTATACCTGCCTTCACTCTGACCAATACCAAATACACACATCTAAAATTTTAAGCAGGATCAGGCTAGTTTTAATATATCTATCAGTCACAGATATTTCATTACAAATAAAAATTAATGTTAGAAGAATAATTGTGCATAATACACCAAAGAAATTCTTTTTTAAGTTAATGTGTTAACTTTCAAACAGAATATTTTTTTTAATAATATAGTAACAAATTTTTTACTATGAAAAATAAAAGGATATGAACAAAAAAAAAAATTTTTTTTTTTTAATTGTAGACCTTAAGTTTTAATATTAGCCTACGTCACAGGGCAAAAATCCACTGTATAAGGAACACTTAGTAATTATATGTTCAGATGTTATGTTTATTTGTAATTTTACATGAAAAATATCCAGGCCTACAGAATCGAAAGTTTGTAATTATATTTTCATAATGGTAACCTTTTATATGTAATTTTCTAAACTTTTAATCATTTTAATTTATTTTTCTTATATTGTGTATATTTAATAATGAACCTATAATACAAAGGTTGAAGGAGTGGAAGGGTAAAAAATATAAGTAAAAAGCAACAGTGAGCCATGGAATTGATGATGGCAGAATCAGATTGAGATAAAGAAATAAGCATGCAAAATAACAACCGAGGTGATTGCTTCCTGTGGTACCAGGTTGGAAAAAATGGAACAAGTAATAATCAATCCAAATAGTCCATACATATAGTGGTTATGTCTAGTTCCCTAGGCTGTATCTATTGGGATAAAAGGAACATGGAATGATTGTGACAGTGGAACATGAAACAATGCAACAATAAAAACAAGTTTTAGTCATATTATGTCAATTATTCAATGAACCTAACAGATATGTTAAATTTTTAGTTTCTACTGAATATTTTAAATTAAAGCAGAAAGCAAAGTGGTTTTATAGTTATGAGATGCACTTTATATAAATATCAGCGCTAAAGTACTTTCCAACCAAATTTCTCCTCCAAATAGATACACTGATGCGCTAAGATTCTGATAACAGGAACAATATTAAGATAATTTGAATATTTTTATTACTCAATACTGAATTTCATCAGTTAAAAAATTTTTCTTGTGGCAGACCCAGAAAATGAATCTTGACCTTCCTAATCTGGCTAAGATAGGTTGGTAACCTGTATGATGATTCATCCTTCCTACCCTAGTTGGAGTACATAAGGACAATAAACCACAAAAAAAAACAAAAAAAACAAAAACTAAATTTATATGCATATTTTTTTGTTGCCAAATGATTTAGCAAATAACGCACTTTGAAGTTGTATGAGTGTGATAGAATGTAGCAGCCACTGATCAATCACGCAGATGATGCTAACAATCTTAAGGACTCATGTCATACCTCATCTGACTACTACTATACTAGGCACTCTAATTAATGAAAAATGACTCAATAAATCTATTTTCAATCATCTCACACTTATTTTTCATCTTTTGTTTAGTTGAGAGTATCACACTGAATGAGGATTTTGGGCCTCTGCACCAAGTTGCTAGGGAAACGATGTTTATCGGGTTTTTAATTTAGTTCTTCTTAAACTATATAGTTGAAAATTCATAAAATTTTTTTTTTAACATTGTTTCATCTTATTATATCCAAATTGAGTAAAAATTTGTGAATTAAAATACTTTTTAATAAATATTTAAAATAAAAATACTTTTAGTACTTTGATAGAAAATACAAATTAGACATATGTATTTTAGAAGAAAAGCCTAACTACAAAATAATCTTAAGTAAGTAAAATACTTTGCTATAAAAGTATTTTGAACTCAAAAATTTATTGTTAACAAAAAATGATAAAAACAAAACATTGAATTATTTGGTGAAGGATGCAGTCTTCTGATTCTTCTACATATCTGCCACTCGGTGTCAAGGTGGTTAGTACTCTAAATTTAACTTATTTCATATAAAATTTAAATTTTTATAAATCAAATTGAAACCTCTTATTTCTTATTCTCTTGAAGTGATATAAAACAATTAAAAAAAATAAAATTTTATGAAACTCAGCTGGGATGTTCCAAAGATCTGAAGACAACCAACCCTATCTCTCCAAAAAACATGAAAATAGAAGCAAATTAAAGCCGTTTTAAATCACAAGGGCGGAGAGGAGGGGGCCTTTCAGGGGAAAAAAACAACAATAATATGTATTTCATATTTTGTTTGTTCAAATTGAATTGTTTTTAAAAGCAGCAAGCTGCAGAAAGAAATATTACTGGAAAAAATAAAATGGGATGGTCTAGAATAAATAATTTGATCCAATATTTAAAATATATTTAACACTAATTAAACTTCACAACTATACATAGTAATATTATTTATAAAATTCTGAACTAGGTTCAGTGAAATTCCTAGTTTGATTGTTTTAAAAATATATTCATAATTCAGGAATACTCATTATTAAAAAGGAAAATAAAATAAACCAATTATATTTTAATTTACATAGAAAGTTTATATATATATATATATATATATATATATATATATATATATATATATATATATATATATATATATGTATATAAATGAATTATTATACTATATGTTAACAATTATTACACATATTCATTCAAAGCTATCAAATGACCCCCGTATTTTGCATTTCCTTTTATACAATTTCATACCTTTCTGTATAAAATAATGTTTCGCTCGAAAACTTTACAGGAGTTTCATCATCAACATGAAGAACTTCAACAGCCTGAAAAGAAAAATTTTTTTTTAAAAATTAAACTTTAAATAAAAGACTTTATTTTCAGGTTCAAATCCTACTAATAACAATAACTACTCCTAATCCTAATAATATGCAGATAGAGGGTGTCTAATACAGATTTATAAAACATAAGCTGAGCCTGTCTGCAATCTAAGGTTAGGATAGTCCTGTCCCCATTACAGCACATGTTACCCTTATTGGACTTCATAGAATAAAAACTCAAAATAAAAAATGAATTAAATAATGGAATTTAGGTTTTTACAGATCATTGTGACATAAATATTATTTCTTAATAATAAATATTTACTATTACTGCTTGAATAGTAGGCAATAAATCAATATCAAACATTACAAACTTACAAAATTATTGTTTGAAACTTAACCCTTTAAAAGGCCCAACAGTCATTATGACTGGCAGCGACGAAACAAAGTAGTGGAGCAGGAGAGGGGAGAGCCATGAACACTTGTTGGGCTTTGACACCCTCATTCGTTCAATGAATGATACAGAGAACTTATCAGGGGTTAACAAGTACTCGCCCTAGTACTAAATACAATTTAACATTAGCAAGTACTAAATTGCAATTAAAGTGTATAAGCAAAAATGTGGCGGTCCAAATGATCAGCAGGCCTGTTAATATACACCTAATAACATTTGTGGTCATTATGACCAGTAAGCCTGATATCTGTCTACAGTACAAACTGAAACATTACTTGTGAATGGCTAAGGAGTTGTTGAAACATGGCCTGACCTTGAAAAAAAATAAGCCCCAAATCCCTTGTGAATTCCAACCCAAAAAGAATTGAAAAGTGGGATTAAACCTTTATGGCAATGCTGAGGACTTCGCTTTACTGTCATTTGTACCCAAGTCAAGCAGAGCTGTTATGCTTTTGTCTACCATGCACCACTCTCATTTTTTTCATTGAGCTAATAGGAAAACTAGAAATAATATCGTTTTTTAATGATAAGAAATCCAGTATTGATCTACTTGATATGAAATGTAGTAATTATAACCGGAAAAAAGAAGATGACCATTAGCTATTTTTTTTACTATATGATAGCTGTAGCATGCACCAATGCATACATTCTTCACAGTATGTATTAAGGTTATGAAAAAATGTTAAGATACGACTTTATAAGAGCTGTCGCCATGTCCCTGATTTGCAAACTAACCTCAAGGCCTTGATTTTTGACCCAAAAAGAGAGGGAGAAGCATTCAGGAAAACCCTGTTTTGCACATATGTATAAATATATATTGTTGATAATATTATTTGATTATTATACTATTTACTTTTTATATTATTTGAAATTTACTATTTATAAAAATAAAATAAATTTGTTGACTCCTAATAATATCACTTCAATATACTTTGATTGTACAGTAGAACCTCAATAATCTGAACTAATTGAAACAGGGGGTGATTCGGACTATCAAATCGTTCGGATTACTAAACAAAGAGTTTTCCAGGCATATTATGTAGCATGCAAAAAATGAGCACTGACATACTAGCTCCCATAAAATCAGAAGCATGTTGTATTGTTAAAGGTAAATAGTTTGTTTTATGAATAGTCCAGTCAATAAACACATTATAGAGTGCATAAAATATGCGATAATTTTTGACTTCACAGCTTCGTTAGGAATAGTTAGAAGATAAACATACTAAAAGTCCCCAACCCTGTGGGGTGAGCTAACGGTGGGGGGGAGGGGAGAAGTTCCATTTTTTTGGTTTTTCGATTATATCTCCAAAAGGGTTAACTTTAGAAAAAGATGTTTCAAATAAACATAAAAGCTAGCTAATTAAATTTCCTATAAAATTGGTAATACATAAATTTGTCGAAGTTCTAACTGTTTACGAGATATTCGTTATTGAAAATCGGTGATTTTCGGGAAAAAACAAATGTTACCTCACTTTTTGACAAAAATCTGTTTCTTGTGCCTTTCACGATCGTTTCTCAGAAAAATTGTCGGAATCACAATTGTAATGCATTAAATTTACTTTAATTTCATATATACATTTATGGTATTTGAACTAAATGTCTAACAAAAAGGGAGGTAAACTTTTTTTTTATTTCTAAAGGTATCGATTTTTAATAACTATATCTAGAAAACCGTTGGAATTTCGACAAATATGTATAGAATCAATTTCAAAGGAAATATAATTAGCTATAATTTTGAACCGTAGCATATTTTTCTTAAGTCCACCGTTTTCGAGATATAATCGAAAAACACTAAATTGGGACCTTTTCCCCTCCCCCCCGCCCTTAGCTCACCCCCCAGAGTCGGGGACTTTTAGTATGTTTATCTTTTAACTACTCATAACGAAGCTGTGAGGTAAAAAATTATCGCTTATTTCATGCACTCTACCCCTCTCAATTAAGCACTCTTAGATTGAGGTCGCACTTCTCCGCGAATACATGGTTGTCGTTACTCTTTTGGCTATAGCTCCGAAACTAATAGTTCGATCCAAAATTTCTTTTTTCCATCTGAATGCTCGTTAAATTTACTATAAGATCCTATATATTAAAATTTGATCAAATCCCGTAAAATACCCATACCAGCATGCTAAAAACCGCTTACTGTTTTGAAATCCAAGCTTTTTTGGTATATTTTTCACCATAACTACAAAACTATTTATCTGATCTGAAATTTATTTTTTTCATCTAAAATGTGATTAAATTTACTATCAATTCCATTATATTAAATTTTGATTAAGTCCCATAATATACCCTATTCTGAACGCTAAATATGTATGTTTTGGCAAAGTATGATGATATTGACATTTTCAGTGATCTGGTTTGGGCGTTTAACGTAACTTAATCAAAATTTCATATATAGGGCCTGATAAAAAATTTAATAAGATTGTAGTTGAAACAGCGAAATTTCAGATTGGACAAATAGTTTTGGAGTTATAGTGAAAAATGTGCTAAAAATACTTAGATTTCAAAACAGTAAGCGAAACTTAGCGTGCTGGCATGGGTATTTCAAGGCACATGATTAAAACTTTGATTAAAATATGTAGAATCTATAGTAAATTTTCCCAGCTTTAAGGTGAAAAAAAAATAGTTATGGATTGGACTAATAGTTTTGGAGTTATAGTCAAAAGAGTATGTCAAACGTGTTTTCGTGGAGAAGTGCGACCCAAGTCAATGAGTGTGTGATCAACACTTAATATATAGGTTCTTATAGTAAATTTAATAAGAATTCAGATGGAAAAAATAAATTTTGGATCGAACGATTAGTTTCAGAGCTATAGCCAAAATAGTACAGAAAAACGTGTTTTCTCGAAGAAGTGCGACGCCAATGAGTGTTGAAATGAGGGATGTAGAGTGCATGAAATATGCGATAATTTTTGACTTTACAAATTCGTTAGGAATAGTTAGAAGATAAACATACTAAAAGTCCCCGCCTCTTGGGGGTGAGCTAAGGGCGGGGGGGAGGGGAGAAGTTTCATTTTTTTGGTTTTTCGATTATATCTCGCAAACGGTTAACTCTAGAAAAATATGTTTTAAATATACATTAAAGCTAATTAAATTTCTTATAAAATTGATTCTATATAAATTTGTAATAATTCTAACCATTTTCGTGATATTTGTTATTAAACAGCGGTGATTATCGGGCTAATTAAATTTCTTATAAAATTAATTCTATATAAATTTGTAATAATTCTAACCATTTTCGTGATATTCGTTATTAAACAGCGGTGATTATCGGGAAAAAACAAATGTTACCTCACTTTTTGACAAACATCTGTTTCTTGTGCCTTTCACGATCGCTTCTCAGAAAAATTGGTAAACTTATTTTTTATTTCTAAAAGTATCGATTTTTAATAACTATATTTCGAAAACCGTTGGAATTTCGACAAATATGTATAGAATCAATTTTATAGGAAATTTAATGAGCTATAATTTTGAATTGTAGCATATTTTTTTAAAGTCCACCGTTTTCGAGATATAATCGAAAAACACAAAATTGGGACCTTTTCTCCCCCCCCCCCCCTCCTCCGCCCTTAGCTCACCCCCAGAGTCGGGGACTTTTAGTATGTTTATCATCTAACTACTCCTAACGAAGCTGTGAAGTAAAAAATTATCGCATATTTCATGCACTCTACCCTTCTCAATTAAGCACTCTTTGATTGGGGTCGCACTTATCCTAATCTTTTGGCTGTAGCTCCGAAACTAATTGTTCGATCCAAAATTTATTTTTTCCATCTAAATGCTCGTTAAATTTACTATAAGATCCTATATATTAAAATTTGATCAAATCCCGTAAAATACCCATACCGCTTAAAAAAAAAAAAAGCGCTTACTGATTTGAAATCCAAGCTTTTTGGCATATTTTTCACTATAACTCCAAAACTATTTGTCTGATTTGGAATTTCGACAAATATGTATAGAATAAATTTTATAGGAAATTGATTAAGCTTTAATTTCTGAATCAAAGTTGTAGAGCATTAAATTTACTTTAATTTAATGTATAGGTTTGCTACTAGCAAATTGCTAGTTTATTTTCAACTGGAACGAAAGTTCAACATTACTTTTGAAGTTATAACTTTTATTAGAATTATTACAAATTATGCAATAAAAATTAATGTATTTACATGCAATCATAATATTAAAAATATTCGGCATTTATGTCTTCGTTGCCATCTATATAAAATAGAAACATTGTATATATGATATAATATCTTTATATAAGAGATAGTAGAGTATATTTTATATTTATTTTACCTTCTTCATGAATTATTATTTCGACTCCGTTGTTGCAACTTCCCTTGCAATTAATGCATGCGACAGAGCAGCTTAAAAATGCTTTTCTACAACCACACTTGCCACTGTCACATCCTTTCGTGCATCGGCAAAAAATCATCTTCAAGATTTCTTCAGGAGCAGCATCCAACTCTGATAGTTTCGGAACTAATAGGTCATTCCTCCTCTCCCAACTCCCATTCTCCGTCCCGCCATTAGGTTCCTGCCCTAACCACTGGTGTACTTGGAGGTAAGTCCGAAATGCATGCTGCTTAACAGCTGCTTCAGTTGGAAGGAGAGTCGAAAGAATAGGCCTCATGTTTGCTGCTGCCTTTATTAACGATTTATATCGGAACTCGTTGAGGGATTTTTCAGTGGCTGAAGCGTCATACCATGAGGCAACACTCATTACCCCAGCTGTCTCAATAGAGTTAGGGGAAGAAGAACCACTGAGAAATACCTCAGCGGCATATTGTATGATTCTGTTCTTCTTGTACATTTTGACAAAACCTACTTTACTTTTCCGATACGCTGCAGATGTTGAGTCGCAGCCTGTAAATGCATGTAAGAATAACAAATGAGTGTTGTCCTTTATTTTTAAATCCTGCTGCAGCTGTTGTGATGAATATACTATACTGTTGACTTTTCCTCTTCCAGGTTTCATAAACAGAATGTCACTATCAGTTGGAGTTTTGGCTACCAAGAGAACAGCCAAATCGACATCCTCTCCAATAACAGCTACCGAGGAATTTTGTGATCTATTGATAGCTGTCTTCACAATATCAACATCTGTATCACCTAAAGCTTGGAGCGCATTTATCCCATTTTTCTGCAGCTGCGTCATCAGCAGTTTAATCAACTGACTCTTATTATGGAAGTTGGAAAGGAAATCCTCTTGCTTGACTTTGATTTCACTTTCCAAACTGATATTTATGTCCACACATCTCCTGAACCGATAACGACGACTCTGTTCATTAGTTTTTGTGCTCTCGGTTGTGTTAGTGTACCTATCAAAAACCACTGTACAACCTCTTCCACTGTAATGGTTGATCAAAAATTGAATGTAACCATTACAAATGGTTGATACCGTTGTCTCTTTTTGCCAAACAACTTTGTGGATTGGGAATCCCCCATCGACAACAAATTCCAATGTTTTTAAATCTATTTTCTTATCAGTTTCCTTAAACAGTGTGTGCTGACTTTTTGCATTTTCTCATTCCACTTTCGTCGAAGAAAGCCAAGGGGAAGGGAGCTAATTCATATTGCATATAATTCTTCAAATCCTCGTCTGATTTCTTGGTAATGGAGATTCGCTGAAAAAGCAAGAGTGGATCGACGACAACTTTTTCATTGCCAAGCTTGATTGTCAAATTCATTGAGGAAAGAGGAAGTGCGCGATCATTACGTTTCAACTTAATATTTGTGAATGGCTGGTTTTCAATTTTTTTCATGGCTCATTTGCCAATTGCAACAGCATCATAACATAAGATTGTTTTATCACCTAAGACTCCCGTCGCTATTGACATGATTTTATCTGTTCTCGGAAAAGGAGGGTGTTTATTAAACCATTGTGTAAGCTTGTCAATGTCACTTGCGTCTCGTCTTTGGCCAGCTTCTCGAAAATCCTTGTGCTGCTCACTTGAGGTAAACAGAACACCACAATATTCTTCGAGTGATGCACATATGTCTTGAGTTGCAGTCATCCCAATTACCCAGTTACTGAGAGCACTATCTGTTAGTCCTCTACCACGGGTCATTCCACCTCAGGTTTTGAATGACCGCATTAAGGTTGTCTCGATGGTCATGTCTGACCATATTCCTGACCAGAATTGGTCATTCCTTCTCAGAGTAAAGTAGCCTTCATTGACAAACTTCTCATACTCCACTGATGTCAGGATAGTGAAAATAAGGTATAATTTGACAGCTACAGATTGCAGTAATTTCTTTTGGTTCAAAGATTTCAATGATGGAGGCTCGGAGAGGAAATCTGTTGTAAGGGTGTTGATGCATGCCTGCTCTTCCTCCGAGATTTCAACTTTTTCTAATATTATGTTTGACAAAGTATTTTCAATAAGAAAATGACCCCGTATTGCTCTGGCAAAGGCGTGTCTATTCAGCATTTTGTCCACTGCTAAAGGAGCATAAATAGTGAATAAAACTTCTTTTAGACCAGATCCCATCATGAGATATCCTATACACCCCAAAAATGACATCACCAGATGAAAGCCGCCGAGACGTACCACACAATTGGACAGATCGGAGTGTGACATACTGGTGGCAGCTGCAACAATATCCCTTGCTTTCCAGTATAGAGGTTGGTCAAAAGTTACGAATATATGTTTTTGATGTATATTTGCACATGTCTTACATGCATAGAGCAGCGCAGTATAAATTGTGTCATACTCTGATGAGGGTGCATTATTGAAAGGAAGAGTAATCACTCGCGTCTTTTCACTTGGCTCTCCTCTTGTTATACAATGCATGTACCCCTTCCATTGAGGGATTGCAATACCTTGCTTTTTCGCAATGAACCAGAGAATATTATGTGGTGCGTGATGTGAGGGTTCTTCTGGTATATCAATAGGTGCCACAGTCACATTTTGTAGACCTCCTTTTACGTTTGTGTATGTTCCTAGCGGAATAATTCCGATTTTTTCAGTTTCAGCAGATTTGGGGATCCTGTTCAATCTTGGTATTTCTGAACCTTTTTCAACATATGTGGATGGAGTTACACATTTGATCCCACCCATAACAGAAGGTATTAAGCCCATCTATGGTGCAGGCATTGAAATCCACATTATCAAAAACTAATTCATGATTGCATCTGACCTGTAGGTTAACTGAGCGTGGGCAACCGCTGATAATTCCAATTTTTATGCTTCGTGGTACGATGAACTAAAGCCTAGACTTAATAGAAGATCAATCAAGCTCTTTGAGGCGCATTTCCTGTGGAGCAGAAGGGAGATACCAGTCAGTATTGGTGACAGGAAGGTACGAGGTCTGACGACTGCTAAGATAGTGTGTCCAATAGCAACACACTTCTTCTGTGATTCTCTATTTTTTTTTTTGCAACATAACGTCTTCAAGAAAAGTATGGAGAGATTTGGGAAGAAAATCAGTATCCTTCAAAAAGTCATCTCTTGGCAGATACGTGTTACAATTGTAAACTACACTTTGAATATCTTGCCTTATTATCTCAGCTGCTTTTTGGACGATCCTGAGTCGCTCTTCTTCTTCATTAGATTTCTTCTTCTCATATCACGAGCTGCTTAGCAGTTTATGCCCAGTATCTGTAAGACAAATAATTGGTACCTTGAATCTGTTGGATCCAGGGACCACGATTATGCGATCATCATACTTTTTCGTCAGTTCTGTTTTAATAGTTCTCCAATCTGTTTTTTTATCAGTAATAGCGTCCATAATTTCATTAACAGTAAACTGGCAGTCACTGTTCCCCTCCAATAGACCACCAACCTGTTCCATAGCATTTGAAACATAGTCTTCATAATTGTATGTGGAGGGTTTCTTGTATAACGGTCTCAAAAAGTCCAACCGACATTCATCGTGATACACAGCCTCCTCCGCAACCAAATCCATCCAAAACAATAAATGGAAGAGAGACGACACACCACTTCATCTCCCCATTCGTCATTTCTAGCTCGAGCTGCTGTCATACATTTAACTTCTATGTCAGCTTTGTTGCACCCTTTTGTGATGTTACCAACTGAAAATATCTTTCTACGTCTCCCCTTCGGCTTCTTTTCTTCACCCTCTACACTTTTGGCACAAAAGAAACATACGGTTTTGAAATCGAATTTCAATTGTTTAGACCTCAATGTTGAAGGTTTGGGTGATTCAGAGGACGTTGAAGGTTCCTGTCTCTTTAAATAAGCATTGATTTATTGCGTTCTGGTGTATTTTTTTCGGCATTCAGTATGAATGAGAATTGTTTCCAAACCCTCTAAAGAAGAGCAACAACAACAAGTGATTTATTCCTTTTTTTTTTCACTGTGGAAACTCCAACACCAGGTCCATCAATTGTTTTACCGCACACAAAACACCGGGAAGCCATTATGCGCACTAATACTGTAAACGTTCACGTAAATTAAAAATGAAAAAAAAAAACACGCTTATAACACTGTCACAAAAACAAAGAATCCGGCACAAAAGATACCAGTGGAATGGAAGAAATCATCCTCTATATCCCTGGGAAGTCAGGTGATTTTGAATTTGTCATTTGTGATCTGAATTTGTCGGCACGTCACTGGCGATACTGTTTTTACTTTTCTAAACTTGACTTAACTCCATTTGTGAAACGTTTCTTCAAATTCAATATAACATACATTTCTCAAATACTAGTAGATGTAAATACTATCATTATTATTGTATGGTTTGTAATAATTTAACTAAAATTTCCAAAAAATGTATAGTTCTTATAAATATATAGCAAACCTATATATGAAATAAAAGAAAATTTAATGCTCTACAACTTTGACCCTGACAATTTTTCTGAGAAACGATCGTGAAAGGCACAAGAAACAGATGTTTGTCAAAAAGTGAGGTAACATTTGTTTTTTCCCAAAAATCACCGATTTTTAATAACGAATATCTCAAAAATGGTTAGAATTATTATAAATTTATATAGAATTTAATTAGCTTTAATGTTTATTTAAAAGATATTTTTATAGAGTTAACCATTTTTGAGATATAATCGAAAAACCAAAATGGTTTTTCCCCTCCCCTCACCGTTAGCTAACCCCCCAGAGGCGGGGACTTATAGTATGTTTACCTTCTAACTACTCCTAACGAAGCTATCAAGTCAAAAATTATCGCATAATTCATGCATTCTATACCCCTCATATAGATTAGACTATATTGATCCAGTAGAATATAAACTAGCATAAGAACCTATATAAGAAATTAAAGAAAATTTATTGTTCTACAACTCTGTTTCCGACAATTTTTCTAAGAAACGATCGTGAAAGGCACAAGAAATAGATGTTTATAAAAAAATGAGGTAACATTTGTTCTTTCCCGAAAATTATCGATTTTTAATAACGAATATCTCGAAAGTGGTTAGAAAAAGATATTTTTCTAGAGTTAACCGTTTTCGAGATATAATCGAAAAACCATAAAAATTGAACTTCTCCCCCCCCCCCCCCCACCGTTAGCTCACCCCCCAGGGTCGGGGATTTTTAGTATGTTTACCTTCTAACTATTCCTAACGAAGCTGTGAAGTCAAAAATTATCGCATATTTCATGCATTCTACACCCCTTATTTCAGCACTCATTGACTGGACTAGAAATACTATTGTGCTACAGTAAGGTAACTAACTATATTTTATGTAATGTATTGCACATGAAGTTCGTAATATTTTATATAGTATGTATACAATCTTATACACATACGGAAAGTACAGTACTGTACACACAAAAAAATTATGTTGTACAGAAAGATAAAAAAATTAAAGAAAACAAAAAACTAAACATTTGGAAAATAATCACTCATTTTTTTCTGAACTAAGGCTGAAGAACGTTTTTTGGCTACTAAATCACGGATTTTCTTTAGCGTGATCAACTGCTACAATAACAACACTCCCCCTCCCTCTCTCAGTTTGTGCTTACAATTCTGATTATTTTTATTTTTCCCAAAACGGCGTTCGGATTATCAAGGTTCTTCTGTATATTTTAATTTAAAAAATAAATAAATTAATTAATAGAAGTTTTCCAACGGAATGTTTCATGACAGAACTAACAAGAGATTATAATTTCATTTTGTTTGTATGTCAAACAAATTTAAATATTTTATGAGATTAAAGCAAAAAAAATGAAAATAGAGCTAAAATTTCATGGTTTTCGAGCATTAAAAAAAAATCACACTAGGTTTTGAGGATTGAAAACTTGTATTTTAACTACCCTTTAGGCCCTAACAACATATTAAAAAATGGTAGATAAATATTTTTATTTTACTTTTCAAATTAATGTCCAGTGATATAAAAACCTGTCTGGCGGCATGTTTCCAACGGCTTTTGAATGTCAGACCACGCGATTCATGTTTAGAAAGGTATACACTAAAAAATGAGACTAAACTCAATAACATGTTTTTCCAATTTTGGGCGATTTTAAGGGTATGCCACACCCCGTTCTGATGAATGCCAGACCACAATATCTCATTTCAAGGCAGATAGTACTATAAAATGTGTAAGGAAACAAATTCATGTCTATCCAATTAAATTTGCATATGGCTCTTGGAGAATTAACTTAATTTCAAGGTTGTTTTCAATAAAAACGTTTTGTTTAAATAAGGTTTAATTTCGGTTATTTTGCATTATTGTTTTACTTACTTTAACTTAATACATAAATTTCAATAGTCTGAGTTTTCAATAGAAGTGGTAGCGGTCTAGTGCAACTAGAACTATCGAGAGACTACCTCACTTCTTTTGTGGTTTGGGTAATGGATATCTTCCAAGAATTTTTGAGACCAAAGATATCTTTTTTATCTAGAGATAAATTTAAGATATCATTGTTTACAGTAATTAGATCAAAAAATTGTTTTAAATATTTGACAGAATTAGAATTTTGAATTAATTTGTGAATTAAAACCTTAACAGAAAAATATTAAATTAAATGATCCTTCTTATAAGATAATAAGTATATCATCAAAACAAGGTAGCAATGTAATAAACAACAAAATAATCACCCTTAAATCTGCATAAGACTGTTTACAGGTGAAAGATACTGTTAAAGGGAAAAAATCCGACGGGATAGCAGATGATGCTGAAAACTCCATTGCTCCAGATTTGTTACTCCTGTCTATAACTGGCAGAACCCACTGAAGCAAATTCCTTCGGGACTCATGTTTGTATTCGCCATCGCACTCAGCAACAACAGGAGAGCACCCAATACTAAAAAAAGAAGAGAAATAAACTTAAAACGTATCCAGATATATTTGGGGAGCTGGGTATCTCAATAGATAAGGCACTGAATTCTAAGCTCAAGGGCTCGACTGAAGGCAGAAAATTTAACTTCTGTAATTTCAGTCATGGATCGACTTCAGGCTCTAGGGACCCTCCCGCCTCTATAAAGCAGGTACCCTTAAATAGTGGGGAAAATATAACGGCTGAGTGTGATTGCTCAGCACATCACCTTGTACAACCACTAGTCTATTAAACAATACTTCTTTACTAAGTCACTGACCACAAGACCCTGCATGGTTTGTAGTGTTACAAGTTTTAAAGATACATTCATATCAGAATATGGATGTTTGTAGATGTACGTTTACACAATATAACATTTTCTTATTAATCCTTTAGTCAAAAATTGGTTTGAAAAATTAATTATTATTACTACCCACAACTTCTATTCCGAATTACTTTTCATAATATTAAGTTTTAGTATACATATCATTATTACTATAAAATTGTTACATATGAATTAGGTTGGCATTTGAACATGTTTATGATAGAAAATTTGGGCTCATAAGGGAAATGGTTTTAAATAAAAAATCAAGTTAAAAAAAAAAAAAAAAAATAACATTTTGTCTCCTTTCTCTCTAGTCTAAAAGGGAAAAAAAAAATTAGAATTTATATATGATGATGGTTGTATTGTTGACTGTGAGTTTTTACTAAGGAGATGAATTTGTCAGGGGTGCAGTCAAGGTTGAATAAACACAGCCAGTTTTTAAATGAAAAACTTATATTTTGGCGTGCCAACGTTTCGATTTGCCTAGGTCTTCATCAGGGCTAAAATAACAAAAATTGGATGTGACCAAGATGATACTAACATTAAAAAAATAAATAAATAAATAATAAACATAATTTAAAAATGAATGAATGAATCTTGTTTCTTTTTCATTTTTAAATTATGTTTATTATTTATTTATTTATTTTTTTAATGTTAGTATCATCTTGGTCACATCCAATTTTTGTTATTTTAGCCCTGATGAAGACCTAGGCAGGTCGAAACGTTGGCACGCCAAAATATAAGTTTTTCATTTAAAAACTGGCTGTGTTTATTCAACCTTGACTGCACCCCTGACAAATTTATCTCCTTAGAATTTATATAAATATTAAATAAGAAACTTACGGCAATGGAATGTTGATGGTAACATCGTTTAGTTCAAGGTGAGAATGTTCGAGCTCGTACTCAATATTGACATCACAACCTCCTTGCCCATTTTCAGATGGCCAACAGTTAACTGGAAAACACAAAAAATCCATTATACTGATATTAAATTTTTATAAAAATATAATAGCAAGTGGATAATATAAAAAAAAGTAAAATGATTTTTTTTTCTTTTAATAATTTTTATATATATACAGTTGATAGCCCATAACGTGGTCACGGTTAATGTTATCAACCGCTTTGTGCGATCATAATGGTTTGGAATGGGCCCATACATTACCATTTTTCCGTTTATTGTTTAAAAAATTCCATTTATTGTGATCATTCTCAAAATCTCGGAATTTCAGATTTTCTGTTTTTTTGTCGGAAGCAGGACGGCTGGAGCTGGGATAATTCTTTTCAAGAACATCCCTTTATCTAAGAATGTACAATACAATTATCCCCTTCTCTTTACTTCTATGAAAATAACTTTACTAGCTCAGCTCAGTATTATTTTGTCCTCGGAAGTGTTTGGACCATCTTTTTTTGTTTTTCGAGTGATTTTTTTTTTTTTAACATTAAAAAAACAGGACCTGAGTTTATTCGAAGATCTTAAAATCATACGATCGCCTGTCTACCAGAATATTTCTCATAGCCCAGTCAATAAAGGTTTCGTGTCGCAACTAATTAGGGGAAAGCTGAATTTTTGCAGGGTGTTAGTACATAAAGTATACACTAAAAAAACCCTAAGTCCTGACCCCCACCCCTTTGCTTACCCCCCCCCCCCAACCCTTTCAGCAACATTACAAGTACGGAACTCTGGTTATATGCCGACAGCTCGAAACTTATTTATGCTATCGGAGTGTTCTTTTTTTTATTTTACTCCTAATAATATTACAAACAAATTATGTTATATACACTTTTCATGTAGCAACAATGTAATAAAGTTAATTTTTAGGTTAATACTTCCAAAGTGCATTTTTTGTGCTATAATAGTCTATAGTTCACTTGTATAACTTATATAGTACAAAATTTAGCATCGAAGATTCAACTCCAAAAATCAAAAGATCTGACTGCTGTATATTGTTCAGCACCCTTAGCTGTAAGTGTGATAAAAAGTCTTCCTCAAAATATCTTCGGGTTTAGGGGAGAGAGGGGGTGAAAGTCGTATGTTACTGGCTGTCTGATCTCGGAACTTGGGAAACGTTACTTTTAGCACATATATACATAAAAAAGCAAAGCAAATTTGCAAAAAATGTCATTTTATTCCTCTCTTTCCCATATCATAATTTTAGAGCTATGGAAGATGGAAAAATAAAAGATTTTTTACTTGAGGTAAGTCTCAGTTCTCCAGAATAACATGTTTATCGGTACTTATTTGGCTGTAACTCTGAAACTATTTGTCCTACTCAAATCTCTCTTTTTTCATATGAAAGCTGGTTAAATTTACTATAATAACTAAAATATTAAATTTTGATCTAGTCCCGTAAAACACCCACAGCAGAATATTGAGAAACCCGTACTATTGTAAAAAACTCTTATTTTTCGGCACATTTATCACAATAACTCCAGAACTATTTCTCTAATTCAAAATCTATTTTTTCCATCTAAAAGCTGTTTAAATTTTCTACGAGATCCTATATATGAATTTTTGATTGAATTCCGGGAAATACCAATGACAGCCCATTGAACATGTTAAAATCGTCACATTTTTCCAAAACATACACATTTAGCATTTTAGCAGGAGTATTTCACGGAATTTAATCAGAATTAAGTATATTAGGTTTAATAGTAAATTTAACCAGCTTTTATATGGAAAAAATAAATTTCGAATCAAACAAATAGTTTTGGAGTTATAGCGATAAATGTTTCGGAAAAAAAAAGTGAATCCCGAAATAGTACAATGTGCTCAGTGTGCTGTCATCGGTATTTCACGAGATTCAATCAAAATAATATAAACGGTCTTATAGTATATTTAACCACCTTTCAGAAAAAAAAAATATATATATTTTGAATCGGAGAAATAGTTCTGGAGTTATTATGATAAATGTGCCAAAAAATAAGAGTTTTTCACAACAATACGGGTTTCTCAATATTCTGCCGTGGGTGTTTTACGGGACTAGATCAAAATTTAATATTTGAGTAGTTGTAGTAAATTTAACCAGCTTTCATTTGAAAAAAGAGAAATTTGAGTCTGAAAAATAGTTTCGGAGTTATAGCCAAATGAGTACCGACAAAGGTGTTATTCCGGGGAACTGCGACTTACCTCAAGTAAAAAATCTTCTATTTTTCCATCTTCCATAGCTCTAAAATTATGATATGGGAAAGAGAGGAATAAAATGACATTTTTTGCAAATTTGCTGTGCTTTTTTATGTATATATGTGCTAAAAGTAACGTTTTCCGAGTTCCGAGATCAGACAGCCAGCAACATACGACTTTCAACCCCTCTCTCCCCTAAACCCGAAGATATTTTGAGGAAGACTTCTTATCACACTTACAACTAAGAGTGGTGAACAATATACAGCAGTCAGATCTTTTGATTTTTGGAGTTGAATCTTCGATGCTAAATTTTGTACTATATAAGTTATACAAGTGAACTATAGACTATTATAGCACAAAAAAATGCACTTTGGAAGTATTAACCTAAAAATTAACGTTATTACATTGTTGATGCATTTTAACTAAATGACTATTCATGATCAAGAACAGCACTATATGTGTTTGTGCACCTCAGCACGGCCCTGCTAGGACCGGCACACCGGTGTCCACTACTCTTTCAACGCTCTCTATGAAGCCATCGTTTTAATGTTATGCGTTATGAGACACATCATTTTAAAGCTAATTATATTATCTATAAGTTTTGTTTAACACTTTTCTTCCCAAAACGTAATGATAAAAATCTATAATTTGTTGAAGTTACTTTTTGTTTTTTGTAGTGACAGTTTTCTGTATATGATTAAGTATTACGGCGAAACTAAGCTATCTACATGAAAAGTGTATATAACATAATTTGTTTGTAATATTATTAGGAGTAAAATAAAAAAAAGAACACTCCGATAGCATAAATAGGTTTCGAGCTGTCGGCATATAACCAGAGGTCTGTACTTGTAATGGTGCTGAAGGGATGGGGGTCAGTATCACTTGAGGGACGCATGATGATATAGAAGGATCAATACAATTAGGATTGATGAATTAAATGCCACTTCTATTGAGATTATTTTATTTGAAAACTAGTTTCGAATGCTAAACATTCATCTTCAGTTCTAAAACATACAATAAAATTTTCAACACATCAGTACTATGTTACATAGATTATATATACTAAAGTTTTTTTAAAAAAGATAAGACAAGAAATCAAGCATAGGCACTCACCTTCGAGGTAACTAAAACACTGAATTTGTGAGAAGTAAAAGGGGGGGGGGGCAGGTAGGTTAAGTTTTCGATTTACAACGGGGTTTCCCTTATGACTCATTGGGTTTTTTTTCGTTCCTATGGGAAATAAATTTAAAATGGGGCTATTGGATATGTTAATCTGATCATTTTAACAAAAATCTGGATCGGTTTTAAACGATTTTATTATTTCTAGTGATTCAAAAGTATTTAATTTTAGGCTATTTTCTACTTGATGTAATATTTTTACTCCCGAGTCTTTATTAAATTTGTGGTTATTTTCATTTAGATGGATAGCGAAATTGGAATTTTGGGTCTTATTAGTGTATGCTCTTATATGTTCATTTACTCTTTGATTTACTGATCGTCCGGTTTTTTCCCGTGTATTTTGCTTCACAGTCATTACATTTTAATTCGTATACGCCGCTTTTTTGGAAAGGGTCTATTTTGTCCTTCGGTGAAGGGAAGTATGAAGACAATGGCTTATCTATTTTAAATGCAGGGTTTAAACCTAATTTTTTTAATTCTTTCCCGACTTTAGTGGATATTGGGCCGTAGTATTGTATCAAAAATATATATATATTTTTTTTTTTTTTTTTTTTTTTTTTTTTTTTTTGCCTTTGCTTGATTTCTTGTCTTATCTTTTTTAAAAAAACTTTAGTATATATAATCTATGTAACATAGTACTGATGTGTTGAAAATTTTATTGTATGTTTTAGAACTGAAGATGAGTGTTTAGCATTCGAAACTAGTTTTCAAATAAAATAATCTCAATAGAAGTGGCATTTAATTCATCAATCCTAATGGGGGTCAGTACTTTGTGTTTTTTTAGTGCATACTTTATGTACTAACATCCTGCAAAAATTCAGCTTTCCCCTAATTAGTTGCGACAAAGGCTAATTTCTTGCTTTGATTGACTGGGCTATCAACCATTGCTGAATAAACTATTAAAACAGCCGAAGAATATTGAGAGCTCATTTCTGCAAAATGAGAATAAAATTGGAAAAGAAATAGAATAGGGAAAGATGTGGAACGAGTCTAAATAGAATGGTTCCTGAATGTGAGGAAAAAATATGGTGGTGTTAATGGCCCTTTACTTTGGCAAAAAACTTGGGAAATGTGATTTCATCACAACAGAACAGTGGTTTCATTGGTGGAAGAAATGGGAAAACATCTATTTGCTAATTCAAATGCCTGCATGACCAGTCAAATTTTTAATTATTGGTTGCTGGCATGGGACAAAACTTTTACTCGCAACATTCTGTTGCTTATTGACAATTGCCCCGCTCACATAACCAAAAATTTCAACCATATTAAAATAGTTACTACATCATTAATTCAGCAATGTGATCAGGGAATCATCGGTACATTGAAGGCAATTTACCGGACTCAGAGGAGGAAGGCAGTAATCGCTGCGATTGATGAAGAAGGGTTTCAGTCTGCAAATGAAACTTTGAGAGCTCACCAAGTCGCTAAGAAAATAAATCTTTTAGAAGCACTAAATTTGGTGAATAAAGCCTGGTCCGAAGTGAGAGAACAAACAATACTAAATTGCTTCAGACATGGTGGTTTAGTTCAAACCGAAGTTGAAGAAAAGCGGAGAATCCATTTTCACAAAAATAATGCAAATAATTAAACAAGATAGAGATGATGATAGAGACGTTTTATTTGTGATGTTAAAAAAAACCACAAAAACAATCAGAGATTGAAGATTTTTTTTAAAAACATAGATATTTGTTTGTTTTGTAGTTATGTACGTTCCTCCATATTTAGTAATTACATAAATGCATATGTACATATTTTAAATTAATTTGTAAATAGTTTTTATTTATAAAAATTGTTGTCCATAACATTTTTTTCTTTTAATTCCCTTGCGTGTCTTTTGCTTAATGTTATCAGTCTGTTATTGAGATCACCTTGTGCGAGTCCTGCAGCAATCATATTAAGCGGTCTCTACTGCATATATATGTATATATAAATGCAGAATCAGGTAAATACTTAAAATCCCTTTCTTGTTAACAGATTTTGAAAAAATTACCAAACTTTCAATTATAATTTTTCAAAATCAATAGTTTTGGACTTATATCACTTGGCACTGAAGCTACAGACATAATTTTATTAATACATAGATTGCTCTCTAAGTATTGAGATTAGAAAAGAAAGCATAACAATTGGCCATTGAAAATAGCTTTATTGTCTTTCAAATTATTCTTAAAGTTGATCAATACAACATTCCCCAAAACAATATATTATAACTACAGATGTGTCGATTCCAAATGTTGATTCTTGAGTCCACCGGTTATTGAGATAAGAATCGGTATCGAGAATCGATGCCCCAAAATTGATTCCTAGGAACCAATCAATACTACTGACATTATATAGAGATAGTTTTATGAACTATCGTTCATCATAGTGAAATAGTTTTATGATAATTATATCATTATTATACATCATTTCAACGCCAAAAAATTATATATTTTCATGATTTATAAGAATGAAATTTTTCATTTTCTGACAGCTTGCTACAGAATTTAAAACAATTCTCTTCAATAATAAAGGATTACTTCTGAAAGTCAAATGTCAACTGGTTGAAGATACGTATTCCTTATATGCAAATGAATAAATTATGATTAAAACTCTAAATTATGGATGCTAGAGCACTAACGAAATCAATGCCAGCATCATTTTATAATTCACTGTTGTTATTCTTAGGAGATTTTTGTTATCCAGAAATAAAGTTTATTTTTTCATTCATTATATTACTGGTTTTTCGATTCCTAAAACACTATTGAAACAACATTCAGAGATATCAGATATCAGTGCACTCTCCAGTCTAATGTTCTGTGAAATGTTATAATAACATTGACGATTCATAACATATATAGTTTTAATTATTAAGTTAGTGAGAGTTGACAGTACATTTTGAAATTGTTTTACTGTGAAATTTTAATTCATCAAAAAAATTACAAATTTCACAATAGTTCAGAAAGTACTTTGGTTATTAAAATTTAACAATTGACACAAATGATCATTAAAAATCATTTATAACTAATTTAAAATAGGTAACTAACAGATTAATATATCTGTTTAATAAATTAAGTTACATATATAACATAATTGCTCACTGGTAAGAGGAAGTGCAGATTCATCTTGCGACTGGTACCGCCATTTAAGGACACCTACATCAGTACCTAATGGAAATGGTTTTGAAGGATTCTTTAACCCAATCTGAGATTTCAGTTTGAACAATTCTTTATCAACATTTGGATGAGTCTGAAAATAAAAATTTATTTATGATTTAAATACATAACTGTAGTGACAAGATAATAAACTTAAAAAAAAATAAAATAATGATGTGCCATAATGAACCTAAAAGTTTGATGAAAGGAATCAAATATCAAGTTTCTTTGCAGTATAATCCTAATACTAACAAAACGCTTACATTTGTATTGCCGGATTCCATTAAATGAATGAAACACTATATTAGATGAAGATACCCTACTCTTTTCAGCTATCATAAATTTACATTTTACTTAAAATTCACCAGAAATGTACAAATGAAAATCCCTTAGATAAATAAATTAAGTTCTCAGATATGGAACCATTAGTTATGTGCCTTCAGGCAAATAAGGTGACGTGTTTGATGAACGATACATACTTCATTGAGGATGTGAAATAGATGTCACAGGGTATTCGTGAAAATAGGACACAATTGGGATGAGCCAAAACAGCTATTGAGGTTGTTTATTGTTTATCAAGTAATGAGAGGAACTGTAATCGTTAGGATAGGAAAAATGGATAAAATTATAGAATTAATATTAGCAAGGAATGTTCCAGCATGGGCATTCCAGCAAGGAATTAGGAATGTTCCATTATGTTCCATCCAGCAGCAAAGTTAACTCTTAAGGCCCTTATACACGATCATATGCGTTCTCAGTTCAGTTTTAGTTTCCATTCCAGTTTGGAACCGTGATCCTTTAACAAAATCAATTCAGTTTTCACTATTCCCAGTCCTTTCAGTTCTCTGTAGCCTTTAGAAAAGTGTAGTTGCAAGCACAGGCTATTAATTAAGGACTTGACCATCATCTTTGTAGCTTTTTCATTGTATTCTTGATACTTTTTTAATAGGAGAATGTAGGCAGCTTCTCTAATGTTCGCATAGTGTTTGTCTGTTTTTTTTTTCTCCAAAAACACAGTGAACTTTTATAAATTTAACATCATGATTAGAGACTGGATTTCTGTGTTATTGCATATTTAGTTTGCTTTGATTTAGCGCTCTCTAACTCAACTATTTATCTCATTTACAACCTAAGGATTCTTATTCTTAAATTTTATTTTGCACGAAATTGCACACATTTGACTTTTTGAGCTTAATTGCACGAATTCGGGTTTTACTGCATGAAATTGCAAAATTGAACCAAATTTATCTAATTTTATTCACTTAACCATTTATTTTTTAAAAAATTTGCTTACGATTATTAGGCAACATTTATAACAATTATTAATATTAAATAGGTTAATTAGGTTAATTTATATTAATTAGTTAATTAAATTGAAAGTAAAAAGTTGCTTAAATCAAATGTATTAAAGACCTACTACTTTTAAATGATCGTATTGAATTGGGAGCTTTGAGGATTTAGGCAAACATTGAGGATTTACGTACTTCCTAGAACTAAGACGTTTCCTCAGAAAATTTTACTCCCCGCTTATAAGCTGATAATCGGGATCTATCCAAAATCGAATGCTACAAAAATTGTCCTGTTACATTTATAAATGTAGAACATTCCTTTTCTTTGCTAAAGAACATTTTAATAAGTGACAGGCGGCATAATTTTACTGAGAAATATTTTGAAATTTATAATGTCGTACATTTTCACGAACCTTTTAAAAACTAATTTATTTTTCAAAAACGTTTAATTATATTTTGTTTCCACGTAAAAGGAAATTTTAATAAAGATATTATATATTTCTTTTAATTAACAATTTTCTTAATCTCCTTTTCTCCCCAAATTAAAAAGTATTTCAGATTGAATTAACACTAAAACGTTTGTCGAAATGTCCTTAAGTTTATTCAAGGCTGGTTAAGTTTTGCATATTTGTGTAAATAAATTGATTGCTGCATGTATTAAGTTTTTAAATTCACGATTTGAGTTTTTTACTGAACGATTTTGCATATTTTGAGTTTTTTACAGCACGATTTTGCATGTTATGAGTTTTTTTACTGCACAACAAACCAGTCTTTAATCATGATCCTTTGGCAAAATCATGACATTGTAACAGATTAATCATACAATATTTTCAATAAAACTGATAAGCGGATGGAGTGAGGCATGACGCGTATGTTTACACCTAGGAATTATAAGAAATGAAAACAAAACAAATAGGCCTTTCCATCCCATCAGTTCTCGGTCTCCATTTCCGTTCTTCTTTCATTTCTTCATGTTTACCGACATGGAAAACTGACAGTTTGACTGATGCAGAAACTGAACTGAGAACGTATATGAGCATCTAAAAGGGCCTTTAATTCATTTAAGCAAGCTCAAGAAATAAAATAATGCATTAAGAATTATTGTATAATTATTATAAGGTTTATATTTTCTTCAATAGCATAGATTTGAAACAATTGAAATTGATATATGTACTTTAATTTCATTTGAATATTCACTATATTAATCTTAATAATATTTTACAGACTATAGCATATCTAAAACTTATAATACCTGCAACTGAATTCCTCTTTTGTCTTTATTGTCAAGATATACTTTTATCTTTGCATATTTTTCATCGGTTATCCGTAATGTTACAAGACCATGGAGCTCAAAGCTCTGAATTCCACCATCCTTCCCAACCAAAACCATCAGTTTTTCTTCCTGTTTCAGATGGACCCTGAAAATACAGTTAATTTATTTAATTACTTTTCAACACAAAACACAATCAAGGGAAATACCTGGAATTGAGAAATATAATGATTTTATTTATTTTTTTTCAATTTTAAAATAAGGTAAAATTTTCAAAAAAACTTTCCTCTAATAAGATTTATTGTGTAAAATTTCCAGTTCTCAAGACCTTCACTGGAAATTTTCTGTAAAAATAAATCAAATACAATGATTGAATAAATTCAATAAAGCTTTATCTATCTAATCTTCCTATCACCTAAAGCTCCTGCTATCCTAAAGCTAAAGCTCTTGAGCTCTGGCAGATCATAAACTTCATCGAGAAAGGGCTATCATAGAAGCTTTTCTATGTTTCACACACTATACCTGCAATGACGGGTCAGTGACCCTTTTCAGACTTTGGCAGAAGTTCTTGGAAACAACATTCATTACTTTGCTTTTTAACTTAACTACTTTTATTAAAAAATATATCAAAAATGCTTCTTTAATATCCACTCCTCTCTTATTATTGTTTTTTACAGAGAAATTGTGGTAGAAATACAAATACATGAAATTTTGTAAGGTTTAATGTTAAACAATAATTTATTGTTTTCTACACATTATAATAATTTTTCGATATATAAAACAGTGGGTAGTTAATAAATAGATATACAACAAAGCACTTATCTAATTATCTAGAACTTTTCATCATAGAAAGTATATCTTTGGAAAACTCAAGCAATAAATAGGCACAAGCTCCACACAATAAATGTAATTTGTATTTAATACATTACAAAAATATATATATATATATATATATATATATATATATATATATATATATATATATATATATATATATATATATATATATATAAACAAAGGAAGAATAGAAGATAAATAAAATAAAAATAAAAAAAAAGTGATAAGAATATGAAACATCATAAGTTATTAATTATTATACTTTTTAATTTCTTTTGTTATTATTAAGCTCTGTCAAATAAATAATTGACCATTCAGGGAGTCAGAAGAAAACCTTGCCATTGAGTATGATTATTGTTTAAATTATCTCCTGATATTGTTCAAGACAATTCATTATCAGTAAAAGAAAGCTCATGGATCAACATAAAAATAATTGTTTGTTCTTCATAAGTTCTGTTCAGTACAAAAATTGTGTTCCCTCATGGTGTTCTTTGGAATTTCTTAATGAACTTGTAGAGGAATAAAAGGATTGCCATTGCTACATTTGTTGCCAATATAATAAAAAATTAATTATTTTCATCATTATTATGTACCATTGTTTTACAGAATAATATTGGGACTGCATTGTATTCTACCATAAAAGGGTTGATTCAGTTAAATAATTAGCTATTGTATTAAGTATGATTTAAACAGCATCTTTCAACTCAAACCATAATTTTTTAATTTAAGAAAAAATTTAAAAAAACATTAAGAACATACATTCCATTTTAAAAAGAAAAAGAACATACTCTTCCATATGAATATTTGGAGTAGAAGTTAACTTGGCTGCAACAGGTTTATTTGCAGCAACTTGCGAAATAACATTTTCTCCTTCAGATTTCAGTTGGTCCACAAAGGATTCAACATCTCTTGATTTACCACCAAGTTTCATAGCTTTTGCTGATAAGACAGGTTTCCTGAACAGAAAAAAAAAAAAAATTAAAAATACAAAACAATAATGTTTAATACTTAGTTTAGTTAATGCTAATAACATCTAAATTGAATAGTAAATTGGAAAATGTGTAACAAAATTATCTATAAATCTACTAATAAGAAAAAAGAAATATGAAACATGCTTTTGTTTAGGTGGCTGAAATCTCTAATAGTAATAAATTAACATAACAGCTAATAAAAACAAAGAATGAATTTTTGTAAACATAATCTTTATTGTGAAGACAATTAAAGATAATGAAATAAACTTTGATGAGTCAAAGAATTTTAAACAAATAAGCACTGCATAAAAAGGATAAAATGTGAATGCTGGAGTGTATAATATAGGTAATCAAAACCACTATGCACTCCTCTATTTTTTATAGAATGAAAACAAGAAAAAAAAATATATAGAATTGTAGTCTCATTTTTATTCATAGTTCATTTATTTATTTATTTTTACACATTACAATATCAGCTAAAATAATTTTTTTTTTTCAAATGGGACCACACCTAATATTCTAATTTTAATTTAAAAGATACTTTTTTCTATCAAGGACAATGGCACCTACAGCAAAATAGATTAGACACTTTTAATGATATATATTTTTACATCATTAAATTTTGAAAGAGCAAAATTTGATATCTGTTATTAAAAGGACCCTTAATTCTTCAATGGTGTTATCATCCATTGTTTTCCGGACAAGAAATAATTTTTAAAACAAGATCCTCATTAATTGATTCTATTTCTCGTGGACTGACTTTTTATATGTACATATATTTTTTTATTTTTGTAGAGTGGAAACATTAAAGATGGAGGGAGTTCACCATTTTGACTTCCCAATAAAATTTAACTCAGGCCTGAGAACTAAAACATTATTCTCCTCGAGATCATGGAGAACATAACATCTTGAAAATAATTTTTTTTAAATAATTCATGAAATATCTTTTTATACTTTAATGATATAAAACAGAGAAGTTACCATGATAAATAAAATCTGATTGAATGAAGCAATTAGTAATCCAGCCATTTGTAGTTTGTGCAAACAAGGAACCAAATTTTTAGATCATGGAGGAATAAAAGACAAAAAATTAACGGGAGGCCCAAAATGATATTTATATGAACAAGAAAATAATCCTAATTGGAGAAATGACCTTTGTTGGTCATAAACAGATTTTTCACAAATCTCTCAGAAAAATAGGGCAGACACCAGTCCCTATCGGAATAATTAAGATGAGTTTACAGGCATTGATGACCCTAGGGTTTTATGCCTACAAACAAACAAGATATGTTCTGTGCAACTAAAAAATTAAATTTAAGTATACTTACGCAGGAGTGTAAGTTGGCTTAGGCAGATCAACAGTTTCAACAACAGGGCTTGTATATGTTGATGATGAACCAAATCCAGCAATACTTGGAGATTTGTAGCCTTTCTTCCCTGCTTCTAACCTTTGCCTCTGTAGCTCTTTAGCTTTTTCTCTCATTTTATTTTTAGCTTCTCTCTCTTGAGACTATATAAAATTAGAAGTACCATTGTTAGAACGAGAAAGATAAAATGCAATCAGATAAAGATAAAAAGCTCAAAACAGACTAAAGCTCACTGTTACTATTACCAAAATTGTTTTTAACTTAAATAAAGCATGTTTCCAAATTATTTCTCATTCTCTTGAAATTAGAGTGATTGAGGTAACTGTATTTTAATTGAACACATCCATGTATGCTGGCAAAAAAGTTATTTAATTTAAAGAGTGATCAAAGAAACAGAAAGATTAAAAACCATAATATCATTGATATAAATGCAAATTATTGAATGAGAAAAAGTACACTTTTTGTTTTACTTTAGCGATTGCTTTATGATTCATGTACTTTGTTACGAACTCTCGAATATGAATTTATTCTGTGAGGAATAACCCTGTCAAAGGGTTCATTATGCTAACTATTTATCCAAAAACAATAAAGAATTGTTTAAATATTTAAAAAAATAATATTCTAACTGCTAAGATAATTATAATGATATAATAATGGCATTTCTAATAATCTCCAGTAATGAATTTTTTAATTTCAGTTTAATAGTTGAATAATTACTTGATATTATTACCGCTAGCAATTTATAAGTACAAATAGAAACAATATTATTGATGATAAATTAACAATATCCCATAATAGCATTTCAAACTAAAACCCAGATTAATTCTACAGAATAATAGCTCATTAACTCAAGATTATTACTAAACTAAGTAGAACAGATTACAGTTCTAAATGATATTAACTTAATGAATGTGAAATATACAACAAAAATTTTGGGATCAATAGTTTTTAAGAAACATTAAAAAAAAAGTGTATTCAAGTTTAGGGAAATGAGCTTACTCATTCTTATCAAACGTAAGCTACAAAATAAAAGATGTAAAACTGGCAATACATCGGATGATTGAAAATCAAAGTGAAAAAAAGAGGTATCCCTTCACTTTATTAGCTCTTCTGATGAAGAGAACCAGGCAATACCTATCTGATTTTCTGCCTTTAAGCATGAAATAACCTTACTAATTTTGATATGTTATTGTAAAACCAAATGGAAAACATTCACGGACAATCAGGGGCAGATCTATAATAGTAAGTAAATGATAAAGTTAATAGTAACAACACAATCTCTAACCTGTCTCACAGCCATATACACTTTTTCCTCATGGGAATCCATTTCGACATAAGTTCGAATCTGAGGTAGGTTTACACTTTCCCTATAACCAAGAGCCACAATTTCATCAAATGCAAAGATCAGATTAAACGCATTTTCAGTAATTTCCGACTCTTCCATATTGCGGCAATACTCAGGTATCTAGAATAAGAAATTATTAAACTTACTTTCTATTTCATACTAGAAAAGAACTACTTATAGCTAAAAGAATTTAAGTTTTACAGTAATGACTATATTTCATTATTAATGCTCATTTACACTATCATGAACTTCACTCATTTTGTCTTGTAAAATAAAATTGTCATATAAAATAAAATTTATGTCAAGATGGAAGAATATTCTCTAAAAAGTAAAATATGACTGGGAAGGACTCAAATTTAAACTATTACACATTCTTTGATTTCTAAATGGTTATATTAGAGTTAAGCTTCCTTCTTGAACAAATTGATAAGAATGACCAATTTATTGTTGCCTATTACAATTACCTGACATAACAGTAATCAAATGATTGTATATTCTTTTTTAACTCCTGACTAAATTAGATAAAAATCATCCATCAAAAGTTGAATCAACAAAAGGTCAAAAATGAAATTTTTTTCATAATTAACACATTCAAAGTAATACATAAATAACTGAATATGTATGTTTAAAACTTATATTTTATAGGTATAACAAAATCTGTTAAGTTATTAGCATAATCAAGAAACGTATTAGATAGAAACATTAATACAAGGATAGAACATACCACACGTGAAAATAATCTAAGTGTTTCAAGATCTTCTAAGATATTCGAGGCTTTAGTGGTAATAAGAACCATGTACAGTTTCTCAAGAGGCTGATACACATATCGAACTGAGTCAGTTTCAACAAATGTATGTTGTTTACCAGATGACATTAATTTTGGAAATGCTGCTAACAATCCTTCAATACGGGCCTTGGTCATTTCCACAAACTGCCTTGAAACAATGGCTACAACAAAAATAAATAAAGTAGAACAGAGTTGGACACAAAAAATTTGAAATGTTAGTTGTAAAAAAGATACTTACTTTTACCAGCTTTTGTGCAAACCGCTGCTGCGATTAGCACCTATAACAGAAATTCATAGTTTTTAAAAGAATAAAAATGGTAAAGCATAAATCTGTTTATAGGTTAAGTACCATGCTACATACCTAAAGTATTCAATTTTATAAAAACAAATAGTATATTATCTCTATTATGAATACTTACCATGTTTGCTGAAGCGATAGAACAGTCCTTAAACCAGTAAATAAACTTCAACTGCAAAACATAGTTTCACCTATCACAGACAGTTGGCAGTCAAACCTGGAGCAGTGATACGTAAGCTGACGTGTACCGGCCAAGATTTGTTGTTAAATTAGCTCTTTAAATAGTGACGTAAATAGAAATAAATCTATTGCACTTATTAAGAAATTTAAAATCACCTCCTTTTCAACTTATTATCTAACATCAATCGACAAAATTATATGTACTGTATAAGACAGAAGGAAACCTTTAGACAGTGATTTGGAAGTGACTGTACTTCGGTTTTCAACTAAACTCCACAGATGTCAGGGTAAGCACACTGACCTGTTGCCCCTCCTTCTCGTTGTGTAATGCCAACTCTACAAATTATTAACAAGAATAAAAATTAACAAATTTTTTGTTATTATTTAGTTTAATGTATTATATTTACCACAATATAAGAGATAAAAATACTTACAAGTTGTTCAACTGGCAATAAAAGCCGTAATAGTTTGATATTTAGTAATGTTTTCGAATTTCTCTACGAGAGCGGTTGGCTACGAAAAGGTACGTGGGTCGCTTAGGTGACGGTTTCTTTAGTAGCATAAGAGCGCTTGGAGAATGGTCAGTGTTAGTGCCGTTGTTACAGTATTGTTGTGATAATGGGTAGTAAAAAGGAACAAGAAGCTATGATAAACAATGACTACCCAGTTGGAAAGGAACCCTGGTCTTACCAAGCAAAACGATTCATCTACAACCGAGAAAATGGTGCTTTTATGGGACGAACAGCTTCAAGTTGGGGTGAGTTTACGCCCATTTTTTGCATCACATATTTCTAATTTTTCCCCATGATAATTATAACTTATAAAAGTATAAGATTTATTGGTAACGGTTCGGAAGTTTTTTACAAGTCATTGAAAACAATTGTTCAAACTGTCCTAATTATAGTTTGTGGAATGCATACACCGACATAAAGTTATGATAATGGTTTTGTTTTGAAGCTACAAGTATTAATGTAAATAATAGTAACAGTTTTTCGTACGTCCGTTCAATTTTTTTTCCATATTCTTTTACTACCGTTGATGATCAAGTGATTTCTTCAAAGAAATCTGATATTGTTTACATTCTTACCGTCACAATGGTCATTTTAGTCTGGAAACTACCTTTATATTGTTTCCTTTTCAGGTAATTTCCATTGATTCCGAGGTTAATTTTTTTACCATTGAGATAATCTTCTTAAATTATGGATCTAAATATGTATCGGATTTGATTAAATTTTATTATTTGTTATTTAAATGTTATTATTATTATTTGTTTTAATTCCTTAATTTTTATTTTGATAGATTACATTCTATCGAATACTAGAACTAGTTAGAATTAAATATATTATTGTCTTGTAAGCTGGCCTATAGCCGCATATTATCCCGCCTTATCTGGGCATTGATGTCTCCAGTCTTACAATTCATTAAAATAAAATAATAATTGTAGTTTTATTCTAATATCTATACATCTTATACTCTTGAAAATAAATTAGCAAATTTGATAACTAATATAAATTTCTTTTTTATACCAATTGATAATTTTTATTGAATTCAATGATTTCCTTCTAATATCGTATATTTATTTATCAAATCAGAAATATCCATGAATTTTTGCGAGCATCATTTTTATCAGATTAAGTTACATTGAGAAAACAATAGTTAGTATTTTAAGTGTGATAAAATAACGTGTTATATGATACTTCAAAAAATAGTTTTGCTGATTGAATCTTATATCACCAAATTTGTTTGTGTAATGGATACGAAATAAATCAATATTTTATTAATGAGTTGGAAAAAAACAAATTAATTACGGAAGCCTATCTCTTTAAACTATTTACATTGATGAGATATTATCCATTTTCCGTTATTCCTTCATTTACAGAGGAAGGTTTGAAAGCACGTTCAGTAAATATTGAAATCCAGCGAAACGGCTATCTAAACACAGGATTTGTTTTTTCTTTTACAGGTACATATTAGTACAGAGGAATAACTGATGTTTGCTTTCAGCAGGTCTCGTTGAAATGAACTATTAGAAATGAATTTTTCTATTCATATATATTTAACTGATGTACTGGACTTCAATTTTTTAAAATATGTATTTTTACATTTTTAATATTGATCTTAATCTATCGGGATAACGATTTTTTTTTTTTTTTTTTTTTTTTTTTTTTTTTTTTTTTTTTTTTTTTTTTTTTTTTTTTTTTTCATGAACTTTGAATTTTTATTATATAAGATTTCTGTATGTCGAATTTGGAAAGATGTTTATTTATTGAACATAATTTTTGGATTTTTTACAATTAAAGATTTTCGTTGTTAAAATGCATTCACATTGGTAATTATATGTTTATAACTAAATCCGTTTTAAACAATTTCGCAAGTTTATTTGAAAAGAAGTGGCAGTTTTGGATCCTAGAACCAATTTTTGACAAATCGAAAGCCAACTTCGTTTGAAAATAACCGCCATAATGTAGTTTTAATGATGAAATAACATAAAATACTATTAGAAATTAAGAAATGGACTCATTCTGAATAGAAGGAGACACTTTTTGTAACTATCTGGTTTAAACAAAAATATAAAAAAATCTCTGTTTATTCATGTTTCCACGTTGGTATCTACTTAGTTGCAATGCATTTATTTGATATTGTTGGCTGTCATTGGAATACTTCAACACAAAAGTTAATATATATATATATATATATATATATATATATATATATATATATATATATATATATATATATATATATATATATATATATATATATGGACAAATTCCTTGACTGTTACTGTCAAATGTTTAGTGAGGTTGTTGAGGTTCAGTCAATAGATAAAAACAACTATTTTGGCGACGTTTCGAGACTATATTGTTCTAATAATCATGCCCTACAGTGAAAAAACAGGTTACAATAAAATTATATAAGTTATACAAGTTATTTCAAAACAAAGTTAGCTATAGTACAAGTATATAACAACATGTGTTAGAATAATAAAAATATTATTAAAAATCTATTATATATTTTTCAAATACCACTCACTCATTTAACACGAAATCTCAAAAACCACTGAACAGATTGGAATGAAATTTCGTACATGGCTTCCTCTAGGGCCGAAGGTGCTCGCTAAGAAAGGATTTTAAAAAAATTGGCCTGGATCGCGTGTAATTCGCGAAAAATGCGATCACAATTCTTATTGGGTGAATAATAATCGAGTAATTGTCATATGGTATTTGGAAATAAGCTAAGCTAAAAGAATAGGTTAGATGCTTAAGCCGCACACTTTGACCACAAATTAAGTTCCTTATAGTTGTAAAAAAAAAAAAAAAAATACGATCGATGTCAAAACCTTATAATAAGGTACTTTCTGTGAACTCATGGTGGCTGCATAGGTGAACCCTTACAAGTTTGAGTTGTTTCGTGAAGAGAAGCTATTAAAAGACTTATGTTAAAGAGGAGGTTAAAAGACTTATGTTCTCTGGTGATGACATATATGGCCAGTTCGATGTATATATTCCTTACGAGCAACTCACCAACTTTGCTTCACCAGTAGCTTCGTCCCCAACTACTCTTCCTTCAGTTTTCCGGTTTTGATATGTACGCAAAAATGGAAACAGAAAGACTAAACTTTATTCGAAAAAATAAAAGAAGTTGAGAAGTTGAGACTATATTCACTTAAAGTATGCCATAAGAAAAGCTGATGGTCTGGTTTCAGAGCTGGGTAAGATGGAAGTGTTGCCTCGAAGCTTCACTGGAGGACTATCAAAATAATATAAAATTAACTTTTGCAAATTGTCAAATTTACTTATTGAAATTATTCAAATAATGGAATTCTTTAGGTATATTTAAGTAATAATAATTATCAACGTTAAGCTTAACTTTTAGTAATTTAAGTTGTCCATAATCCTAATAATATTAAACCGTAGCGGAGCAGGGTACTTTCAGCTAGTACTATATAATTATATTTTTATTCTATATAAATATATATATATATATATATATATATATATATATATATATATATATATATATATATATACATATATATATCAATAGAGGGCTAAATATTTATTGCTACTTTTCGTACCCCTTAATACAGCCGTTAGTAAATATGTTTTAATTTCAGCATCGTTTGTATTCATTGACTTTACTTTCCCTGTAATTTATTTATATTTCGTGCATCTCTGGTAATCCGCGCTTCTTTAAAAATGTTTCACTAGTTGCAAGTCATGTAATAATGATAATCTTTTAAGAGGATATCATAATGTTTTAGTCTCGAATAATGTACTGATGAATTGAGAGGTATACACAACTCTGAACAGGTGAATTGGAGTAACAACGCAGCAACTGAAATGGGCTTAGGTGTGGGTCCAGATAACGAGCAAATCGCTAAAAATGTTATCATCGGAATATGATCGGACATCCGAGGCCAAGGCGTAGTTGGGAGGATTATTTGTAATGTTGCAGATTTTGTTACTGAATATATAAAAACACCCATAAATATATATTATATACATACACTAATTGAACATTATAAAATTAATAATTAGAATTGATGAATTATTGCCACTTATTTTGGAATTATTTTATTAGAAAACAAGTTTCACTTGAGGTACACATGATGGTATAGAAAACTAGTTGTTTAAAAACTGTATGTTATAGAACTCAAGATGAATGTTGCTAAACATTCATCTTGAGTTCTATAACATACAGTTTTTAAACAACTAGTTTTCTATACCATCATGTGTACCTCAAGTGAAACTAGTTTTCTAATAAAATAATCCCAATAGAAGTGACAATTAATTCATCAATTCTAATTATATTGATCCTTCTGTACCATCATGCGTACCACAAGTGATAAAATTAATAGTTGACGATAGTATAACTATAAAATTCACTATATACAATTATGAAGTAAATAGTTTAATGTAAGGTAAATTAATACTGCTGTGTATTGAATTTAATTAGTATATAACTAATTATGAAGTTTAACCAGTATTTAAATGCTGTAGTATAAATTAATATAAAAAAATTAAAAGTTTTGCTGTGAAAGGGGGTAGCCCTGTTCTTAATTTAATTTGCTTACAAACTTGTGTTTAAAAAAAAGACAAATAAGTTTTTTTAGTTAAAAAAATATTAAGCCCTAATAATATGTTATCAGGTTGTCTGTTATGTTTGGCTGGTGGTTTATTTTTTTATTTATTTCTTCTTTCTTTTTTTGTAACGTTATTTTCAACCTAAAAAATGTTTTTCATTTCAAATATGTTTTAAGTGCTATGACGTGACAATTCATTATTTATAAATCATAGTAGTCCTAAACTAATCAAAAATGAACTTCTTTGAGAACTTAAATTTAAAAAAACTTGAGTTTTCGAGATCGAATTTAGCTTCGTAAGTACTAACCATACTTTTTATTCATTAGGTAATGTTTGTTTGATTATACGTTCTGATCTCAGCCGGCTGGCTAGACACATGATCTTAGAGATGCTTTGATAAATAAAACAAAAACTGTAGCTTGAGAAATAGAAGGAGCTAATCGATGTTTCTATCTTTGTACAACGAGTATATTATTCCGTGTGATTAGATCTATCCAATCAGATCATTTCCATGTCCTATGAATAGATTTAGCTTTGATAGAAATATCTCGTAGTTTTAAAATTACACATAATTCATAATATATAATATTAGTAAATCAAGCAAAAAAAAGTTTAAGTAAAATGCTTCCTGAATTAATTGCATTGAATTAATTAGTTTGAAGTATCCACGAATGTGCTTCAGTGTAATTCACGATGTTTTGTTATTGTTCAATTCTAAATACATTTATTTTTTGCTAAACGCTTAAAGACCCTCTCTGTGGCAGGCATTTGTTATGAGGTCACGCAAAAATTGTTAGAATTAATTAGTTTTAAGACGAGGTTATTGTGACGGATCGTTACACATACCACGTTATAGAAGACAAAAACTGACAAGTTACTTACAGCACTGAACTTACCTAAGGTGACAGAATTTATAATTAAATATTTTGATAGCTTCAAACAATGATTAATCCACTATTTAAAGCATTAGCGTCTACTGAAAATTCACAAATTTGATTAAAAAAAAAACCCTAGAATTTACTATTTGTTTGTTAACTTACTATACTCTGCACCTGAAAAAATTAATCACTCTTAACACTACTAAATATAGATTTCTATAAAATTCATATCCCGAATCGTTCCTATATTCAGAACCACCTTAAAAGGTACCTTGTGGACAGAAAGAGATGGAACCATATTTAGTTTTGTATCCTCAATCAAGAAAAGTCCAAGGGAATTAGGAAAACAAAACAAAAACGCATAAAATTACCATTATTTTTTGTAACGTAACTCATTTTTTTAAAAACTATTTATTGATGCTTACAATTGTATACATTGTAATACATTGTACAACCCATGTGGTTAGGCTGTATTATTTCTGAGCCAACTGTTGTGCATGGAGGTGATTTGGCCAGAATTCACGCTCAACCGCCAGGTTTTTCCCCAATTAAGGGTGCCCACTTTTTATGAGGCTGAGTGTGCTCCAGGAGGGTCTCCCAACCTCGAACTCGGGCCCGGGAGCTTGATAGTCAAGCCTTACCCACTGAGCCACCGCGCCTACCTATATGTATACGTTGTATACAACAAGTAAATCATTACAATGACATGTAAAGAACTGTTCACTCGTAGCACTTCATTGAGAGTAATAAATCTTCTCAGACGCCTCGAAAGATTATCGGGATTTGAGTGTGAGGTAAGTTGGAAGTGGATTCGAGTGGGTATGGAGTTTACTACTAAAGGATAGATATCTGGTTTGAACCAAATCAGTAATTTATGGAACATTAACATCTTTATGGATAAGTTTATTTGCCAAGTATTAAGGAACATTTAAGATTTTACGAAGGATTTTGGATTTTAAGGATTGGATACGAGAAGAATTGGAAGGTTTAATGACAACTCCGCATGTCCAAATGGGTCTAATCGCTGGTGTGTAAATGAGTCATTTGTAATTTATAGAGAGCTTTGAACGATTGTCTAGTAAATGTTGGAGTAGTCAGAAACGACAAGACAATTTCTTGTCTTTTAAGTGTGGTATGTCATTATTATTGTCACATTAAAAATTAATGTTTGGTCTTGCTCTATTTAATTTAATCGTCTCCATTTGCTTTGAAGTTCCCTGACTGTTTTCCTGTTGAACGGCTTCTTTCGCTGAATTAGGCGATTACCAGTTCACCTGGACTAAACAACCTTTTCCCAAATTATTAACTAAATAGTCATTCATTATAAATAAGCTCCATAAATGCATGTGTAAGTCTGTTCTATTTTTTTTTCTTAAATACAGAGGTGGTATTTTATTCGGTGCACTCTTGGTATTCACTAGAAGCGTAATGAAATTATAAAGAAGATTGAGATTTTAAAACTTTTGTTGTTAAATTAACGGAGTAATCATTGGAGTTTTTAAATCGAAATATTTTATTTTAATCATACAGAGCTTGATTATTTATTTTACTATAAGCACTATATTCTTCGGAGCGTTGCGTAATTTTAAATTATGCGTCTTTATTATGGTTTCCTAAGCTGAAGACCTAAAACTGAACCTCCACGTGTAACGCAGTTCATTCACCGAGGAAATTCGAAACTCGTTTATACTGGTTTTGTTTTAAAAAAATATATATACTGGAAAATGTTAGCAACAAAATATTTAGTCTTTATGTATGTGTGTATGTATATATTTATTTATGCATTTTTACAGCTGAATCTCTGTATATCCAACCTGAAGATTCCTTAAAAAATTGTGACACACAGAAAGATTGAAATTTTCTTACTCTCTCTATCTCTCTCTCTCTCTCTCTCTCTCTCTCTATATATATCTCTATATATATATATATATATATATATATATATATATATATATATATATATTTATATAATTAAAAAAAAAGAGTACTTAAATTGAGGAAGTATTACAGCCTGCCTCAAATTAAAGAAATTAGTAATATTAATGGTTTTATGATCCAATTCACAAAATATGTACAATAAGAAATAAATAAAAAAGAAAAAGAAAAAATACTATCCAATATTTAAGGTTAAATAAATACTTTTTAAAAACTATATATAATAAGAATAAAATAAGTCAAATTCAAAGTTTAAAATACCATCAACCTCTTATTTTGTATTTTGTATTACAATGTAGTTAATTTTTTTTTTTTTGCCCAAAACTTCCATTGAAGTCCTATACCGGCCAGGATGGGGATTCATTTCCTGGGTCCGCCACGAAATAAATTGTTAATTGTCAGTTTAAGTATAAATTTTAACCCGCCCAGGTGGGATTCGAACCCACGACCTTCTGGTTACGAGCGCGCTGAGACCCTCGCCTCGACGCACTCGGCCATTGAGTCCCCAATGTAGTTAATAGTGTAGCCTGGGTGAAAAAAAATAAAATAAAATATAAATAACAAAAAACCTGTGGAGGTTGAGTGAGAGCGCTAGAGTACAGTCACTCTGGCATGAGTAAAAAAAAAGGCCATTGGCAGAACTCCATGTCGAATTTTATAATAGATCTCGACTAAATTGTCTTTTTAACTTGCGAGGAGGATTATAGGGGTGTGTGGAACTGGATATTGGTTGCGCTAGATTTGGATGATGTGAAAGATTTTGAAAATTTGAAGTGTAAGGTTATTGATCCTAGACCAAAAAGTATATTAAGGTCATTATGTAAGGTTTTGTTTGAGACATAGTATGGGGCGTTGGTTATGAATATTAGGATTAAAGAAAGCGAAACTATCCTTTTATAGTAAGCTCCATAACCACTCTTATCCACTAGTCTCTCAAATCGCTTCTTATTCAATCCTCGATAATCCACAGGCTTCTAAAGAGAAGACCTCGAGACCTTCTAGCTTTGAACTTTTATTTAAGTGCTGCCATTTGGATGTTTAGAAGTAATTGTCTTTTTATTACTATTATCTTCACTTTTACTATTATAAATCAAACAACTTATTCGCTTAGATACAGAGCATTTTACTTTTTGGTATGTTTCTTAACATCTAAGAAAAATGGAGATATGGATTTCTGCTGTAGGCTCAGTATTCTCCTTTAATAATTATTTAAATATAAAAATAAAGTGATACAACAACGTTGAAAAATGTAGAATGGCCTTGAAAACCTTGTGACTAACTCTCGACTGATGTTGAAAGGCATCGTAATCACTTCCATACACCTCACACTTAATCTTATATGATATTATTACATTTTTGTTGTCTTTTTATGAATTATTTTATTTTAATTGATTTATAAAAGTTGATTATGTAGTCTTGCTTGAAGGGATTTATGTAATGACATGCAAGATTATATGTGCTTTGTAAGTTTGAAAAAAATAATGAATTTATAAATTATAAAGTGGAATATGGTAAGAATGTAAACACAAAGTGCCAATTGAAAGAAATTACAATTATAATTGGTAACAGTTTTAAGTTATCTTTATCGACTAAAAGGAATATTGTTTTGCTGAGTCATATTTTTTTCATGGATCAGTAACAGTCAGACGTGAATCATGATTTTACTTACCGCTAGTCCCTTGTAATCTGGTTTATTATTTATAATATCTATTATTATGGATTATTCTTATTATTTCTCACTTATTGAAGAAATATAATACATCACGGAACGGTATTAATGATAATAATAGCAACAGTGTTTTTATTCCTAATCACCCAATACATTGTTTACATTTTTATGGATACTACATCCTTTTTAATGATGATATAGTCATTGAATATTAAGGAGAATCGAACATTTATTATTTTAGTATAGCGGGGTATAGTTTATTATTGGATTATTTGAGTTTAAAACAATATTTTTAAAAAATAATTACAAGGGTTTTACAAAGTCCGTCGTACTAGTGAGACCTCCGTTCAGATTAATGATTAGCGCAGTACGAACGTTTTCTGTTTTTTCTTGTTTTTTTTGTTAAAATGAGGATACATTTTATTTTTATTTTCTTTATCAATATATAATTTATCTAACAATTTTCAGATCATTTCAAATTGTTTGTTAACTATTATTTTTCATTTTATCTACTTATTTTTTTTTTTTATATTTTTTGGTTTAATTTTTTTTTTTTTTAGTAACTATTTTTTCCTTTCTTCCCTTTTTATTTCGTTTTTAAATATTTCTTTGTTTTAGTCCTGATAATGGCCATCAAAGATTTGGCAAAAATTTTAGCAACTAAAAATAAAATAAGTTATGTTTGGTAACTTTGCCTAATGTTTTTTTTTTTTTAATATTTTATTTTATTTTATTTATTTATTTTTTTTTTTTTTACTGTTGCACGAGTAGAAAAATAAAAAGAAGAAACAGAAAAGAGAATATTATTTGCAGCTTTGGAAGGAGAGAAAAGTTATCGATATTAATAAATTGTGGAATCTTTATAGAAATAATTTAAAAAACCATGAAAACTAATAATATGTCTTAGTGTCGATTTAGACAGTCATTTTATTGTGGCGCTAACGGTCTTATTACTGAATTATGTTCACAAATGAAAAAAAAACACTACTACATTGGTACACATTATTAAACCTATCTGATATAAGGGGTTTGTTTATTTATAAAAGTTTATTTTAGTGATATGCTATAAATATTATATATGTATATATATATATATATATATATATATATATATATAAATATTATATATGTATATATATATATATAAAGAGCTGGATAACATTGAGTCACTGAAAAATTCAAGATTAATTAATCATTAGCGCATGCATGTGCAACCTGACACGCCATTTAATTAAACTGAGACCATTCTATCCCACAGCGATTGAAGTTACTGCTATCTCGTGTATCAGGTGTCTGCGTCGAATTAATCATAGAATTATATAAGTGTCTATGATAAATAGATAGATTATAATTTTATTTATAAAAAAAATTCTTGTACAAATGTGAGTCTGGTACTTTCTCAGACATTCTAGATATATTTACACAATGAGAAAGAAAATATGAAATAAAAATACACTAATACAAATACATGAATTAACATAAAAATAAATGATATGAAAATAAATATAAGGAGGATTTTTCTCGGTTATCTATTTAAGTCCACAAATGAACTGGTAAGTTTATACACACTTTTATAGATACATATAAAAATTTTAAATACCGTTTTTCATATGTTTCGATATTGTACTGATATAATTATAAATAGTGTTTATTTTTATCAATATCAGTAATATTTAAAATTTTTTCAACATTGACAATGTCTCAGGTGTTCATAATAATAGCTCGTTGAATTTAGAGCAGTGCAGTAGCGGCGGCACAGGCAGTCCTCCACAAAATGCTCACAGAAAGTACAGCGTTCACAGGTACAGCTGTCGGGCTGGAAACTCTTAATTGACTGAAAATTTTCACTTTATGGAAGCCAACTTTAAATGATAAATATTTTGCTGGTTCTCCAATGTTAAAATTGCTATCTATCTATATCTATGAGACCTGACAGTAGTTAATAACTGATCTCTGTGTCCACACACACAGTGGCCACTATATATTGAGAATTCTTATTATTTTTATAGTGAAAGAAATTTATTTTAGTCGTGGAATGTCTAAAATTGTATTTGTTTGTACACAATTTTATGTTAACATAAATGCTTACAAGCAATTAAAGGGTTCAAAAAATCAACTATCATTGTTAACTCATTCAATTGCGAATAATAGACCATAAAATATGATTGTCAACAAAATAGTTCGATAGCAATGGATCTTTACTTCTCTTCCTATTACCTTCTGATAATTAAGACAGGGTGTCTACTAGTTGGGAAATTCGGGAATTTCGGGAATATGTCGGGAATTTCGTGTGGTCGGGAATAAGTCGGGAATTAACAGAAAATTTGCGAAATTCGGGAAAAAGTCGTTAATGCTAAATTTTTCAGATTTTTTTCTTAACGAAGCGTCTGATTGGTATAGTCACTCCACATACTTTGAGATCAGGGTGAGCTCTATATAGCCATTGGTTCCCAAGATACAGGGATATAATCTTCGAAAAGAGGCCATTTTTTTTTTCCAAAAAGTGATGTTTTTTCGATATGGTCGATATGCGATAATTTTTGACTGTAGGGCATCGTTAGGAGTAGTTAGAAGATAAACATACTAAATGTCCCCACCCCTGGGGTTGAGCATACGGTGGGGTGGAGGGGAAAAGGTCCCATTTTGGGGTTTTTCGATTTATCGGAAACGGTGTACTCAAGAAAAATATAATTTGAATAATAACTAAATCTAATTTAATTTCCTACAAAATTGTTTCTATAGGTATTTGTCATACTTTTAATGGTATTTCAGATACACGTTATTGCAAATAATTTTTGAAAAATAATCATTTTCACCTCACTTTTTCCCAAACGTTTGCTTCTAGTGCCGCCCACGACTGTTTCTCAGAAGAATAGTCAGAAACAATTTGATAAAGCATTAAATTAAATTAAATTTAATGTATAACTTTGCTACTTTATTTTTAACTGGATCTATAGTTCAAAATTTTTTACAGTTATAACTTTTATTTAAATTTTTACGAATCAAACATTAATAACGAAAATATTTACGTCTACTAGGTAATTATATTTCACAAGAGTATGGGGTTCTCATTGTGATGGCGTGAGTATATAATGGGGCTTGATCAAAATTTCATATGAGGTCCCATAGTAAATTAAACTAGCTTTCAGATGGAAAAAATAAGAATATTCTGATCGGACATATATTTTTGTAGTTATTTTATCCGACAACCTCGTGTAACCTCATAACTATTTTTAAACCGAATGGCAATACTCGGGATTTATGTGTTTCTTGAAATTTATCTAGAGTAACCTGAAATATAAAAAAAATTGCTTTATATATATATATATATATATATATATATATATATATATATATATATATATATATATATATATATATATATATATATATATTGTTAAACTGTATGTTAAGTAGCAAAGTTTGCATAGATTGATTTGTTTAGATTATTATTGAAACACCATTAAAATATCGATTGGCTAGGATTTCTAAAAAAATTTTGAAAAAGTCGGGAATTTCTAGAAAAATTCTTGAAATAGTCGGGAATATGTCGGGAATTTTGATATTTTGTTAAACTTTATGGGTGTTAAGTAGCTATTAAAATAAAAAATTTTAGACATACCGTCTTCTTCAGCAGTTTTTTAAAGTTTTGCATAGATTGATTTGTTTAGATTATTATTGAAAGTCTTTTGATCGGTGATTTTCTGAACACCATTAAAATATCGATAATTATTTTGGCTAGGATTTCTAAAAAAATTTTGTACTTAACTTTAATGTCTTTTACCTGGGATTTTATTCCTCTTATGTATCTTTTATCTTATTATAGAGGAGCTAGTTATTATGATTTGGTGGATATTGGTTTGTTATTTTTTTCCTTTGGTAGTTAAAAAAGTCGGGAATTTCTATTTGAGGATTGGAGCTGAAATTGGTAGACACCATGTAAGAACACCTGTTTAACCCTTTTCTTGGCCAAAACAGACAAATTGGATTTTTTTTTTTTATATATATCATGAATAATCGATGTCACAAATACTGAAACGATTATCCAATCCTGCCACAATCGGTTTTAATTATGTTTATGGTCATTTATTCAAAAAAGAAACTGATCTAGGAAAATTAGGGACAATAAAAATTTGGAACTCATTAAACGTGTTATATAATTTTAAATTATATTAAAAATAAACATCAGCTGCTTTCTGAGAATTTAGAAAGGTTGAAATTCAGTTTTCCAAAATCACATTGGTATCAATTTAAAATCAATTCTGATTCCTCATCAACTTAAATATATCATTTTAAAGAATATTAAACCAAAAAAAAAAGGCAATATGACTCCAAAATGAAAAAATAAAATAAAAATGGAACTTTAAATAAAAAGTACGACTTTGATACTATGTTCTTTCCGGTCGGCGTTTTATTCACACTTTTCATTCTTTCTCCATCTTTATTCTCTTTATTTATTTTTTTTTATTTAGGCAAATAGTAAAATCAGTCGCCTTCTTATGAATACTGCTATCCAAGCTCTGAGGGAACTGAGTTTTCTCCAGTAGGTGTACTGGCTACATGGCATTGGTAACTGAGGTTCCCTTTTCAATTTCTTCGATTATAAAAGTGGGAATGGAAGTTTCTTCTATTTTTTATCTGTTTCCTTTAGTAAACAACTCCTATATATACGAATCAACAGATTGCAGTCCTGATAAACAAAGAATAAAGAATAAAAAATTGTCTTAAATATAGCTGACTTGCCAAGCCAACCATATTCAACAGTCTAACGGGAATTGGCCGCAAATATCGTCAAACAGCTTCTTTTTATTTTTCTTCTTTTTTTTACTCCTGCCCCACCTTTTCAGGCATACGGGGTTTATCGTCGAATAGGTAAGCTCATCGCGTTTCTCCCATGCAGTTATAGATTTAGAGCAATTTAAAATTTTAGTCTCGACGTTTCGGCCTACAATGTAAGCCTTTTTCTAGATTTCTGTGTGACGTTAAACCTTAAACCCAAATTAAAATTTATGTTTAATTGTTGTATATTTATGGCTGCATACCCTAACAACCTAGATCTTCTAAAAAATAATTCTCAATTTTCTTCGTCATTGACTAAGCGTATGATATTTTCTTACGTAAAGGTCTACTATGGTCAAATTAAACCATGCTTGCATTGTACCTTATTTGTAATTTTTCAAACTTTCTTCTATAGTTCTCTTATTTTTCGTAAGCATATCCTCAGTTTGGCGTCTTGAGCTCTCATCTGTGTACATACTTCTCATATTCCAGAACATCGTCGCACAAATATCTGTAAATTTACTCAGAAATATATTCTCTCCATGCAAGTCCTATTAGTGCTCTACATACTTCTGTAGCTCTACAGTCCCGGGTAAACCTTTGCTTTTCCAACAATACTACACCAGTCTTCTCTACACAATGCCCTCAATTTTCAGTTTCTCACACCAAGGGTCCGGAGGTCTCCTTCAACATCTTTGCCATCTTCTTCTTGGACATCCTCTCTTCCTGGTACCAAACATTGTCCCTAGTAGTATCATTTTTGGAGCTCTGCTATCTTCCATTCTCAGTACGTGACCCAAACTTTTTATTCTTCTCCCTTTTATTAACTGAATCATGTCACAGGAACCGTACATTTCATATAACTCTCTGTTTTTCCGAATAGTGCTAGTGCTCTACAGATGTTTCATATTTAACTTGAAAAACGTTCCACAAATAAAAGATAAACATAAATGCATCTAAATGAATCTAGACAAAGGCCTCAGTAGAAACATAATTAAAACTAAAAAGATAGCACATTTATTTATTTTTAAAATTGTTTATAAATTTGCAGCAGCTAGTGATAACAATTATTAATGGACTTCTCTTACTCTACTTAGTGTTCAAATAAGTAACATTGAGTAGCTATTCTGAATCTCTTATTGGTTTCTGGTTAGATTTCGGTGTTTCTCGGGGAACTTTTATTCAGAAGTATTCTCTGGATCGCGGTCGTTTAATACATCACAATTTCCATATTGTGTTGTAACCCTGGCTTGAATGAGCGTGGAATTCGATCGGTCTGAATAGCACCTATTACACCAACTGCTAGTTTCCGCAAGGACTTTTCCGCGGATGTAGTCAATAAATGGGATGACATACTACATCCCGTTGAAATTCATTCATAATAATTGAATAGACGTTACTTAAATAGTTAATTTCTTTTACTAATTCCTATTATTTTTTTTGTAGTATTTGATAATAAGACTTTTATGGATCTTTTAGGGACAGCTACGTTTTCAAATTCTGTATTGATTTACGGTACGGAAATAACTTTGCTTATATAATTTTTTTTGTCAACTTATGCAATCAGTTGACCACGGTTTTCACATTAGTACCATAACTCATGTTCCACTGATCTGTATCTATACTATTAAATAAAAGGACAAGCAATTATTCCATTGTGATCACTAACCGCGAAAACTGCCGAACCAATCTGTACCAAATTTTAACCACATCGTCTTCATAGTTCAGGGAAGGCTTGGCAATTAAAAAATTTAAAGATTTTCTATCATATTGAATATGTGGTTCGCAGTGACCTTTGACAAACGACCGATAGGTGGCGAGCAGCATTCCTGAAAGGTTACAGGAAAAGCAAAAAAGGAAAAGGCGTCGCATGTGGGAGTCGTCATTTTTCAGCAATTTCCTTGAAGGAAAAAAAATACAATAAAATCAATTGTGATTTAGCCAAAAACAACATCACTTATTAAAAACAGGATTCAAATTGAGAATAAATAAGTGGTTGTACTGTAATAGGTTGCAGGACGCTGAGTAGCCAGCAGATGCTCCTAAGTTTTGATGAAATTTGGCTTACCAGTTTAGAAAAAAAGAATGTTTAAAATATACGTTTGTTCTAGTTAAATAAATTAATTTCATGTCGTAAACCAATTTCCTCATTCCTTGATGAGATAATTTAATTTAATGTAAAATCTGATGTTACATTTAAGAACTTGATAGCATAGCGTATACTAGGAGAGGTAGTTGACCGTGGGTTTTAATGGAGTAGATAATGGCCGGCGGAGGTGAGAAGGAAACGTTCTATTGTTGTATATTATTTATTAATGGCTGACATTTGGACCTACATTGTATCACTGTGTTCTTATCTCGGCTCTTCTTCTGTTTCGTTCTTTTCTTCTTCGCTCTTCAGTTGGAAATGCGGCGCTCAGTGGTCGCTTTTACTGATAAGGGAGATCGGCATTATTCTAGTAAAGGAAAAGCATTAATATTACACTTAAAATGATATATATACAGTTATAAATATAAAAAAGAATAATAATAGATGGAATAAAGTAAACTGATAGATCTATTATATATCAATATCTATATTTATACTATTTTATAAAAGGACAAGCCACTTTTCGTTTGTGATCAATAACCGCGAAAACTACCTAACCAATCTCTACCAAATTTTAACTACATCATCTTCATAGTTAAAGGAAGGTTTAGCAATAATAAAATTTACTATTTTCTATTAAATTGCTGTTTAAAAAAGCAAGAAATATTGTGGTGCGCTGTGAAGTTTTAAAATTGACCGATAAGTGGCGAACGCTATTCAAGAGAGGTTATGAAGATAAGATGTTGTATGGAGCTAGGCATTGATAGTAAAATTTACTTATAATCAAATAAATTATTAAAATTTGTGGAGAGACATGTGGTTCCCAGTGAAATTTGAAAAGCGACCGTCCGATAGGTGGTTAGCACCATTCCGCAATACAATTTGAAACTACTGAACCCATCTGTAGAAAATTTTTACTACATCATTTTCATAGTTCTAGGAAGATTTAGCTATAATAACATTTAGAATAATAAAAATTTAAATTTACAATTTTGAGTCTTAAAAATGAAGTTTGGCCACACTGTGAAATACTTTTATGGTTAAAAATTATTACCAAATCAAAATGTCGATCCTTTGCTTTTTGATATTGCGTATAAAAATATGATTCATAGGGCTTTAGTTGTTAACAGTGATAATGCAGTCCATTATCCACAAGAGTTTCCCAATAGTCTCTATCCATCTGGATTAACAACTGATAAATAAAAAGTAAAAATTGGACGACTAATTATCCTTTTACGTAATCTTCAAACATTTAGCCATTGCAATCTCAACCAGGTTAAAAATTACTGCTATGCGTTAAAATATTATAGAAGAAATAATGCTCGATTGCATACTTCAATACAAGATTTTTATCAATGAACAAAAAAACTTTAATTACTTAAATTATTAACAAGCTCTTTAAATGTGAGAGCGGACAAAGCCGCGACGGGGGCTCCTAGTTTTAATTAAATTTATAACATAAGTTGAATCCACAAATAACCTCCAACAATTATTTAAAAAAAAAAAAAAATTTTAAAGAGGAACGATTACATATTTAAATGGAATTAAACGAACAATTTAAGTAGGATTTTTAAATACTTCAGAACCAAAAATCTAAATTATAAAATGTAATTTTGATATTACTGCACTCACTTTCGTCAATGCTTTCCATAAGGTTTTTCCTCACACAAATTCATGTTCAAGGCCTATACTCGTAAGGAATAACTCTTCTCAGATTGTTTTAGCCTGTAGATCCTTATCATAGAGTCAGACGATATGCTAAACCTGTCCATAGTCTGTTGTCGCGTAAACTTCATATGTTGAATGAAATTCTCGAAATGGTATAAAGTGACAAACTTTTCTTTATTTTAAATGTCACTGCAGGTAGCAAATGGTTTCATTGCTCTTCTAGATCTTAAAGCAGCCTCAGTAGGAGGTAGGCCTTCAGTAAAAAGTTTCTCACAAAGCTATTTTTCTATTACAGCGACAAAGAATTGGTTTGATTTACACACTAATTTTTGATGTTTTTTTTTATTTTTTTTAACCTTGAACACTATAACTTTTGTTTGTAAATTATTTTTCCTTTATATTTATTGTAAAACTGCATCTGTTTTCTGTTTTCACATTGGTCCACTGCGCCAAACGTTAAGTTACTCTATTCGGTTCGAACCTCATTTCAAACCAATACATAAGCACAAAACCTCAAGTTGTAAATAGTTGCAGCTGAATGATAAACGATACCATTCTCCTCAAGTAATTGAATAAGTTAATGAGAATGTAACTCGACCTATCCACACCAATCCTGAGTTTTCTAGATTAACTAAGTTACAATTTTTTCCGTAAACAAAGTTGTTTTTAAAGTAAATATTTATTAATCGTAAATGACAAGAGGTTTATTAATCTTCGAGGTTTGACAAGAGAAATCAAAATCAAAACACCTAATACTTTAAATTCACCTATTGGCTGTTATTCAGAAACATTTAAATTCTTGTAATTCCACTCCCTTCGCTGCATATATTTAATTGATTTATTGCATGAGTCTTGTCACGCAGGTATTTAAGATCATTTTTAAATAACTTAAAATTAAAATTTCTTTGATCGATTTTGGAGTTTTGATCGCCCAGTGCCCCATAGTGTGTGCGGCGTGCTGAAGAAAGTGAGAAGTTTTGGAGAGATTTATAATACGAAGTTAATTTTACATGAACATACTATTGTTGAAGTATTTTCTACATTAATAGGGAATTATTTACTATGACCTCATGTTCCTAAACCTCTTAATTTGTCAGACACATAGTTCATCTTAATTGGCATGTAGTTTTATTTGCGAGCGCAATGTTCGCCTTGCTTTGTTATAAAACCATTAATACCATTGAACGCTTGAATTTATCGTTCAAAGTTAGCGACATCTACCTCTGGCTATACGTGAAAATATCATTAACGAAATGATTCTCAATTGCATACTTCAATACAAGATTTTTATATGCAAAAACATAATATCTTAATCAGTTAAAATTATCGAAGTTATTTTCTCATGAGCGCGGGGGAAGCCGCGATGGGGGATGCTAGTTATAAATATTACGAAAGTGTGTTATTTAATTGTAACTCCATCGAAATTGTTAACTTTTAATATAAAATGTGCTAATTTGGTTTTTATAATTTGAAGATACATATAAATTGAAAAGTTCTCTCCTTGGCTTTTGAAAATTAGTTGGAACGTTGGGGGGCCACTCTTGTTTAAGAATTCTAACTGAACATAATATTTCTAGTGAGTTCGGAAGTTCGGGGAAATAAGATGTCACATTTCAGAAAGTACTAAATAAGAAAATTTGTGAAATTGCGAGAAAGAAATGTTTTCAGTCGGAAAATTATGGCAGATCTGAAAAAGCAATTTTTTTTTAAATTAGTGTAATAACAATAATTTGTCTTGTACTATAATATAAATTAAAGAACTATATATAAATTGTATTACATTTTGAGTTGCAAAAAACACCAATGTTCTATGCGGTTATCAGAATGATCCGGTTACATAGGATTGAAATAACTCAAAGAGGGTGAAAGAGACCTTCCGTCACTTGAAGGTCTACATTGCGTTACTTAAGGCTTCAGTTTTGGTTAAAAAAAACTTGTTATAATTACAGCAAAAATATTTCTTAAAATATAATTTAATTTGACAAACATTGATATTTATGCATAAAGAAGAAGATAATCAGAGATGATGTGAAACAGAAACAACACGTATAATTAAAAATACTATAATTTTGTGTCAACGTTTCGGCCTGTCTTACAGGTCTTTTTCAGGGCTAGAATGAACCAAAAACTAGATGTAACAAAAAATAACTGCCAGATAAATAAATGACTATAGAATTATAGAATGACATGGATATAGAAACAAATACATACAATAAAAGTATAGAAAAGAACAGATACATAAATCAGTAATAATACAAAGCAACAAAATAGTTTTTATTCACTACCCTTTACATATCTTTTTTTCCCCCCTTATCATTCCAGTCTTATCCTTATCCTTTACCTTGCTGCTATAAAAAAATATTTTCGTTTTATTTCTATATTTATTATGACTGTTATTGTTAATGAACATCTTTCCTTTAAAAATTAGTGGGTGATCCTCAAGGTAGCATCCTAGGTCCCATCCTCTACACTGTGCTTACAGCTGATATCCCGACCTATCCTAGTACTGTCCTCACCACGTATGCTGATGACACATGTGTGTTATCAGTAAATAATGATCCCTTCATTGCCTCACAAAAACTCCAATCTCATGTCCTTAACCTTCAAGAATGGTGTCGAAATTGGAGAATTAAAATAAATCCAAGCAAATCCCACCAAATAACCTTTACCCTTCGCCGTAAACCTACCTCTTCTTGTCCTAGAGTATCCTTTAATAATATCGCACTGATCCCTGTTGAACAGATCTTGGACTCCAACTGGACTAACGTTTAACCTGGAATCCACATACAAGACTAAAACGGCAGGAAACTGCTCGTCGTTTTCGATCAAACCTTCCGATTTATTACAAAATACTCATCTACATGACAGTTATCAGACCTATTTGGACTTATGGAGTTGAGCCTTGGGGCTCAACTAAACCTTCTAATTCTTCCCGTATCCAATCCTTACAATCCAAAATCCTTCAAAAAATCCTTAATGCTCCTTAATGCTCCTTACTTTGTTACAAATAAACTTATCCGTAAAGATCTTAATGTCTCATATGTTGCTGATTTAGCCCAAACCAGATACCTGGATCATTCTCATAGCCTCAGCTAAAATTTCAAAAAAAAAAATTGAATTTTTAAAGTTGCTTAAATTTTTATTATTTTTGAGTTTTCTATTATAATATACTTTCTATTTATTGAATTTCCAGATGGGGCCAATTTTTTTTTTCTATTTACCACTGTTTTGAAGCATTTTATAGAGCTTTTCTTAGAAATGCTCTTGACCGTTACTCTTTCTTAAAACAATTTTTTTTCGTATTAAAAAATTATTAGTGTCCTCAAATGGATAAAACTAAATAAATAAAATAATAAATAAATAAATAAATATATATAAATATAAATAATAAATAAATAAAATAATAAAGTTGTTCAACTATTTTATTGAATGAGATTTAATTTTTAATATTTCTTTTTAAGGCATAACTCTATGTTCATGTCCATAACTTTTTTTTCTTTTCTTTTTTCCCTTTTTTATTCTTTTTTTTCTTTCTTTTTTTCTTTTTTTTTTCCTACCTTGCCTTTTCAGGCATACGGGGTTTTGACGGCAGCGGTTTCAACATATGGGTTTCAACATGTACTCCGAAACATGTTGAAGAAAATAAAAAGTAAATAGGAGTTATGTCTTAAAAAGAAATATTAAGGTTTAGTTGTTTTTAAATATGACCCCCCCCCCCCCCCAAAAAAAAAAAAAAAAAAAAAAAAAAAAAAATGAAAATTAAATCAGTGATGTTTCAGCCTTATAAAAGTGTTGGTTTATAGGTATGTAACTCCGATATTGAATTGTTTTTAAGTCTGATTGAGTCTAGTAGCCCCCCAACGCGTGACCCCCCCCCCCCCCCCCCCCAACACCCCGCCAAAAAGGACCTCACTAATTATGTTTTCAAATCAATAGATTTTTAGTTAAAATATTTAAAAATTACACTACTTTGTGTAATTTATCTGTTATTGATAATAGAACGTGTCACTCAAGTATTTCTTTGATTTATTAACATTTTAAAGTTATTACATTGTCTAAAATTTCATACACAATATAAAATTTACTGCAGTGTAGTATAAAATAATATGATTGTATAAAACAGGCCTGGAGTCTTGGCTAAGGGAAGAGTACAGTGGTTAGTGCCTGGAAGCCTGTTATCTTTTGTGGTTTGCTTTTACTTTTTATTTTTGTTGAGAGACAATGGAAGGATTCGTGCTATATTGTTCAATACAATATCGAATATATTTTTGTTTTATTTCATTAGATTTAAGGTTGAAGATTCTTGTTGTTCTCGAATTTATATAATTAGGTTGGTGTCACGTAACATTCACAATAATTCTTTAGGTTTTAAATTACTAGGATTGAATAAGTTTGATATTGGTATTTTGTTAGCACTTACAGTTCCTTTCTATTTTCAGATAAGTACTGGTCCCGCATATGAGAAATATTTAAATATACTAAAATATAAACAACAAAGAATATAAGAAAACTCCGTTATAATAAAATGTTTTAGTCGAAAATAGTAACAGAAATGCGCAGTGCAGCACCTTTGGTTAATATATTCAAAAGCCATGTGTAAAACGAGACTTTAGCATGCAGGCAGATCGAAGTTCTTTCACCCCACGCGAATGGATCAGGTGGTTTTATTAATTAAATAACTTTAATTCAATTACTAAATTACAGCCAAATTTTATTAATTATGCCTGACTATATTAAGTGCAACAAACTTTTGTTCTTGTTACATGGACATTTCTTTGGTTATTTTTTTAATTAATCAAGGATGCACAACACCTATGATGATAATCTTTTTTTATAATAATTTTTAAAAAAATATTTTCAATGTAAATGTTTATCTATGAACCGATTTTATAAATATCACAGAAGTGGTATATTATATTACTATCAGGTTTGGTTTTCATTATCACAACTCAAACGAGCCTTCAGTTTTTTGTTTTCATTTTATTATTTATTATTATTTTTTTTCTCAAAACATTCAATTGACAAATAAGACTTCAATATCATTACTACGGAAAGGCATGTCGGTATCTGGAAGGCAGAACTGATGCAACGTAATATGAATATAATGAAAGTATAATGCGATTTTTAGACAGATAGGATTTCGGTTTTTAAAAATAAAAAAATATTAATTTTTTTCAAGCCTTAAATTTATTATTAGATTCCATTTATAAAACTGTGATTTAATTATACCTGTGAATGTATAATACCTACGCCAGCACGCTTAATGTGTATGTTTCGGGAAAATATGACAATTTTGACATGTTCAGTGAGGTGGAGTGGTTGTTCCTCGAGTTTTAATTTAAATTAAATGTATTCGATTTAAATTTAACGAGCTTTAAGATGAAAAAATGAAATTTGGGATCGGAAAAATTTATGTGGAGTTATAGCGAAAACTGTTTTTAAAAAAACTTGGATTTATCAACAGTACGGGGTTTTAGCGTGATAGTAGGTATATTTTAAGGGACTTGATTAAAACTTCAAATACAGAGTCTAATAGCAAATTCAACCAGGTTGAAGATGAAAAAAGAAAAAAAAAAAAGAAAAGAAATTTTGGATCGGACAAATAGATTCGGTGTTATAGCCAAAAAAGTACCGATAAACGTGTTTTCGCGAAAATGTGGGACTGACCGCAAGTTAGCCAATCTCTACAATATTCCCAATCTCATAGCTTCGCGTAAAATAGTCCGTTTCCGGTATAGTATTTTTTATTTCGCACGTTCTAAATCCTGCTACAACTTACTATATAAAGACATTATTCGAAAAATCCATGTTTGTCTTGTTATATATTAAAAAAACGACAATAACCGTTATGTTTGGAGGTTTTTTGCGATTTTGATTATGAAGCCGACGGCTGCTGTGGTAGTGAACTTTAGATTCGGATTCAGCACTCCAAAAAACATTAAGATACGTTGAGAATAGAATTTCAGCAGTTTTTCCTGAAAACCGCCTTCTGTAACCTTATTTTGCTTGTAATATACTATGTATGTATAAGTATATACTATGCGCCCTAAGGCACGCATAATTTATTTGTATGTACACACATTTTATCTTATGAAAATAAACAATAATCGTATATATATATATATATATATATATATATATATATATATATATATATATATATATATATATATAAGAAAACTAGTTAGGAATAAATTCAAATATTACTTATTTTAAAATGCATGCAGTGCGAGTAAATTAAGGACAAGGTAGATGGTTGAAGTCCACTAGCTCGCTGGTGAACCGAATGCCCCAACCCTCATCGCACTTTTTTACAAAGACCTGTTCACCCTTCTATAGAGCTCTCCCTATTCACGCTATAGAAAATAAAAAATGGTCAGTAGTATTGAAAAAAATCCTTCCCTCAACCAAATTTCATGCTCGATGGAACAGAATAATTGGTTTCCTAGGTCTAAATACGGTTAATCAATGCAATCACTACAGTAATATTATCTAAAGTTTTTTAAATATATATGTAGATTTCATTTATGTCCTTGTTTATAATATAATATTAACACAAGCTACTTGAATAGCTTCATATTTTTAAATCATATGAAAAATAGGTAATTATTCAAAATAAAAAGTTAAAAAAAAAAAGTGGTGAATATTTTACACCAGTCTTTAGACTTGGCTTATCCTTCTATAACTCGAGGGACGGGTTCGGTTGGGGGAACCCTCGGATGAGAGTAAATTGAAAATAAAGTATGATTGTATTTTTAACTTTTAATTGTTTTAATTTTATTTATTTATTTTTCCTTATATATCGTATAGTTTATCTTTATATATTGTATGATTTTTTTATGTGTTGTATATTTTTTTTCTTTCTTCTTTTTCATTCATGTCTTTTTGTACATATTGTGTGAATGGAATCATAAAGCCATCCATATTACTTGTTGCCCTCATTAGAGGCTGATACTAAAACATAGGGTAAATCACTAGTTATGGTCATAGTTAAGATATAATAAGATAAGATATAAGGTAATATGACATCTTTGGTTATATATTTAGATTCTCAAAAGTTTATTCTATTTAATGTAAAATTGGCAAATACACTAAAGCTTCCTTTCAAATAAAGTTTTATATTTTTTAACAAAAAGCTAAAAATACCAGTTATGGGCATGTTTTACCAGTTATGGTCATAGCCAAGATTAGTTATGGTCATGTGGCAAAATAACGTTTAAACAAATGTGTTTAATAATTTTAAAAAGAGTATTAATTAAAAAACTAGACCTATAGAAATAATCTAAATACTAATGAAACGCGCTCTAACAAAAAAGTAAAATAGATATTTAAAAACACTATCACTTGATGCATTCATTCACAAACTCTGTAGTTACTTACTAATTTAAAAAACCATCATGAAATGATAGTTGAAAATGAATTAAAACAACTATTTATTAGTGTATATTTTATTACCGCACTTTTCGTTTCTTTTTCTACATAAGCTGTAATGGCATACAATATGGTAATCATCCCCAGTAAAAAATTAATGAATTAAAAGAAATCGGAATGTATTTTTTGTAAATCATCTACTTTCAATATTTCCAGCAGTAGCCATCAGCGATGAACAATATATAACAAACTATATTAACTAGTTATGTTCACTTAAAAGACGTAAGCTCTAACATGCCAACTGCTTGGAAGGGAAGTAGTATATAAGTTTTAAAATAACATAATCAAATGAAAAAAATTCAATTTAGTCTTTATTAGCAGAAAGAACGTTTGTAGCACTAAAGAAAATTGAAATGGATAGCAGTGACCGTAACTCATCCGGTATTTTTGTACACCGGTTATGGTCAGCTCAAAATGATTGTTAATTAAAATTAGATAGTCCAACATAATGGAGCTTGTATAGAAGCCTGAATTCTAATGAAAAGTTAGATAACTCAAAAACTAAAAATTAATGAAGCAATTTCACTATAATTCCTTAAGAATGCTCACTTTTCAGAACGATCTTACTAAAAAAAAGAAGTATTTCAGGACCCTATTTTTGAAAAATATTCTTTAATAGCTACTAGAAAGGGATAGGAGGAAGAGTTTCATTAGTAAATGATTCTTAAATCCTTTTCATAAATATTTCTCCAGGTGATATCACAAATAAATGGATTAGACCCTTATTATTGCGATAATTGTATTAGCCTGCCCTTAACTAGTGATTTACCCTACTCAATTTTTTTTATTATTTTTTTTTTATTTATGAATTATAGAAAGACAATTATTATCGATTAACATTCTTTCTCAACTTTATGTGGATATGGAATTAAAAAAATCAATAGTTACATCAAAAAGAGTAAATTTGATATAAAAATAGCGCATTAATTTTATCTTATTCAGAGTGAAATAGTTATGTTTACCTAGTCATTGCTCATCTCATTATTTTAAGAGAAGATATTTAGTGTATAACCATTTTCACTTATTTATTAAGAAACATTAGAGGTTATAGTTTTATTTTAATTTATTTTTTGATAATTGTCCCAATAATGTAAAAAAGAAAAATAAATAAATAACAATTACTGTGTTAACAATCGTACAGCAGTTGTTGTAGAACCCCTACAATATACAACTGTTAATGGTTCAGTGAATTCACACCTGCTTTTGTCTATACTGTATAATAACTAGTAAAAACAGGCGGTATAAGAATGTACGAAAATACTTTTCATGTTTTTTTATAGAAGCTATTATTAGAAGCATTATTTATTTATTTTTTAGCACATCATTGACATTAGTCATCTAATCGTTATTATGGATTAAATAAGATAGGCGAAAAGAAAGTTTTGAAGCTCCTTGCCGTTTACGTCCATATTGGTTTCAAAATGGCGTTCTAAATGAGAAATAAATATATATAATTGTTTGAATATGACTTAATAACTAATACAGGGTGTCTACTAGTCGGGAAATACGGGAATATGTCGGGAATTTTGTGTGGTCGGGAAAAATTCGAGAATAAGTCGGGAATTTACAGAAAATTTGCGTGAGTCGGGAAGAAGTCGTCGTTAATGCTAAAATTTTCATAATTCCTTCAGTTTTTGCTCAATATGTCAGTTAAGGAAGCGTCTGATTGGTATAGTCACTCCACATACTTTTGAAGTAAACTAAATTTGCTACAATTTGAGAGCAGGGTGAGCGCTATATAGCCATTGGTTCCTAAGATACAGGAATATTATCTTCGAAAAGAGGCTATTTGTTTTTCCAAAAAGGGATGTTTTTTCGATATGGTATTTTGTGAAATATCTCCTGAAATACATCATTTGAGACCTGATTGGTACCTGTGGGCCCAGCGGTTCTCTCAAATACGGCAGATAACAAAAAACAGTCAAAAGTGGGAAAATACTGTTCTGTCTTTTTATGGTTTATTTATCAATCAAAATTTATTTATTTTTGTTATTGTTAAATAATTGATTGATGAAAAAGAAACTGATCGCATAATCGGGAATTACGTCATCATCGAACATTGTTTTATATATCTACATTCTAAAATGCTTAAACAAACATATATATATCGTATACCTCAGGTTATCTCATGGGGGAGAGGGGGAAAGGGTTGAAAATGGTAAGTTTACAACCGTTTAATCAAATAACTCGGAATCCGTTATTTGTAGTAAATGTACCAAAAAATTGATCCTATGAATTTTTTTTTTCTCAAATCAATAGTTTTAAAGCTGTAGGGGACAACGCCCTACTCCGCGAAAACACGTTTTTCTGTACTTTTTTTACTCTAACTCCGAAACTATTTGTCCGATTAAAAATTTTTTTTTTCGTCCAAATGTTGGTTAAATTTGTTATCCGATCTATATATGAAATTTTGAATAAGTTCCGTAAAACACCCATGCCAGCCCACTGAGAACCTCGTACAGTTTAGTCCAGTCAATAAACATGTTGTAGAGTGCATGAAATATGCGATTATTTTTGACTTCAGGACTTCGTTGGGAATAGTCAGAAGATAAACATACTTTAAGTCCCCACCCATGGGGGGTGAGCATACGGTGGGGTGGAAGGGAAAAGGTCCCATTTTTGGGTTTTTCGATATCCCGGAAATGGTGGACTCTTGAAAAATATAATTTGAATAAAAACTAAAGCTAATTAAACTTCCTACAAAATTGTTTTTATACGTATTTGTCATACTTTTAACGGTATTTTAGATAAACGTTATTGCAAATAATTTTCGAAAAAAAATCATTTTCACCTCACTTTTCGCCAGACGTTTGCTTCTAGTGCCGGCCGGCCACGACCGTTTCTCAGAAGAATAGTCAGAAAGAAATTGATAGAGCATTAAATTTAATTCAATTCTATGTAGACCTTTGCTACTTTATTTTTAACTGGATCTATAGTTCAACATTTTTTACAGTTATGACGTTTATTTAAATTTTTACAAATCAAACAATAATAACGAAAATATTTACGTGTGCTAGGTAATTATATTAAAAAGTTAATTATATAATAAAGAAAGATATCATTCAAAGTTTGTCATCTATCGGTTTAAGGAAATTTCTATTCATTTTTTTTTTTTTTTTTTTTGCGCAGTTAATAGTGGGGAAGGGAAAAATACAATATTTTGTTTAAAACGGTACATTAAACTTACTTTTTAATAATATTACATTAAAATCGGTTCAGCGATTTGGCCACCACGAACGCCTAAAGATTGGCTTAAGTTGCGGTAAGTAACACATCGCAAAAACGTTTGTCAGTACTCTTTTGGCTATAACTCTATAATTATTTGTCTGGTGCAAATTTCTTTATTTCATCTGAAAGCTGGTCAAATTTGCAATGAGACCTCTTATATGAAATGTGTTTTAAATCCCATGAAATACCCACTCCATCACGCTGAGAATCCCATACCGTTCTGAAAAACACTTTTTTTCAGTTCAATTCTTGTAAATAGTTTCGGAGATATAGCGAGAAATATACTGAAAAAAAAAGTGGATTTCACAAGGGTTCTCAGCGTGATGGCGTGAGTATATCATGGGACTTGATCAAAATTTCATATATGAGGTCTTATAGTAAATTTAACCAGCTTTCTCAAGGAAAAAAAAGAATATTCTGATTGGACATATAATGAAATAAAGATATACATATATATAGGGTAAATCACGGGTTATGGTCATAGTTAAGGAAATTGATTGATGCAAAAGAGGATATCGTCGTATTAGATTCACAAATTCTTGTTCTATTAAATGGTAAATTTACCAAAGCTCAATATTTTTCCTTGAAATAGATTTTTCAGTTTTTATGTAAATATCCCAAAAATACCAGTTATGGGCACAGTGTATGAGTTATGGTCATAGTAAAAACTAGTTATGGTCATATGAACAAACCTTTTGTAAACAATTGTTTTTATTATTTTAAAATTCACTATTTATGCATACCTATCAATCATTTGAGGTTAGTAAAAAATTAAGGATTAATTAATCAAAAATATAACTCCGAAAACACAGTTTTACTGCTGCTTCCGGGATTTAAAAGAAATCCAGAATGGTCAACATTGAAAATCCACGATGGGTGACACAAAACATCAAAGACGTGTTCTTCCTTGAAAATATTTTCCACTGAGTCAAACCAACCACGGATGTCTTTCTCAGACACAAAAGAGCTGGCTGGTGATACGGCTTCAGTGGTTCTATTGGAGATATTTGGATGGCGACGGACGGAACCCCTATAGCATCCGTCACTGGGCATACCTTCTTTAAATTTACATTGTCGGTTCAAAACTATTGCTTGTTCTTTGACGCTCAAGAATAAGTCAATTTTTCGTTTGGGAAACCCCCGTCTAGTGCAATGAATAATCCATTTCTCTAACAGGTCTTCCTTTTCAGCAGACAAAATGGGGTCATCCACCACACTGAAACCTTCCTGTGCACTTTAATCTTCGAGTTAACGTCATCCTTGGGATTTTGTACCTGTTATAATAAAAGGGAGTAATACATTGGTACTAGGAATTTTAAGTAAGAAAAACATCCATTTTTACAGAACATAGATTTTACAGAAGCCCCTTTATGAATTTCTTCTTTTGCCTGTGTGGCATCATCTTCAGAGTACGATTATCGTCTTTTAGGCATAGTTACAAATAAGTATTTACTGTAAAAAAAGAAGATTCTAAAAAAGCATCTTGAAGAAAAAATAAAATCGTAAAAGCAAGTGACCATTATACATTTATACACTGATCATAACTAGTTATAGTCACTGATAGACCTAACATTGTCACCCATGACCAAAACTAGTTAACGTTATCGTATTTTACTTTTAAGATAATACAATTAAACCAGGGAAAATCTACATTTTTTTAGGAGTAAGAACACGTTATGCCAAAAACTTTTAAATGGTCATGGGTGACATAACTAAAATCATAGATATTTATAGACCGGTTGTGGTCAGTTGAAAATTTTAATTCATTAAAGTGACAAAATGAAAAACAAAGGGGTTTGAAAAAAATCAGAAAACAAATGAACAGATAGATACCTTTAAAACCTGAAATTGGCGAAGATTTTCAAAGCAATTCCTTAATAATGTTCACTTGTAAAATCACACCTACTACACACAGGAGCTATTCCACAACACTAATTCGGGAAAACATTAACTAACCCAAATGGAAATGAATGGGAGAGAAGGATTCATTAGCAAGTGAGTTGTAAACCCTTCCGTGAAACGTCTCTTAAAAGGATCTAACAAAGAAAACAAGCAAAGGCTTATTTTTGTTAAAAATGTAAAAACCTGCCCATAACTGGTGAGGTGACCATAACTAGTGATTTACCCTATATATATATATATATATATATAGTTAAATAAGCTTACTCCAACTTAACTTAGACTTTTAAAAAAAAGGTTTATTTCAAATTACAATAAATATGACACTTGTGCCTAACAATGACTGACTATAGCTATAAGACGTGTCGAACTGACCACTACAATCCTAGCTTACTTCTATATTCCGTCCTAAAAGACGAGGTCATATATAGGGGTTGTTATCGGAGTGAATAAGGAAGCGAAGGGTGAAGGAATTATGTAAGGACCTTTTATAAAGATTATATTAATGATTATATTAATGATTGGTCTTAGCTATCGGTGTGAAAGTAAATAGTGAGATAAGGAATTGTGTAAGGAGTGATGACCTTTAGGTTACTGTTATAACTATATATATATGATAACGTATTATTTTTGGAGATATTTTTATCCGACAACCTTGTAACTATTTTCAAACCGAATGGCAATACTCGATATTGATGTGTTTCTTGAAATATTTCGAGAGTAATCTGAAATATAAAAAAAATTGTTTTGTTTTTTTTTAATATTGTTCAACTGTGATATGTTAAGTATCAAAGTATGCATAGATTGATTGGTTTAGATTATTATTGAAATACCATTAAAATATCGATTGACTACAATTTCTAAAAAAAGTTTTGAAAAAGTCGGGGATTTCTAGAAAAATTCTCGAAAAAGTCGGGAATTTTGATAGCTGAAATTGGTAGACACCATGTAATAGAATTAAGATAATAAAATATTGTACATAATGATATTACATGTTCTTAATTTTATTTGTATATAAGTTTAAATTTACTTTTAGAAATAATAAGAAAACATAGAAGTATAGTCCTGACCCTTGTCTAAGTATAGAAATTACAAACGTTCTACCTTTCGCCGAGATAGTAATTGTCTAAAAATAGAACTAATTCTTCTGTACTGCCTTCCCATCTATGTATTTACTTTTACAAACCAATTTCCTTCATAAATCACTAACTTTTCTTATTGATTGCCTTTTTATCTTATATTATACATCACATGCAGGAGTGTGCTATGTGCATTACATTATATCTAATTATATTTAGCGTCTGATGAATGTATTGTCTAGTTGAACAAATATACATATTTCCTTACATGTTAAGAATACAATTCTCTACGTTGAGCGTAAAGATTTTTTTAAATTTTATTTGTTTATTTTTTATGACCCTTTAATTTATATAATTTAAGTGTCAGGAATCTGTTTTCTGTTCTCAGTATGTTGACTAGTGTTTCAAGCTGAAACTTTAAATTCTTTACATAGTTTACATTCTTTCCCTACTCTTTACAGTAGAATGTAAAAATTAGAAGTCTTTTTGTAAATTCATATCCCTAGCAGATTACTTGACATTCATATAAATAAACATGGAATTCTTTACGTCTAGACGAGATAATCAATCTTTTTTTAATTTCGTTTATATTTCCCTTCGATTTCTAAATTAAAAGTTTCTTTCCTTTCCTAAAAATCAGGACATCCATTACTATGCTCACAAAGCTCTAAGCGAAAACGAATTTATGCTCTAAGACATACCCTTGATTATAAGAAATGTTATACAAGAGTTCAATTCTTAAATTCCTATATACTTGCTATTTTTATCCACAGATATTTAAATGTATTTTAAATCTCTTTTAGGCGACACCGTTTCAATGAAAAGTTCATTTGACAATGAACGACGAGGCCGTTTCAGAAGTCGTGTTGTTTTTTCATTAATTAAGATTTATTTGGTAAGTGCTAAACGTTTAAAGAAATATATTAAAATGGCGAGTGTTGAAATTCAAATTCATCAATTTTATGATATGGATTTAAACTTGGCATGAATGCAACTAACTCTCTTAGCGCAAAGCTCGATTTTGGTTTTCCATATTTCGTTAAGTTGATGAAACGCTTGAATATGATGCTTGGTCTAGAAGACAGGAACAGGAAATTCGAGGATTAATTGATGTGAAACATGAGTGGAAGTAAATTAGCACTTAAATATACAAGCAACAGCCTGGTGACACCAGCATCAAATGGGAAAAAATGGATAAATGGCTCCCTCACAAGTTATCAGAGGTGAATAAAAGGCGACATACTGGAAATTTCACTATGGATAAATTAATGGAGATTGAATGGGAAACATTGCCCCACCCACCATATTCTCCCGGCCTTTCACCCACTGATTTTCACTTTTCAGATCTCTGGACAATTGTATCCGGCAGAAATTTTTTGATAACCAGCAAAGCCTAGAATTGGAATTGAATCAGTTTTTTACTTGCAAAGATCAATTATTTTATAAAAACGGTATTTGGGATCTTGCATCAAGTTATCAGTTGTAATGGAAATTATTTTAATGAATAAAGTTATTGTATAGTTATTGGTTCATTGAATCTTTTAATTACCCTGAAAAATGACAGGACTTTTGAAAAGATCTGGTAGGTAATAGGATTTCGTTATGTAGCTGATATTTAGAGACATAAAGAGGTTGATATTAGTTGAACACTCAAGATGCCTACCACTCGGGAATTTCGGGAGAAAGTAAGGAATTTACAGTCATCGTTAATTCTAAAATTTACTATCATGCTTAACTTTTTATTATGAAAGTCCTCTCTTCTTGGTTTTTATTTCTTATGCATTATTTTCTAATTCAAACTTCTTTATATGTACAAAATTACAATTTAACAGCGGGCATTGAAATGTTATACTAAAGCCTATCGAAATCTTTCGAAACATCATTGTGTCTGATTAAAAAGAAAAACGTCTTTAATGTGCATTGATTTAGTTATAGCGATATATTTTTCTGGAAAAATGAAAACGAACAATGTTATCTATGTTTAGATCCCAATTAACTTTTCAAAATATTTAATTTTTCAATTTTTTTTAAATATTTTAGTTCGTAGTATTAATTTTTTTCTTATTTAACGGCATGATTGATTAACTTATGGGAACTTAATAATTTTCAAATGGATTTGTTTCGTTTTTGAAATGTGATAACCGGAAACAGTCATTTCAGTTATCAAATTTAACAGTTACGAAATATCTTTCTTTCACTTTAAATGGCAAATAACACGTAATTAAAGATATTATAAATTTTTTAACTGTCTAAAGTAGAAAAGTACGCATTAATTTATTTGTTTATATATTTATTGCAAGATAATTAAAATACCTATAGTCGGGAATTTCCAAAATCCATTCTTGAAATAAGTTGGGAATTGCGTTTACTGTAATTGGTAGGCACCAAGACACTTCCATATATAGTTTACTTCTTATACTTAAATCGATGAGAGTGAGTGGGTCGACATTACGATATTACCGATGCACCCGAATCGATAATTTGGGTGCATCGGTAATATCGTTACATGGACTTCTAGGCAAGACATCGATCACCAATAAAGACACTTAGGTGGTTCCTTTACCTTTTAAACACTAAACTAATACAGCTGTTATTTATGCAAATTACTAATGATTTCTTAATCTACAATAATCTCAAAGGATAAGATAACCTCACGGCATAACAATCTCAGCCCTTCCGTCTATCTGATTAAACCTTAAGTAATTGTGTAATTTTAATCTATTGTGTAATTGTGGAGTAAAGTGGCTAGAAAATCTTTTTGAGAACAATGATTCACAGAATGAAAAAGCTCAAAATTAAGCCATTTTACTTCATCTTTAAGTCATTGCCTTATAGACGTCATGCGAAGTTTGTGGATGGATAGGAATGGATTATAAAAACTGACTAAGGGCCGGAAGTTTTATCGGGTAATAGATATCGAAATGGTAGAATATTCGGCCATCAAAAATATTTCGTTTGATAAAGCAGTATTGCTTGTTAGAAACGATCTTCGAACGTATAGCCACTGAAGGATACTCCTTGAAAGATAAGTCCGATCTAAGGATTTATTTTTGAAGGCCAAATCTTACTACATCGATATCTCCTTTTTTTCTAACTAGTTGTCCTTTTGAAAATTGATTAATTTGTTATGATATAGGTACTCTGTTGATATGTTTGCTGAGCTAAAAGATTTGTCGGGTAGTTGAAGATAGACTATCGTCTCTATCCGCAAACAGTTTTTATTCGATTGTTTTCTGTTTTTTTTCATTCTGCAAACCAATCTGATTATTCTTTTAATCTTATTGTCCTTCATCTTTAAACGTCAACACAATATATGCAAATAAAAATATAGATATTCGGATTCTTGTTACACCAACATCTTGCGGTGGTTTGAAGCCTTCCTGTATGAACTGAGAAAAACAATTGGTCACAAACTTATGATTCCATGCCAAGAAAGAGATTTCAAAAATGTTTAACCAATGTGTTTGTTCATTCATAAAACGCATCCTCCCCTCCATCGTCTGCTCACAAACTGTTTCGTTTCCTGTGGCCATGACACAGGTGGTAACTGTTACGACATCTGTCCTGACTAACTTCATTACTATTCCACCTACAATCCTTAATATTTTCCGTAGGTATAAATGTATTGCCATGCATATGCTATGTATCGTAGTAAATGTTTTGCATTCAAATCAATAAAAACAGCATGGTAAATAACAGTGTCATTCATTCATATTATATTTGTCAAGACTGCTGATATCTCACACGATAGAAAAAGTTCACGAAAAATAAAATAGTTAGTTGTAGTAAAGAAGTAGGAACCCACTGATATAGATTTAAAAAAAATCATTTAGAAATTTATAACATTTTGTTAAAAAAATAAAAATCTCAAACGTTCAATTTGTACCTTAGTACATTTTCGTTTCATATAGTAAATTGCAAATCAGTAACTTTTATCCCGAGATAGAAGGCAATACCCTTTCTTTTCCTCCCTAAGTTAAGTTCTTGAATAAGCCGCTATTACTCAACTTCCAATATAAAGAGCCTGTAGATAAAACCTAAAAATATGGAATTCACAGAACTGTTACCTAGCACTATTCTCATTTATTCTTTTAACATGTTCTCTGACTTTGAGTTAGTGACAGTCATATTCATACTCAAGGGTATCCTGTTTTGTTGTTTGTTTAACCTCAAAAATTTTATGTTCTATTTTAGAAGAAAAAACACACCCAGATTAAAGAAAAACTTATTTTATGTCAAATAACAATATATTTTGTTAGATACGATGGATAAATAATAGTGTTTTTAATTTATGCAAATTTCATATTTTTACAGTTCGATAATTTAAGATTTTAACTTATAATAAAACTTTTCAATCCAAGACATTAAGACTAATAACACAAGCACCTTGGTACGTTAACAATAAAACTATACACACCGACTAACAAATTCCAACAGTCATTGAACACATACGGACCCACTACCGACTGCTCCATGAAAAATTAAAGGGACACCCAAACAAAATCCACATCTTTCATGCCGGAGTATACCAGGAGGAGACTGAAAAGAAACTGGATGAGAGACCTACTTATATAGAAGTAAACCTAAGACAAGGAAGGTGTGCCACTGGGCATCTCTCCTCATGCCTAACATGGCAATTTTGTTAATATTATGATTTTAGCACATCCGCTGATTTGTCAATTTTCTTTTTTTGACAGGTGTGGATTCAAAAAATAAAAGTGAAAAAAAAAAACTTGTAATAATTTCAGACTACTCCAACATTTACTAGACAAGCTTTCAAAGCTCCCATTAAATTACAAAAGACTCATGTACATGAAATTATTAGATCCATTTGGGCATACGGAGTTGAGGTTGGGAGCTCTACTAAACCTTCCGATTCTTTTCGATCTAATCCTTTTAATCCAAAATCCTCAATGCTCCTTATTATGTCACAAACAAACTTATTTATAAAGATCTTAATGTTTCATATGTTCCTTATTTGGCTCAAACCAGAGAGCTATCCTTTCATAATAAACTCCATACCCTTTCAAATCCACTAGTCTCCCAACCTTTCTCATACTCTATTTCCGAAATCCTACGAGGCGTCTGCAAAGAAGATGGCCAAGTTCTACTAGTGAGTAGTTATTTACTTGTTATTGACATGCCATTGTAATCATTTTCCTCAAATTTACTTACTTGTATATAATATATACAGTTGAAAATATCAATAAATATTTTGTTAGTTATCCTATTATTCTAATTATTCATGAATTTTTTTTTTATTTGTATCTGGAGTTTGAAAACAGTTTGCTGTTTTCTGGTGATAATACTAATCCCCACCAATAATTGAACTATTTCTTTTCCTAAACAATTAGCAATCGCTATTAGATCTTTTATTTCATATATCAAATTAAGTATATATTTATATAAAAGGAAAAGCAAAGCGTGTAATGAATAAAAATGTATTGTATGAAAATGACTGTCACTGAATGGATATGCTTAAAATAGAAAGGACGGACTAGAAAACAATACGGAAATGCAATGCCGTCCATAGGTATATTTAATTGAAGAGAATATCGCATCGGCCTTAACGATTTTAAAATTATTGGACTTGATAATGAATGAATCACCGATTATCCAGCGCTCAACTGACTGTAAACGTCTGAGGTATAGATCGAAACTTAGCTGAGTCTGTTTTAAGTCTGATCTTGTGGGTTTGAGTTTATACTTGTTATTTCAATGAAAAAGATTTACTGTTCAAATTGTTTAATCCTTACTTACAAACAATGTTAGACCGAATAAGAATTCAGTCGACCAATGGCACCTTTTAATTGTATGAGAAGCCTACCAAATGATGTCGCCCACGTCACCTTAATGAGACTGAATTGGTGACGAAGACCGACTTCACGAATCATCTTGGGTTATTCACTCCAGAAAAATCTGTTCCTTGAAAAAGTTGAAGGGGAATTATCGGCATTCATTGAATCCATGTTATTTCAAGTAAAATAACATTACTTAAATCGGTTATTTTCATAAAAAAAAGAAATTATCTCAGTTTAGAACCATGATCAAAGCACGGTAACATGGTACATGTTTCTCAGATTGGTATATATTTACATTGGGGTAGGATCAGTATGTACAATCATTTTTCAGTTATAGCCAATATAGGTTTATGGCAAGTAAAGTTGGTAATGTAGTTCTTACTGGATGAGGTTGATATTACGTGCAAGCACTGAGTTTATATAACAATGACTACATGTACTGGAATTTTTGTTATTAATGAGTCACACTTGTATATTATAAACAAGTTATTGTATATTATATTTATAAGGAGGAGCGGTAGCTCAATTGAGTAAGGCGCTTGACTATCATGCTTCCGGGCCCGAGTTCGAGTCCGACTGAAGGCAGAAAATTTTTATTCTGTCATTTCAGTCGTGGATCGAATTCGAGTTCGGGAGACCCTCCTGGGTGGGGTACACCCAGCTTCTTAAAAAGTGCGTACCCTTAATTGGGAAAAAAAAAAACTGGCGGTTGAGCATGAAGTCTGGCCAGATCACCTCCTTTCACACCCGTTAGTTCTTCAGTACAACCTGTCCTAAGTACTGAACCAGAGACGACCCTTCATGGGTTGTAAGTGGTACAGGTTTTTAGGTATACATATATATATATATATAATAAGCCAGTTTTTGTATTTATTTGTTTGAGGAAGTTGTTCGTTGTTGGTACTTAACGTCCCTTTAACTACAATGAGAACAAGAAAAAAAGGAGATTGTGGAAGAAATAAGTGATTTACAAAATAAAAATACAAACAAAAACGATTTGGTGTTGTTCTATATGATTGTTTCCTTAAACCACTTAGGAATTCAATATCACTAGATAGATGACAATAAATGGGTAATTGTTTTGTATTTAATTAAATCACTGTTAAAATCCATCAGATTTGGCTTTATTTCATCAAAAGGATTCAACTTTATTGACAGTGGGGTTTAAACTATTAGTCTCTTATTTAAGCTGCTGACTATCTATACTTTCATTAATAAACACAATCAATATTTATTTTATTGTTAAGGTAAGGTGGGGTAAGTGCATTTGTCCGCCATAATTTCTATTGTCATTTTGTTATATCAACTGCCATCTGTTGTATGCAGACATAACTTCATACGCTCCAAACCTAACATACTAGAGTGATCTACAGTAGAAGATAACCTCTCTAGGAATTTTCATAGTTCAATCTTTGATCTAGGTGTTGTGTAAAGTTGAATGAGTTAAAATTATAAAATTGTATTGTATGTATTTTTCTCTATTTTTTTAATTTCAAGGAGTAAAATGATTTCTGGGAGTTGCTTATTTTTGCACTTACCCCATCAAAGAATTCACTGCTAAGGAGTTTACAAGAAATTTATGCACTTGTCCCATTTAGGTAGGGCAAGTGCGTAAATGGGACTTAAATTTGATTTTCCTTCGCACTGATATTTTTTAGGATATCAGGGAAAGCAACTATATTGCTGACAAGAGTATAGTTCAATGTTTGCGATATAACAAAAAATATTATCCTAGCATTAATAGCTGATTTTTTATGTTAAGTTAAAGTTGAACTTTGCATTCCATATGACACACTTGCCCCACTTCACCTTACTAATTACCATGTGGATAGTCCAATTTGTTAGATTAGTGATCCAACAAACTTATGAAAGGCTGAATGCCTTGTGTACATTATGACCTAGTACCCAAGTGGACCAATGTCGGTAAAGAAGGAACTGTTCAATGATAGCATGCCTAGTTGACTTGGGGACATTGTTTACCAAAACTGACAGGAGTTCTCATTTAGTATATTATATTAAGGTGACTGAAGTTTGTTTGCATAAGTCAGCCTAACAGGACTGTGTTTTGATACCAAGCTTTTCTAGGATGTACTTTTTACAATTGGTTTTATAAATCTATATAATCAAGTTTAAACCAATTACTGAATTTTCCTTTCTCATTATTGATTCTATTAATCCATAAAAAGTACAAAATACTTCTAGCCATGTACAAAATTCATAGTTTTAGAAAATATGATACAGTTCCTAAAAATTATTTTGGCAATCTTACTTACTTACTTACTTAATCCGACCCTCTTTTACCGCTGAGCAGTGTGAGGTTCCTTCTTATAGAGCCTAACCCAAGAAGCCCTGTCTTTTACCAGCTGCCTTCTCCTCCTCCAGTCCATTCCTCTTCTGTTAAAGGCCTCTTTGATTCCTTCCTCCCAGGTCTTCCTTGTGGTCGTCTTCCCTCTATCTGTGGTCGGCTTCGTGGGTAACTCTGGCAATTTTGTCTTTATATTTTGGCAATCATGTAATCAAATTTTACAAATAATACCACCAAAGTGACTTTTCTCTGTTGGTAGGCAACATGATTACATGTTGTTATGTTACAAAATATATATTCTAAATAATATGCATTAGTAAAATTGTGTAATAAAAATACCATTGGTCAATCTAAAGTTCTTTTATCCTTCATGTGACTTACAATATTTTTTAATATATTTATATAACACTCACTAAACAAAAAAAAAAAATGTTTAGCACAAAATGTCACACAAACTACATCCTAAATATAATCATCAAAATAACAAATACAATGATTAAAATTATAACTTAATGTCTAAAGCGATATTCAATAAATAATTGGATTGGTTTCCTATGTTATAAAATAGAAATGTTACTAGTTGTAAAGCTCTTGGTTTTACTGGTAAAGGGTAAACCCTTTTCAGGGCACAGTATACCATCATTTGATAAATTGTTTGGAGGGGCCCGATCATTCAAAAACATTAAATGAGGTTAAACGACAAAAAAAAAAAATTGTAATAAATAAAAGTAAATTATATTTTTTACAGGTTTATTCAATATAAGACCAATACAAAAGAAAAAAAAAACAGTGAATTTAAATCTATTTAAATATGTAAGCTTGACCTGAAAAGGGATAGCAATAAAAATAAAGAAGTTTCATTCTTTGTCAAAAGGAGTCGTTCATTGTATGGAATACGTTGACATATTCCGTTTTTTGATTGACTGTTTTTATTACATCCTTAGATATATCAATAATGTTTCTGTAATATTTATAATTTATTGATTAGATTATTACTATTTAAATGTTGATTATTTTCATTGTTTGAATTTTTATACTCTTTAAATTTAGTTTTATATTAGTTATTTGTAAAATAGTAACAATTTTCTTTTTCTTTTTGCAGCAAAAATTGTCCTTTTCTACATAATATTTTATGCTGTTTTGGCGGCACTCTTTGCTCTGCTCATGTTGATTCTATACTACACGCTGGACCCCAGGATACCTAAGTACAGGCTTGAAGATTCACTGATAGGAACCAGCCCTGGTAAATATTCATATGGTCATTTATTTGTTATACCTGTAGTTCTTTAAGAACATATTATCCCACTTGTTACTAACATATCTCTGTTCTAAAATAATACTTATAAAAATAATTGATACATTTATGTATTATTATTACCTAATCCTTTAATATTAATAAAAAATTGCTGTATCAGTCAAGCTTGTTGGAGTATCATAATCAGTAGATCCTGGATTGAATCCAGTTTCTGAGTTGACTTAAATTTCATGGGTGACTAAGTGAATAAATTTTGGCTTGATAAATTGGTAGAATAATGTATCAGCCACCTTTATAATAACCTTAAACCTATTAAGCAAAGCAATGGATCTGATCAATTCAAATGACCATTCAAAAAATGAAAGTTATAAACAATTAAAATAAGAGCATGCATATGTCTTTTAATTGGGTTGATCTGGAGGTTTTTTATTGTTCATAACAATAATAAACCTTCAGTGGTAGGTGGTTCCATTTAGTATTATAATGTGGAAGGTTGCAGAGTACAGGTTAATATTTGGTTTAAGTGTCAACTCTTAAACTTTATATTGATAGTGATATCAAAAAATATTGTAGTTCTGACCTTTGCTGTTTTTTGACTACTTTAACATTTACTCAACAACTACTCTTAAAATCCTATAAATTACAAAGGACTCATCAACACGACTATAATTAAACCTATTTTGACTTACAGAGTTGAGCTATGGGGATCCTCTGAAACATTCAATCCTTCTCAAATCTAATCATTACAATCCTTCAATAAAATCTTAATACTCCTTATTATGTCACAAATAAACTTATCCATGATGACCTTAATGTCTCAAATGTTGTTTTGACCCCGATACCTATCCTTTCATAGTCAACTCCATACCCACTGAAATCTACAATTGTCTCAACTTGCTTTCCATTTGATTCCTGATAACCCTCCTTGGCATCTGAAATGAAGGCGAGTAGTTACTTTAAAAGTCAAAGATCATGTTATTATATGTATAAATAATCCCTCATATTTAGTGAATGTATATTTCTTTATACAGTTGTAAATTTCAATAAATTAAAAAAAAAAAGTGTTAATCTAAAATCTGTATTCTATTGATAAAATGAACTGTTTATATATATATCATTAGTAAACAGTGTTGAATGAATCTTGTATGCATTAATTTTTTATTACATACAAGTGATTCAATAAATACTTATAGAGATAAATCAATATGTTGATTGATAATTTTCTCCTAAATGATTTTATGGAATTATTTACCATTTTATAACATTGAATGAATGTTGCCTGTTTAAACCTAGATAATTATTCTTATATTTCAGGAATGGGGTTCAGACCTATGCCAAATGACTCGAACAGTTTAAGTACCCTTATATGGTACAGAGGAACAGGCAAGGATGATTACAAGTATTGGGTTGACTCTTTACAAAGCTTCCTTGAAGGTGAATAATTTTAGATCATAATTTTATTGTGAATTTTCCTTTAGTAGGTGGAATTGCATGGACAGTCTCATATGAATTTCAAACTGAATCAGTTTCAAATCTCACCCGTTACAGCTCTCATGAGTAATTTTTTTTTTTTTTTTTTTTAAAAAAGACCTGTGCATGTTCCATGAAAAAAATTTAAAAACTGTATTAGCATAAGACAAGATAGTTTTCAAATCTTTATATGACAGCTGCACAGGTAAACTTTTGATTCTTCATAGATTATTTATGCAATTTTACCTTGATAGTAAATCAAACACAACAATTTTTAAAGAAATACTTTTCAAAAATGATGATAAACAACCTTCTTATCCTTCTTATTTTTTGGTCAAAATAAGTTTTCTTTCCATCCATTTATGACCAGAAAATTCAAATTTTAAATTATTTTTTAATGCATATAAACTATAACTTTATGATATATATGATAGATAATATTTTTTATGTTTTCAGTTTACAGGAAACCTGGTTCAACTCCAGGGCGTGGTGCCAACATCCAGTATTGTGATTATGATATTCCAGTAGCGCCTGGTAAAGTTTGTGGTGTTGACGTTAAATCTTGGTATCCTTGTACCTATGAAAACTTTTATAATTACCATTATCAGGCTCCCTGTATTTTTATAAAGCTGAATAGAGTAAGTATTTCTTAGTTGTAACAATTGTTTAAAATATGAATTAATTGCTGCTAATTTTTAAATTAAATGATTTTTTTGTTTTAGTAAAAAGTTGTAATAAAGTAAAAAGTTATTTAATGAATATTCAAAATATTATCATTATAAGATCTTCTTAATTTATTTGTTTTGTAAATATTTAATGAAATATTACCCTTCAAATTCTATTAAAATTTAGATCAATAGTTCTGGAAAAAAGATATGTTTTGAGAAATATTTGACAACAAATCTTAAGGCCTACCACAGACTACTGACTGAAAGATTGAAAGGAATAAATAAATACGGTTGTTTTAATAGGGATCCAAGTTTTTTTTGTTTTTGTTAACCTTCCCTTCTTTTCTGTCTCGCAACATGGGTTACCTGGTTTTGAGGTTGGGGCAGTGAATTCATTAATTAAAATTAATCCCAACCCTACAACAGACGGGCTCGACTTTGCGACCTTTGGTTTATCATTCTTCCTAGAGTAACACACTTTTTTTTTTTAAGTGTAACATCTCTGAGCCAGACCCTGCCCTATTAAAAAAAAAAAACAAATATTAAACTGCCCTATGTAAAAAATAAATGAATAAATAATATTATTTTTAAAAGGTTATTATTATTGTATTGATAATTTTAAATATACAGTGAAGTCTCACTTATACGAATGTGAGGGGGAACGGAAAATGTTTTGTATAAGTGAATACTTCTTATAACTGAATAGTTATTAGGTAGTTATTCGTTCACTGGGGAATGAAAAATTCTTCGTTTAACTAAATGTTTCTTATAAGTGAGTTTCGTATAAGTGAGATTCCACTGTATTCTATTTCATTAGATTTTCTATAAGTACCTAAATGTTTTATTATTAGTTATACTGAATTATATACTATTCGTTAGTCAGTACTACTGTTGGATGCGTTTTTTGAGGTGTATATCAGTGTGTCGAAGGGCATTATGAAGGAGATGATGGTTCATTGAACTTTTCTATTCATATAGAAATTTAAAAACTAATCAGGGTGTTTCTAGAAGTTACTATACATTATATAATATTAATTGATTGATCAGTATTGTCTGGTTTATGGATGGGCCAACAACTTTCTGTCACTATAGATTATTTTAATTTACTTTAATATTGTTTTTGGGGAACACAAGGGCATTACGTGTAGTTTGATTGAAGAGCTCCTCTCTCATTATATTAAATATTACTAGCTCATTAATGAGTGAGCTCCTTTTGACTCTGTTTCTCCTAATACAAAATAAAAAATGTTAACCTTGATTTGACTGATCTTGCTCGATCCCTCTCATCTGTTGTGTATAAAAATTACTCTCCTCTGGAAATAAACAATACAATCATACAGGTAAGAGGAAAAAAACAAACAAACATAAGGGCATGGACAGTCAACAGAATTAAGCTATTTAATTTGAAAATTTATCTCCTAGAGAAAACTGAATCACAGGTAAGGGAAACAAAATAGAAATATATCGTCAGTGAGATTGCCAATTCCGTTATGGGCATTTTAGCACCTTCTATGACATGCACTTTATAATTATTTTTCGGGCTAAAATCACAAAAGTGTTTTGTCAAAACCTGATCTGATCCAAGCTGAATTTGCTTATTTGGATTTTTACATTAGAGGCAAAATTTCATTTCAAAAGGAGAAACCTTCACAAAAACCTTTATAAAAAGAATGCACATAACGGAATTGGCAATCTCACTGACGATATGAGAATTGACTTGATGGTCAAGGGGGCAACCACTAAAGCATGTTCCATGTTATTCTTTTTTTAGCCGAGAGGCTCAAGGTGGCCATTTTTGTTTTTCTGAATTTTATTTTATTTTCCATGACTAAGCTTATTTTAAATATTTTTTCTAAAATTTCAACATTAGTTTTTAAGTGTTTCTGAAATTTCAATAAAAAAGCAATATGATTAATGCATGACTTTTTAAAAAATTACCAGATTCAAGTTGTAAATTGTGTGAATTAGGTGGGACTTAACAGATTATCATTCTTCCTGAACCTTAGGGGACTAAGAAATTAATGTTTTAAATTTTTATATTATTGATTTTTTAAAGGTTTATGGATGGAAACCTGAATATTATGATGATGTCGAATCTTTACCTGAGGAAATGCCAACTTCATTAAAGGAGTTCATTAGGGAAGAGGGAAATAAATCCACAAATTATGTAAGTATAGGAAGATTTCTTTGAAAGAAGTTTGCTGAAAATTATTTACTTTCACAATACTAACTGAAGCAATATCTTAATGACTTTAAAATTTAATAAATATATTTACTTATAATATCAATTATGTAATAATTTTAAAATTAAAATTTTATTCTATTGTCTGACTTTGATGTTTTAGTTAAAAACTGTATGGGTGAGCTGTGAAGGAGAAAGTCCAGCAGATGTTGAAAACCTGGGTCCTGTGCATTATGTTCCTCGCCAAGGATTTCCTGGATTTTACTTTCCCTACGAAAATTCTGAGGGTTATCTTAGCCCACTTGTTGCGGTTCATCTCCAAAGACCTAAGAGTGGGTATCATTGTATTTTTTATCATGAGATTTTTATTCTGAAAGGGCAGGCAGTAATTTAATTTCATATTAATTTTTTTATAATTTCAAGATAGTCATTCATTTATAGTAATGATAAAACATTCTTATTGGCATTTCAGCCTTTTTGATGACAGCTTGTCATGCTAATGAATCAAATAAATAATTAAGCCAGTCATTTAACTATTTCTAATTCTAATTCAAGAAATATATTATGACTGGGGCACTTATTAGAGTCAGATAGAGGGGGTCTTCTCTGTGTGCAACACACTACCTAATAGCCTAGTCAATAAAGGTTTTGTGTCGCAACAAATTAGGGAAAAGCTGAATATTTGCAGGGTGTTAGTACATGAAGTATACACTAAAAAATCACAAAGCCCCCTACCCCTTCAGCAACAAAAGTTTTTTTTTTTAGCTGTTTAAGGGGAGTCAAAATTTTGAGGGCATGAATTTACATTTCATTTTTGAGGTCTGTATCTTGTTAGTTTGCCCAAGCTCGACGTTTTTTTGACTTGTTTTGAAATTTTTATTATCATCTCCTAGGGTCCATTGAGAAAAAATTCCAAGAGAAAAAAAAAATTGTGATTTTTTTTTTTTAATGTAGAATCACCAAAAAACAGTTTAGGGCAGAAATTTGCATTGGATGATCCAGAAGGTCCTGTCCTATTTCAAAATGATCACTTTACTCACGTTTTTACTAGGTTAAATTGATTTATTAAAAAATTATAAATAATTAATGAAGGTATGATTTATGGTTTATACATAATAAAGATATGGTGAGTGATGGATCACTCTTAAATATTACATATCTATATTAATCTAACGTAAAACATATCCAACATTTCTATCATGATATATTAATCTTGAAAAATGATCTCTTATATTTTTGGTGGTCTTCCCTCATACTATAGAAAATCTATGTAACTCACAATGAGTAGAAAAACCAATTGTGAGTTGGATGGATGCTGCAGCAAAAGATGTATATAGATAGCCTCCTTAATATTTGGAGCAGTTGAGATCCTGTGTAAGATTGAACCAACTATCAAAGTAATTTGAAGATAGTCCAAACTCAATTGAAAGTTCTTAGGCCATAATTATAATAATATAATAGTTAATTAATATTATCTCTAATTACTTTTCTTCATAACCAAAACTATAATTAAAGGAATCTTTTGGGATGTATGGAAATTTATACTGGATTTCATGTTTTCATTAAATCTCCTCTCTAGATAGTAAACTTCTTACTTTGACGAATTATTTCTTAGTATAAACGTTTTTAAAGGAAAAATTCAAAAGGAGACTACTTGAGGAGATGGAAGAGCCTAGGAGATAAAAAGAATCAAGGGCATTCTTTAAATCAGTGAAAGAGAGCATGAAATTGTTGAAACCAATAGTCCAATCATGTGGTAGAAAAGATGGTTCCATAATCACGGAGAAGGAAGAGATCCTGGCTTGGTGGTCTCAACACATTGATGCTCTCTTAAATGAAGGTACAGGAAACTGAGATGCACTTGTGAACTCATGAGCTGTACATGGCCTGGATCCCATCAGACCCACTTAACTTGTGAAGAATTTGTTGATAACATTACGAGACTTAAGAATAACAAAGTTCCACGGGAGGATGAGATGCCTATGCCTTCTGAGCTTCTTAAGCACGATGGTGAGGAGTTTCAGAAAGCCCTGTACATCTTTATCCTCACCATCTGGATTGAAGAGGCAAACTGCTTCTTAGATGGAAGGACACCATAATTTAGGATGTCCGGTAATCCCTGAACACCCGCAACTAGTGAGGGACTGCACAAGATTCCTGATGAAGACTCATTGAGGTGGCCAAGAATCACATGTTGGATGTTTTTGATTATTAATAATCTTCCAAATACAAATGTTTGTTTGCCTCAGTAGCATGTCATTGCTTGTCCAGTTTGTTCTAAGATGTCAAAGCATGATTTTAGCCTAATTTTATTTCATGAGTTTAAACTCGGTCAGAATGGGCCCCAAACTCCAAAAAACATTAGCAAAGTCAGGGGTTATGGCAGTGTGAGTGAATGCACCATTCAATGTGGGCTTAAAAAATTTTGGAAGGGAGATTTCAGTCTTGAAGACAAGGTTTTGGAAGGACTCTGTCCCTTGGTGAAGCTTTTGTTTTTAAAAACCCCACAACAACTGTTCTAGATCTTGCAGATAATCTCTCAGTCAGCAAATTGATCATCACTTACCACCTCAAGGCAATGGAAAGGTAAAAAAGCTTGAAACTTGAATGGCCCTTTTCTGCTACCCGGTGATGCTCGGTTCCAAGTCACACATATAATCTCAAAAACAAATTTGAGCTTGGTAATGAGAATCTGCCTCATCTTCCCTTCTTTCCAGACCTCTCACCAACCTCCATTTTGTTTGGACATCTGGACCACTTTTTAAGAGATTTTCTTAATACCAAAGTCTGAAACTTCTGTTCACAGGTCATGGAATGGTTATTAAATCATCAGCAGAAATGTATTGAGAGTAGTGGAAAGTATTTTGATTAATAAAAAATGTTAGATCATTTATTTCATTTTTTATATATTGAAACCATACACCTGCATTAATTTCCGGATAACCTAATAATTGGATAACGAGACCTTATTTCCTGTAGATCTTGTGAGATTTACCCCATCAATTTTTTTTTTTTTTTTTTTTTTAAATATATATATTACTTATAAAATATTATTTGTTCTTCTAGTTTTAACACCAAAATATAATAATGAAATGATTTTTGTGTCAAAATTAATTGCAATGTAATTTCATTTCAGCTGGGATACTTATCAACATTGAATGCAGAGCCTGGGCAAAGAACATAGTTCACAATCGTAAAGAAAGACAAGGGAGTGTCCATTTTGAGCTAATGATTGATTAAATCACATAAGTGTGTTTTTTATTTTCACCTTAAATGAATGAATGAGTAATCTTAAAGATACCAAATTTTATATAGTTAGATTTATTTGTTTTATGTGAAAGAAACAACATTGCTGTTTCTCCTTCGTCAAATCATGACATATATTGAATCTCAATGAGTGTGTTGTAATTATATTTTCATATTTTATTTAATATGTATTTCAATATATGTACTTATTTTTTAAACATTTGCGTCCTTAGATGATAATTGAGGTATTTATCTGCCATTTTATGAAGCTTAGTTTATAATTTTTCTTTGTGAGATCTGCCTTATTGTTATTTAATGATTTGAAAATATTGATAGGAATAATCAAGGAAATAATATAGAATATTTATTTAGATTTATGTTTTTAAGTTCTATTTTATTTTTTAAGGATCCATCCTTAGATATTTTATTTTACATTTGATTCAATATATTTTTATTTCATTGTTAGTTTATTTTTTATATAATTTTACAAAAATTATTTAGTTCATTATCAATTTTAATATATATTGCTTAACATATACCATTCCCAAACACTTATAGCTTTAAGATAAGTTTTCACATTTTTTATTTTTCTTATCACCATGTTAAGTTCTCTTATTTTTATATTTTAGTTGCCATTAGGTATTATATTACTGATATGTACAAACTCTTAATTTTTAATATAAAGATCTTATAAAAATGTGTTCAATTTGTTGTTGAATAAAATATTATTTCTTATTGATAATTTGTTTTACTGACTTATTGTTATACTTATTCTCCTTGTAAATTAATTTAAAACAAACATTTTAAGAAATCAATTATCCATAATAAAACAACAAACAGATTAATGTATACAGCTTACTTTTTATTTTTCATGCAACTTATTCTTTAAATTAAATCAAAAACAAAATTATTTTTACTATGAATGTCTATGAGTGAAGCTCAATTTATTTCACAGAAACTGCAAAAAATGAACTTCTGTACCCACCTACAATTTTGTTTACTGAGAACGGTGTACTTAATTTGACCATTTTATTCGTATCTCTCAATATCTTCCTAATCATTTGGTTGGTAATAGAAGATTTAACCTTAAGTCTTAAATTGTTCTTTGTGAGGTATACATCGCTTTTGTGATCACTTTTTGTTTTAAAAACAACATGTCATCATCCATGCTAACAAAAAAGAAACGAGAGATCTTTTCATTTAAAGACATAATGGAAATCATTATGTGGCTAAAAAAAGTGAATGGGTCAGACATTAGTTATCTTTACAGTGAGACAGGAAGTTTGAGTCGTAAAACTTAGAAAATTGAAAAGTGAACTGTTGGTAGATGCTGTTTACACACTATAATTTTTTTAAATGAGTTTCGATTATCCGAATCACCCCTAACAACATTAGTACGGATAATCAATGCTCTACTCTACTCTTAAAAATAAATTTCTAAATTTATTATACTTAATCTTCCTTCTCAAAAAAAAATAATAAATGAAATAAAAAATCTTAATATTTGTTGGTTTTTAAATAAACACAAATACCTATACTAATCTAATAGTATTAGGCTTTAAAAGAATGATGGATGTAGAGATTTCATTTTCCAGATGTTTAGGAATATAATGTTATTAATAAAGTACTATTTAAATTTATGACTCGTAATGTCTAATTCAAATAAATAACTTATAGTCTGTCCATTTTTAAAAAATAATGATTACTGAATTTTGATCGCTACACACTTGGTCATTTTGTGATCACTACATTATAAAGAAACTTTATTTGATTAAGAATAATTGCTTAAGACGGGAAGTTAGTTTGTCTATATTTCTTCTAACATAATAAGATCTTCATATCACTTGGATAATGAACCACTCTAAAACAACCACATTTGAGGTCCACAGTTGTCAGATTTAATTGTGTATTTTTTTGAACAACTGACAGCTAGCATAACAAGCATTTCTCATTTTATGATAGAAAATTAATTAAAGTAAAGATATAAAAAAATAAAAATTAGCTGAGAAATCTACATTTGTCTTAATAACTACAGTCCTTAATGACAACCATCAAATAAAATATATTTTATAAGTTTTTAGTGACAAAACATATTTATTTCATTACGAATTAAACTAAGGTTTTAAAAAATCATTAATTCTCAGAATACATGAAATAGTAGTAGTTTTATAGTATTCAACTTTACAGTTGAAACTATAGACTAAACAGCTATTCTCTTATAAACAAATGTCTCTTTTGATAGATGACAGCTTAATCCAAAATCAAGTAATGCTATCAATAAAAGAAAAATTAATTGATAGACTTAAAATAATCCAAATAAATGTATTTATGATAAACATATTACAGAAAGTAAGTGTCTTCTTATAATAGGAAGGCATTTTCTATTCTCTTTAATATGTATAAGGCTACAATTAGGGTCAGAACATATATTTTGATATCAATGAGCCAAATAGATCTACCATCAACCGATTTTTTTTCTGACAAAAATGTTCAAAACATTCCATGAATATAACGCTGATCTTCATTTTTTCACTAATTGAAAATTAGATCTATAGAAGTGAACTTAAAACTAGAAAATATAAGTGAAAAAGTAATAGTTACTCTGGGCATACTGAAATGTATTAGCAAAGATAACACTGGAAGATATCTGCTGTAAATTTCGAGGTAAAAGGATTGTTGTAAGAAAAGTTTATAAACATAAATGACCAAGGCAGAAAGACCCTTTGTGCCCAATGCTTTTATTTTATCATGTGCCATTCAGACAAGCTCTAATGACATGATATATAATTAACAGGTTGTTCCAAGATCTATCCGATACAGATGATTTCATATTGCTAGATTAGGACCAGTACTGTTTGGACCATTTGAGGAATTTGAAAAGGGATTGGATACCAGATCAAGGGGGTTTATTTACAAACTTCAAGATTTCCCATAGAGAAAATGGTTCTTTACAATGAGATGAGGCATTCTTATGAATAACATGTTCAAGTAGGCAAACCAGTTCAAGTTCTAGGGAGCTATTCTAAAAGGAAAGGATGTTTACCTAGAAGAAATTAAGGTAGGGCAAGCTGCCAGCAGTGTTTTTTTTTTTTACTCAGTTGAAAAGCTACTTAAGTTTAAAGTTCTCATGGTGTGAAGGTAGCCCCGGATTTATATGAAAATGCATTTATTTTTTTTTTTTTTTTTTTTTTTTTTTTTTTTTTATGCATGAGTTGAAATTAGGTATATCAAACACCTAAATCATAAAAGGTTTATGTTGCATATTTACCCAAAATTTTATTATTAATCATATTCAGGCTTTCAGTGCAGTTGTTGAGAATATTTTAAATTATTCAATGCGCTTCTGTGGTGATAAAAGTTATTTATAAAATTAGGCTTTCATTAAAATATCTGGAATAATATTAATATTCTTCATTATGTTTTATTAACTATGATAAAATTGGTAAAATTAATTTTCTTTTTAGATAAAAAATGCATAGTTGTTTAAATTGCATGTAGGCTTCTAAATACTGAGAAATATTTTAATTTTGAATAGAAAAGTACTACGAAATATCTTTCCGAAAAAGATGTGAATCAAGGAAATACCCAGAATGTCTGTCTAGTAATTTAATTCTGTTTGGATCAAAAATATTTATCAAACTTGAGATAATTGGATCACATTTTTAAACAAGTGATAAAATGTTTTTTAACTCAGACAGACTAACAAACGATTCAGTTTCACAGACAGCAGTTTTGAAATCCATTGGTGGTCAACGTTAATTGATTAATTGATTAATTGAGCAATTAATATTTTCCCTGGAAATTTTAAAGATATTAGTGTTCGTGATGATTAAATCGAAAAAATGGAAAATTATACCTCCGTATTTAAAATATTTTATGTAAAAATTGTAGATATGAATAATATAAATAATGAATATTACCATTTAGTTTAAAAAGTAAATAAATAATTCTGACCTTTTTACGTTTTGTCATAATTTTGCTAGATATAACACTATTTATAATGATATTGCAAACTGATGCATAATATTTGCATATTTCAATGTTTTTCGATGCGTATAAATCCGGGCCTTAATAATGAGATGGTTTCTTACTAAAGAGATTGAAAGAATATTAATATTGTGGGGAGAAAAGGTACCAAGAAGAACAACGGTCCCCATTTCTGAGAATGGCAAATGAAGAACTACAAAAAATAGCGAGGTGGAGGAAATCTTTTAAAAACAGAATCTGATGTCCTTTGACGGAAATAATCTGTTGATGTGGCATGAACATATAGAGCAAATGAGGCCATTTTGAAACCCATGGAATAGTAGATGGTGAGCTTGGAGGAGACCAGATGGGTTGGCACTCAAACTGAAAAAATTGATAAGAGAATGGAGAAGCAGACACCCTTGCATGTCTGTAGGACCAGTTCCCAGTTGAAGTTCGCAAAAGCGCATTCAACTACCATTTTAAATATGTTGTTAGGACCTACAGAGATAGTTTATATCCAATTTTTTAGCCCTGAAAACCTGGTTCGACTTGTGTATTACTCGAAAAAAACGCGAAAGTTTAGCACTGTTTTTATATTTTAATTTATAGCCCAACTACAGCTCCTTCTAAACAGTGGAACGAATCAACGCATTTGTTGGACACAGGACAAATTCTCTAATTACTAAATTTGTCCTTTGTTTGGATCTTAAATTATAATTTATACTTCTTCTCAACAAAATCCATTGATAAATTAATTTTGAAATCAAATTTTATAGGAAAAATTCTGAATTAAAAAATAATTTTTTTTTAAAACTGATATTTTTAAAGTAATCCGCTGATTGATGTAATGTCTTAAATTCACTGTGCAACTACTAGAAGACAACTCACCCATAATAAGATATTTCAGGCAAATAAAACTTGGGGTTATTTCAAACGTCTGGGATTTTGTGATGTAAATTGGGGGGAAAACTCAAAAATCAATTGCGAAAATCGCCTAAAAAACTACCTTCACAGTAAATAACTAGAATGTTTGAAGATTTTCCGAGAAAATGGTTTTTTTCATTAATTTAAAATACATACTCAGTTTGTGTGTGGTATTTGAACGACATAGGTGCAATGGTTCCTAAAACAAATCGCCAAGTGTTTCAGTTTAATCATATAAGTTTTAAATTAAATATTATGGCCTGGCATTGGAAACATAGATTTCGTTTGGACTGGAACACATATCAAATACCACAAAGTTCTATTTACGGGAAAAATTAAAAAAATTCAGTGGTACTTTGGACTCTCGCTGGATTTCGTCCCACAGGAAGATCAATGGTTTTATGGAGAAGCATGAAAAATTGTTGAATTTGGACTTTATTGTTCCCGAAGATGTTAATCAGGGCTCTCAGTCATTCGAACAATTATCCGACAGACAAAGGCGGGGAAAAACAGAAAGTTTTAGAAAATGTTCAGAAGATATGTTCGCTTTTGTCATGAAAAAAAGATTCAAATCTGATGACATAGATTACATTGTCAATTTTATTTAGGGAGTATGGGTTAATTATAAACCTTGATAACTTTGAAGCCTACACGAAAGAGACAGCACGATTATATGTATCTCTATATGGCTGGTATTATCAGCCAGTCACCATGCACAAACTGCTCGTGCACGGAACACTGATAGCCAAACATGCTATAGTACCTGCTGGAAAATTGTCAGAGGATGCTCAAGAAGCAAATCACGAGTTATTCCGAAATTTAAGAGTGTTTCATGCCATAAAATCATGGAGGCAATCAAACAATAGAGATGTTTTTAATAATTTGGCAATAGATCCCGATCCTTTAATTTCGACTCTTAGACCGAAAATAATAAACATTAAACGTGATTTATTGCCAGAAGCACAATCACTTATTGTTACTTAGAATATAGAAAAAAAATCCTAATTAAAATTACGTTGTTAAGGGGTTTAATTCTGATCGTTATTTAAATAAACAATTTTATATAGGCACCTATATTTATTATAATTTTGATGTATCAATTATACCTAGAATATTAACTAAAAAATGTAATCATCAATTATTATATTAATTTTTTAATAATTAATTGATAATTTTTTTGGTTTGTTACTTTTTCCTTTGTATATCTTTATTTAATACTTATGTATTTGTCTTTCCTTAGAATACTGTATTGTACCTATCCTCGTAGTATATAGGTACAATGAATGGTAACTTAATGATAATAAATTATCTAACATCGAAATATCAAATCGAGAATTTTTACATGTTTACCCTAAAAGATCTGATCCTGTTTACCATATCATTAAATAGTCCACCAAAACAGCTTTAAAATAATATCAATAGCATTATTCCAGGAGAAGCAGAAGCGGAGATATTAATGAATGTCCTGTCCTCCCTAACGCTCGTTCCACTGTGGGTCAGTTGGATTCGGAGACACAACTCTCCAAAAAATGTCGATTTTTCACAAAATTATTATGTTTCTGTTGCAGTCAAGTTCTCAGACACACACTGATGAAAGTATTGGTTTTCTTAAAATATCTCAAAAAAAGAATTTAAATTAAATTTAACAAGCTTTAATTTGAGGCCCAATCGATGCCTCAAATGGTTTTCAAATAAATGGTCCATGGTGCCAATGGATAAATGGTTTTCTCAGAAAAGCGGAACATCGTATTTGGAGGAAAAGTGATTTGACGCAACACCTTAATATTTCAGTTAGTAAATGTGTATGGTCTAAAAATAATATACAATACATAAGATTGCAAAGAGCGAAGAAAATGAGAACATACCACATATACTTAGTTAAAATATGTAAATATAGTTAGTTACATGACAGCTAAAATATTACGTAAAAGACAACTAATATTAATGCGGAGACAAGTTTGGTAGATACCGACCTAAAATATAGAAGCATTTAAAGAAAATTTAATTAGCTTTAATATGAGAACTCAATCGTTCTTGTAGGTGAAATAGTTTTCTCAGAAATGGGAAAAGGTTGGAAAATGGAAAAATCGGATTTAGAAAGAAACTTGTATCACTGGTTTGACAAGCTTGTGAATAAGTTGCCAGGAATTAAAAAAAATAAGTAGGTAGTCCTTTTTTAATTTAGAAATATCTACAAGTATCTATTTCTATATTTAAAACGATTTTTTTTGGCTGGTACCCAGAGGATGCTGATAAAAAAGAAAACAATATTAATTGAACACCCGCACCTTTTCATGCAGCAACATTATGTTCGGTGAATCCACTATTACCAAAGTGACACAAGGGAAGCTGCTGTCCAATGAGACTAACAAACGCCCCTAGGTAACATTGTTTTATTCGAGAGGCTGGACATCCAAGTACTCCAGGTAGCAGAAGACGCCGATGCTTACTTGTAGTGGCAGCTATGTCGAAGAGCTATCTGATATCCACCTTTATGGTAGTAGACATTATTTTCACACTTCCTCAAGTCATTGAAGAGGGCCAGGAATCCACGTCCTCATCTAAAATGAAAACATTGTCGTAGTCCCCGCTCTTCGACAGAGCTGCCCTCACAATGTCAGCGTCTACTTCTGTCTGGATTGTTTGGGGATGTCTAGCCTCTCGAACAAAACAATGTTATCAGGGAGCGTTTGTTGGTCACATTAAACAGTAGCTTTTCTTCTGACACTTTGATGATAGTAGATTCACCGAACATTATGTTGCTGTACGAAAAGGCGCAAGCGTCAGCTGATGTGCTTTTTTAGTAGCATCCTCTGGGTACTAGTCAAAAATACATCTTTTTAAATACAGAAATAGATAATTCATATAAGAAATATTTTGGATTTATTTGAGCTTTTCTTGACTCTAATAAGATTTTTAAAATTAAATAAAACATTACGAACACATTTCCTGGACAGAATGGGTATTAGAGTGAAAATAATTGGTTTGAAAAAAATTTAATTAATTTATAATTTTAATAAGCACTTTCTCGTATAAAAGAAAAGAAAAAAAATAATGAAAAATTAGCATTTTTTTGTTTATTTTTGTAGAAACAATCAATTTTTTCAATGGGACTAAATTGAAAATCCAGATTAGCAACCAAAAATGACATAAATTAATTGATACAAATAATGGTTTTCCCTGGAATCATTTATTTTTTCTCCTATTGAAGAAACTTAGAGCTTCCAATTAGATTCGATCACAAATATTTAATATTTTTTCTTAACAGGCCCGCCGCGTAGGTTTTTCGTTTTAAGCTGGGGGGGGGATATGTCTTGAAAACTTCTGTTTGCCCAAAACAACGTTTTTGTTTCTATAATTATAAGAGAAAACTGTTAATATTAGTGACTGCATTAATACAGTGTATTGTTTTGTTAAATAATTAGGGCTGTTTACGGTCTTTACAAATAATATTAAATATCTTAACGCAAAAAATATTATAAGATAAACACTAAATTATCTTTATCTTAAAATTGTATATAAAGTTATAACAATTTAATAAAATAAATATGTTATTTGATAAAAACACAAATGATAGCTGTATCAAAAAAATGATAACAATTGGCGCGATTATCTCCCGCGTTTTGCCCAACTGTTGCATTTCTTGATTCTCAATTCAGATACTTGTGTTTGATGTGTCTTAATACTTGACTATTTTCGTGACAGGCCCGAATAACGTGAAAAATGCCTGCCATCATTACGAATTTTCCAGAAGATGTGATTGCACAGTAAGTTTGAATTTTATTTTCCGTTCTACATTTATTTTTAAATATGTCCAGTCTATGGGATATTATTCTTTCTACCTATCAATCATATCTATAAATTGTATTGTAATGATTTTATTCCTATGACAATAAAAAGACAAATTCTATTAAGGTTGGAAACACTAGAGTTGGAATTTGAAGAGGGAGATATAACTAAAAAAGGTTACTGTAGAAAGAAATGGCAAATTTTAAAACCTCATGTTGATCAAAAATATGTCAGCCAAATAGAAGGTCTTCAAGCCCGTTTAGCTGTGACTGGATTACCCGAGGTATATTGTTATTGAATTGGTTCTTGTTACAATGTAATACTTTATGATTGACTTTATTGATTACTGATTTTAATTTTCTAGGAGCAATACTATAATGATATGGTTTCCATATTAAAACAAGCACGTAATTCTAAAGGAAATAATAACAGTGATTCTGACAGTTCAGTTGATGACAGAGAAATTGCGGTAGCTGCTATTCAGAAGGAAAAATCTCCTGAACCAGAACCAGGGTCTTCATTCATCTCAACCCCAAAGTCATCTAAAAAGCCATTGTCACTGTCTAGATCTGCTACCAAAAATGATACACCCAGGCGTAAGTAGTAAAATGTATTGTAATTTGATTATTCAAGTTTCATCCGATTGATTGTTTATTTTATAATTCAAGGGGAGACAAGGAAGGCTAAGGAAGCTAACAAGTCAACAAGTGATCAGAAATCTATTTTATCATTCTTGGATTCTACGATTGAAGAAAATACTAGTGTTAAAAGAAAGTCACCTAGTGAAGAAGTTGAAGTGGAAATCAAAGAAGAGCCTGAAGACCTAGAAGAACCAATAGACAAAAAGAAAATCAAACTTGAAACTAAGGAGGTTGATCTTCCTAAAGAAAATGGTAAAACTCCCTCAACTAAACAGAAAATTATTCCCAAAAAATGTGAGATTTGCCACCAATTGTTAAATGATTCTGACCTTAAAATGTATGAGGGTCATCCTCATAATGCGGTTGAAGAATATATAGCCCTTACTGACCCTAAATTAAGTCTCTTCACAGGAGAAGAAGATAATGTTAATGAATATGATGCACGACCACAAAATAAAATTACTTATTTCAGGTATCTATAAAGAAATTAAAATTAAAATGTTTATTTTTCTTTATTGATATTAATAAATTATATTACTTGGATGAGGTGATTTTTTTTTTTTTGATTTGATGACTAATTTAATGTTCTTATTTTTTAGTATCTATGATAAAAATGGTCATTTATGCCCTATAGATAGAGGTCTAATTGAACGAAATGTATTGTTGTATTTCTCGGGATACGTCAAGCCAGTTTATGAGGAAGATGGTGGTACTGAAGGTAAGCCCACTAGTTTTGCGACAACCAAACTTTGTAACTATTTGTTTATTATTATAATTTATTTAAGTATTAATATTATAGTTAGCATCATAAACCTTTACTATGTGTATAATTTATTGAAGCTTACATAACTCAGCACAAAAAGTATTGGCTTATTAATCAATAATTAGGAACCTACAATTAGTTATGCTCCAGATGAAATGGTAGTGTTTAATCAGAATTTCTAGATTCGATTATATAAAAGAACTCTTGAGTAACTGTTACCTTTTGGGCTCCAGTTGTCTGCTTTCTTTTGAGATGTACATGTATCAATATATTCCTTTCAAAACCTTAATGACTCTAATTGTATTATTCCTAGTGATTAGGATTTCATTTAAAATCATCTATGTAGTTTGTGCGCATGGTATTCTAAAATTAGAGTAAACAATAACAAGAAAACAAGTCATGTCCAAATGGAAGATATTCTTAAATTAACATTTGTCTAAACAATAAATCTGTTGCAATTCATCTATTTTTTCTTTTTTCTTTTTGTTAACATCTAACAAATATAATGAATTGAAATTCTAGATTTAATAATTGGAGTACGAATTTAGAATATGTAATTTATCTGAACTAAATGTGACTGGTAAGGATACTTATTTAGTATTATTTACTATTAGCTTAGACACACGTGTGTTACTGGCCAAATAAATCAGTTCTAACATTTATTAATATTTATTTCTATAATTAAATCAACATCTCTGCATATATTTAATCTGGTATGCGGAAAATCAATAATTAGATTAAACAAATGGTTTGAGAAGGAATGTTTGTGGGTTGCATTTATAATTTGAAGGGTTACTTAATATATATATATTTCTGACAATATGTAATAAATTTAATATCATAAAAACTTCAAGGGTTTATTAATTAAGGTATTGGGGTAAAAAATTCCTTAATATAATCAATAATGGTTTATTAATTTTTCGTTTTTTAATGATAAGTATATGATTAATAATCCTGATTTTTTATAATAGGTATTATAATATAAATGTTATGTATTTTAAATATATTATGAAGTATCATTAAAAAACATTGGTAAATGGTGGATAAATGTTGATGGCATGTCACAACTTCCAAATAAGGTATTTGCTTGGAAGCAGGTACAGCCTTGAAAGCTGACTGTTGCCAAATCTTGAAATTATAAATTTAGTTTTCTTTTTCTTTTTTATCGGTTGATAAATATTGAGGTTGAGTTCTCTCTGATTTTAGGTGGAATTCCTACAAAGGATCTTGGTCCTATCAATGAGTGGTGGATTTCTGGTTTTGATGGAGGTGAAAAGGCACTTGTGGGATTTTCTACTCCTTATGCAGAATATTATTTATTGGAACCTAGCCCTGATTATGCTCCGCTCATGGAGAGTGTTAAAGAGAAAATATATATGGGAAAATTGGTCATTGAGTTTTTACTTGATGAAGAAAATCCATCATTTGAAGATCTAATAAACAAAATTCAGGTATTAGACTTGACAGTAATGTTTCATTAAAAAATCATACTTAATTTAATTCCTTCATTATCAAATTGCAGACAACTGTTCCTCCTCCTGGATTTCCTAAACTGACTGAAGAGAGTTTGTTAAAACATGCACAGTTTGTTTGCGATCAAGTTCTAAGTTTTGAATCAGCTTCAGATAATAACGATTCTTCTTTAATCACTTCACCTTGTATGAGATCACTTATTCATCTTGCTGGTGTAACATTTGGAAAGAGGTATAATCCTATATATTTTTTAATATTCAATAAATGAAGTGTGTTAGGCTTGAAGGGGGGGGGGGATGATCCAAAAAATTTAAACTTGTTTCAACACCACCTGTTAGCTTGCCCTATGTACTACCTCATTAGGTGGTCTCATGGAGGCTAAAAAGAGGATTGTCTCATGTTTTGGAGTTTTAAGAACCTGTTCCCAATGAGAAAGAATATAGGATTTTGTAATTTACTTTTGTGATTCACTGAGAACTTCTGTTACCTGACATTTCCCCTTCTAGCCTTCAAATATGTGTGATTCGAGCTGTGATACTCTATTTTTCCTTAATTGTTAGTTAAGGTTTTTTCCTTTTAAATTATTGAAATAGTGATACAGTGGAACCTAGATATATTGAACCTCAAGGGAACGAGAAAACTTCGAATTATCATCGAGGATTTCGATTTGTTGAGGTGATTCCTGACTGCCTTCGATATATAGAGGTTAGAGGTTTATAATTGTACAAAATATGTAGGCACATATTTTATTAAAATAAAAATAATGAAAGAATAATTATTAAATTTGTGAAAATTTAAACAGACCTTTGGAAAAAAATCTAATACAGTAGGTATTCCAAACTTTTTTGCAATATCGCACTTTATGTCAACCCCGGCATTAACGGCTTGACTAATTTTCAATTTTTCTTCGTACGAAAGGGTTTTATGCTTTACCATTTTCAAGAATAAAACAGATATTGAAGAACAGAAATGAAATGTATCGTACAAGTGTTTTATTAGAAACTTAAACAAACCGGAAACAAATGTCAGGATGGGAGTTTCAGTTAATCCTTCGTAGGATCTTTGATCAGTCTAAACCAGGGGTGCTCAAACGGTCGATCGCGAAAGTTTTAAACACGGAGGAAATTATGGGCATTGCAACAAAAATTGTGAATTCCATCCGTGCACGTAGCTTGCAACGACGGCTCTTTCAGTTGCAGTTGGAAGATAGGGAGTCAGCTGAACACACTGATTTAGTTCTTCACACGGACGTCAGGTGGTTGAGTCGCGGAAAATTCCTAGAAAGGTTTCAAGAATTATTGCCCGAAATAACAGCTTTTCTAGACGAAAGAGGTGATGACACTCAGATTTTGAAAAACGAAAAATGGCTAAATGATTTGGCATTTTTGACTGACATCACAATGCACTTAAACACCGTTAACTTGGAGCTTCAAGGTAAAGGAAAAACTATTATGAGATGATTAGCGCAGTAAACGCATTCAAAAGTAAATTGCAACTTATGATAGATCAACTGAAAAGAAAGGATCTGAAACATTTTCCGTCTTTGAAAGCAAGGATTCCTCAGTTGAATTATGATACGTATGAGGCTGAATTATCAAATATTTTGGGACAATTCGAAATGCGTTTTTATGATTGCAGTAAATTGGAAAATATAGCATCATTTATGAGTTATCCTTTTTCATGTAAAAACATTGAGGAATTAGCTACTGAAATAGCAAGTCAGTTTAATATGAACTCATGTTCTGTTGAAAATGAGTTGGTGCAGATTATATCAGATATACATCTCAAAGCTACAGCATCTGATACAAATTTCTGGTGTTTTATATCTGAAGATAAATATCCGAATGTAAGGCAAATCGCCCTTCAACTGACGGCATTTTTTCGGGTCAACTTACTTGTGCGAGTCTGCATTTTCTGAAATGAAGATAATTAAGTCAAAATATCGCAATCGACTAACTGACGATCATATGTCATCATGCTTGAGATTAGCACTCAGTGGTTACGTACCATCTTATGAAAAGTATGCTGAGGACATGCAGTGCCACGCTTCAACATCCAAAGCCACTCCTTAGTTAAGTTTAACACCATATGTAACTCTTTTGTTTTGTAACAACAAATAAACTCGCAATTTTGAATAACTATGAGTTTTTTCATTGATATTGTAGAGAAGAACCTAACTAAACCTAACCCAAACCTTGACTAAAATAATGTACCTATATTGTGCAGAAAGCTAATATCTATATATGCTACGGTACACCCTACCTAGGTAGGTAGGGTGTATCGTGTATGTACGACAACCCTGCATCACACACACTTGCAGTCTCAGAGTCGATCGTAAGTAGTCTAAAAATATTGAGGTAGATCGCCAGCAGTTCAAGTTTGAGCACCCCTGGTCTAAACTCTACTTATTTAACAAATTGACTTCAATATGTAAAGGTTTTCCGATAAAAACTTTGTTTTGTAGGGTGCGATGTAAGCTTAGGAATCTTTAAAAATTCGATATATATGAAGGTTTTCTTAATCCTTCGATATATAGAGGTAACAATAGCTTAGGAATGGTAGGCAGATTCAAGGGGAATAGAAAAACTTCGATTTATCCAGGAATTCGCTATATCGAGGTTTCAATGTGTTTAGTTATTCTGAAATTTAAATTATGGAGAAGTAAGCCAGGGCTGCTGTCAAGAGAAAATGAAAAACACACCCATTTTGAAAAAAAAAAAAAACCTTTATTGGAGTGGATACATTTTAGCCTGCTGATTGGACTTTTCATAGTGATGCGACGACTCTTGACGGTGAAAATAAGGAGAACCTGTTTCTGCTCTCTCGACTTATTGGGTTGCGAGGCAAGGCAGGCTGAAAAGTCGCCACTCTAGTAATGGTTTTTTTCAACTTGGTGTAAAATTTTAATTACATTAGGTGCATGATAGGCTCATTTAACTTTAAGCTTGTAGAATTTTTATTCAAATTTAATTATTTTAAATTCATGATCCATGCTCATAGTTATTAACAAAATTTCTTTTGAGCTGGCGGTTGATTCATCAGTTATATCCCCCCTTGGATTTAACTAAATCTTATGTATTCCATAATACTATGTTTTTAGAATTTTATTAATGTATTACTATTTTTACCACTTCTCGGTAAACTAGTTCTGATCTAGTTGAATTTAAGCTAATTTTGAGATAGTCTTAGTCTAAACTGGTCTATTCTGTTATTTTATTTTATTCTGATAGTCTATTCTAAACTCCTGACCCAGCAAGTGGTCTTGATTAAAATCATTTGAATTTTATGATTAATTTAAATTATTCATTATTTTCAATTTATCATTTCTTTTTAAGGCAAGCTATGCGAAGAACTGAAAAGAAACAATTCAAAGTCAAGAAGCCTGCCTGGACAAAAGCAACTACAACTCCACTCGTAAAAAATGTTTTTGAAACTTTTTTTACTGGGCAAATTGATGCCACAAATGAACAGGATAAAGTAAGTTAGTTCAGTTGTGATATTTTAAGTTTCCTTTTATTTTAAAATTGTTGTTTCTCTTAAAGAAATACAAGATGCTATAAATTATTAAAGCAATTCAAGCCAAAGTAACTTTAAAGAACCCTTTCATAAAAGTAATTTTAAATAGTTATGGCTTACTACATTCACTAGATGTGAATAATACAAACTGCATTTGTGAAATCCATAACTTGAATAAATACAATTAAAATATTTATGAACCTTAGATAAAGTTTAAAAAATAATAAATTAGAGATGATCATGAATGTTTGTATGAAAGGTACCAGACTTTGAGGTTGTAGTGTTATCCATATCACATCTACCTTATAAATATTTTATAATATTACTACAGTAAGCTCTAGTAACTAAAAAACAATTTGAAATAAGTATATACTATTTTTTTTTAACAATAATAATAAGTTAACTTTCTAGTTGTGAATTGAAATGCAATGTTAATAACAAAATTTAATGTAAGAAGAGATGATCACTCCAGTCTACACACACACCTGTTTTATAAATAACTAATCATTATTTTAATATATACAGCAGGACCTTGATAATCCAGAAGAATTGCTGTCAGGGAGTGGTCTAAACTAGCAAATCGTCCGGAATACTAAGTACTTAGTGATTTAAGTGTATGTAAAATAAAATGAACAGTGAAAAGAGAGACATGTATTTATGCACAATAAAAATGGTTATTTACAAAAAACATGATAACATAATATTAAGACAAGTATTTATGAACACTTAAACACAGCAAGACTTATTTATGCTAAGAAAAGTCTGGAGTCTGGAGTGGTGACTCTTTATTTGTTGGTGAAACATCCAAGCTTTTTCACAGCTTACAGGAACTTGCTTCTCTACTGAATGAACCAAATTAAAACAGCATTGGGGGCTTGATGGTCGAGTGAGTTGGAGTATGGGTCTCAGTGCTCGGTCCTGAATCCCAGGAAAATTTATTTCATGGCGAACCCACGAATAAATATTGACCTTCCCACCCTAGGGTTAGAATAGGTTGGTAACAAACAAACAAAACATCATTGTCCAGCTGCAGGTTGTCAGACTGCTTATGAGCTGTACGATCTCCTGGTCCTTGTTCTGTGCGGTGTGCAAAGGTTTTAATCAAGGCCGTATCGTGTAGCTATCACAGAATAACTTATTCTTTTTTCTCTTAAGTCAAGGATTTTGACCTTTTTTGTGTTTATAGGGAGCCATTGCAATATAGCACTCACTTGTAAACATTGCCCTACTATCTGTAAATCTAAGAAAACAAAACAATTATGCATTGGTCCAGGGAGAAAAGGCTAAAGATGTTGGGGGTAAGCCAAGTAGAGGGAATCTTCTGGACAGCCACGTCGTCCGGATTGTAAGGTATCTGGATTATTGAGGTCTTACTGTACTAATATGACAGATAAACATTTTTATGGACTGATATGTAATACTTTTAGTTACATATTCTTTCAAATATTATTTCAAAAAATTCATGTCATTATGTAGATCATTTATAAAATGTTTCTCTAGGGTCCTAGAAGGAAGCGATGTGGTGTATGTGAAGCATGTCAACTTCCTGATTGTGGAACATGTATCCATTGTGCTGACATGGTTAAATTTGGTGGATCAGGTCGTGGAAAGCAGGCTTGCATCAAAAGAAAGTAATAACCCATTTATATCTTATAATGCTTTATTATCTTTTTCAAAATTATACAAATTTATTGAACAAGTGATACTCAACAAATGTGTTGAAGAGGGGTATTTCAAAACTATATGTTGATGTTTCGATCATACTGATATTAGTCATGATTAAAATAGATGTGGTGAAATTTCCTCTTGATTAAATATACTTAATTTTTTTTTTTTTAACTCCATTACATCCTCTGAATGTACATTAACACATACAATGTATCTGAGAGATATGAAATAAATTCTACGCTAATAATTTCATTTGAAGGTTTTTTAGGTAAAAAATGTGTAAACAGCTTAAATTAACAATTCTGTTTATTGAAAAAAGTAGAGAAATAATATATTACACATAAAACCAATAATAAATCCATAAAACTCTTAAAAATTAACTCTCCTTAGAACTATGGAATTTATTAGGAACTCCTTAACTTAAGAATGGAACATTTTCTTTGGAATGAGAGTTACTTATTCATTTTAGATAGAAATATTTTGTATAAAATTGGTCTTAAGTAATTCTAGTTACAAAGAAAACAGTTTTAGTTATGGTTGTAAAGGCACTATGTTTTTGTAGCCAATGAAAACTAAGACTAGTGAAATAAGAAACAAGAACAAGACTAGTGAAAATAAGAAAACTACTAGAATTAAATAAGACTAGTAAAGCAAGTAAAACTAAACCAAACATGGTAAATCTATTAACACAGGCAATAAATAAGTTTTTGTATAAAGGCACTTAGTCAAAAATTAAAATTTAGACTAGAAAAACTAAATGAGATACAAAAAAGACTAGGAAAATTAAATGAAACAAGTAAAACTAAACAAAAAATCTAAGTAAAACTAAAAAAACTGAAGGATGGAGTTCGGTAAAAGGACCTGTGCTGAAGGAAAAGAAGTAGTGGGAATGAAGTTAGTGCCAACGTCATAATTCTGTCTTTTAAAACTCAGCCTATATATCTCTCAGATACAGTGCATGTACAGGGTGTCTACTAGTCGGGAATTTCAAGTGGTCGGGAATAAGTCGGGAATTTACAGAAAATTTGCGAAGTCGGGAAAAAGTCGTTGCTAATGCTAAATTTTTCAGATTTTTTTCAGTTTTTGCTCAATATGTCACTTAACGAAGCATCTGATTGGTATAGTCACTCCACATACTTTTAAAGTAAACTAAATTTGCTACAATTTGAGATCAGGGTGAGTATCTGAGTGATAGTGATAGTGAGGTGATCACTATATAGCCATTGGTTACCAACATACAGGGATATGTTATGTTTTTTCGATATGGTCGATATGCGATAATTTTTGACTGTAGGGCATCGTTAGGAGTAGTTATAAGATAAACATACTAAATGTCCCCACCCCTGGGGGTTGAGCATACGGTGGGGTGGAGGGGAAAAGGTCCCATTTTGGGGTTTTTCGATATATCGGAAACGGTGTACTCAAGAAAAATATAATTTGAATAATAACTAAATCTAATTTAATTTCCTACAAAATTGTTTCTATACGTATTTGTCATACTTTTAATGGTATTTGAGATACACGTTATTGCAAATAATTTTCGAAAAATAATCATTTTCACCTCACTTTTTCCCAAACGTTTGCTTCTAGTGCCGCCCACGACTGTTTCTCAGAAGAATAGTCAGAAACAATTTGATACAGCATTAAATTTAATTTAATTTGATGTATAACTTTGCTACTTTATTTTTAACTGGATCTATAGTTCAAAATTTTTTACAGTTATAACTTTTATTTAAATTTTTACAAATCAAACATTATTAACGAAAATATTTATGTCTACTAGGTAATTATATTTCACAAGAGTATGGGGTTCTCATTGTGATGGCGTGAGTATATCATGGGGCTTGATCAAAATTTCATAAAAGAGGTCTTATAATAAATTCAACCAGCTTTCAGATGGGAAAAAAAAAAAGGAGAATATTCTGATCGGACATATATTTTTGTAGTTATTTTATCCGACAACCTCGTGTAACCTCGTAACTATTTTCAAACCGAATGGCCATACTCGACATTGATGTGTTTCTTGAACTTTATCGAGAGTAACCTGAAATATAAAAAAAATTGCTTTTTTTTTTTATATTGTTAAACTGTATGTTAAGTAGCAAAGTTTGCATAGATTGATTTGTTTAGATTATTATTGAAACACCATTAAAATATCGATTGGCTAGGATTTCTAAATTTTTTTTTAAAAAGTCAGGAATTTCTAGAAAAAGTCGGGAATATGTCGGGAATTTTGATAGCTGAAATTGGTAGACACCATGATGTAATGGAATGTTAAAAGTGATTAAATTAAATTTAAATTGTGTTATGTTAGTTCTTAAAGGGACATTTTATATAATTCTTAGCATTAGGCTCATTACATTTTCTATGATTTTATAAATATCTTTGTATAAATATCATCTTTTATTTTCATTGTACATTTTACATTCACACTTATCTTGGTGTAACAACTCTTCATTGAAATCTGAGATTTCTGCTTAATCATTGCTATTTTTCTTGTTCTTTCACTAGTTAGTTACTTTTAATAAATATGTAAAATATATATATATATATATATATATATATATATATATATATATATATATATATATATGTATGTATGTATGTATGTATGTATGTATGTATATATTGAATCTATTTTATATAAAAATGGCACTAGTTTTAATAGAAATTGACCTGGCCATGTCTGAAATTAATGTTAGTATTTTTACAGATGCCCCAACATGGCTGTCCAAGAAGCTGATGATTCTGAACCAGAGGACGAAGACAGTTATCAACAAGCAGCTGAGGAAATGGCTATTAATGAAGTTAAAACAAGGCAAAACAGGGCTGCTAGTGGTAAAAAAGTTGTTGAATGGGTTGGGGATATTATAGTTGATGATGGAAGAAGAATTTTTTATCGGTTTGTCAAAATTCACTATTTCATTATATTTATTTTTCAAAAGTCATGCTTTAAATTATTTATTGTTTATTCCAGTTCTGCAAAGGTTGGTGAGGAAATAGTTAATGTTGGTGACTGTGTAAGCGTAGAACCTGCCAATCCTTCCTCTCCGGTAGTAGTCGGTCGAATTATGTATATGTGGGAAAATAAGTTCAATCAGAAATTCATGCATGTTCAGTGGTTTTGGTAAGTTCAGTCAATTATTTTTTGTTTGTTGATTTGTTATTCAATTGTTTACTGTTTTATTTCATTTTACTATTTACTATTTTTTTTTTTTTTTTTTTTTTTTTTTACTTTAGCCGCGGCAGTGAAACAGCATTGGGAGAAACTGCTGATCCCCAAGAACTTTTTGGTACTGATGAATGTGAAAATTCATTATTAAGTGGAATTTCAAGTGTAGTTGAAGTTGAAATTCAAAAACCTTCAGAATCATGGGCTGCAGAGGGAGGAAAACCTTACATTGCATCTGAGGTTCCCAATGAAAAACATTTCTATGTTTCCAAAAGGTACATTAATAAAAGACATTCCATTATTAATATTTTATTAAGTACAGTTCCACTTGAATGGTTAATTAAAATAAATAAAAGTGAGTTTTTATGTTGATGTTGAGGTCTTAAAATCTTTCCTAATATTTAACTTACATTATCAATCTTTACTATAAAAATTTACTATTGGATTTTTTTTTATAATTATATTATTAAGAGAATTTTCACAAGGTTTTCAAGGAATTTTTAACTATAGGCAAGACTTTTATTGACTGGCAACCATTAGTTTTTTTTTAATACATATAATATGATGTGTTTGTTTTAATCTACAAATTTTAGTAGGTAGATTCAGTGTATAGATTCATATGAATCCTTATCCCAAGCTCTACAATCCATTACTGGTCTTGGCTGCTTAAAGAATCATCTTCCACTTTTCTCTGCCTCAGACGGTTGTCCACTAATTCCTGATTTCATGAGTTTGAGTTTCGGCAACCATTCCGTCTATCCACCTCAATTTTGTTCTTCCGACTTTCCTTTTTCTTGCTGGTTCTATACAAAGTAGCGTTTGTAGTAGAGGTCTCCTCTAAATACCGTGTACAGGTGCAGCTTTGTAGATTGAGGCAGCGAATGGCATTTCTTATGCTTCAGTAGACCGTAGAAACGTCTGTTTGCAGTGACAAACCTTTGTATCACCTGGTTCATGTCATTATCTGAGTAACCACTAATCCTAGATACTTAAATCTTAGTCCTTTTTCAAAGTTGTGATTATTAATATGGATGGTTGGTACAGTAGGAAGCAATCATTTTTATTTTTAAATTCAAATTTTTTTTATTAAACTTTCACAACAGTAATTAAAATTAAAAAGGGGATTTCTCATTAGAAAAACTTTCTTTTCAATTTTTGTTCTCAAAAGTTATGTATTTGCAGGAGATAAATCATTCTAGTTAAATATGAAAAAAGTTATTATTATTATTTTTGTTTTTAATTTTTAGGTATAGTGAAGAATTTGGGAGATTTGAAGACCTTTTACCAGATCCTGTTTGTACTAACAAAACCGTAGAACACAGGTAATCGTTAAATATAATTGATTTTACTATGGTACAGTGATGTAAAAATATTAGAAATATTTTACATGTAAGTTATATGCTTAATGGAGGCTATAGTGTTTTAAAATAGTCCATATTCAATTTATGGAGCTTTGCTTGTATGTGGTTTATCTTTAAAAAAATAAATACAATTTTTGGACTTATGATTCGTTACTAATTACTAGACAATAATATTTTAAAAAATTTGATTGCCAGATTTATAAATCTTATCATTATATTTATTAAGCTAATAGTTTGTGTTAATATTGATTAACAAATGATTTTTGACAGATTTTGTTTTGCTTGTGAACGTACTTATCGTCAACAGAAATTTGAAAATCCTTATGTTGAAGAAAAATGTGAAGATGAAACTGAAAAGAAAGAGGTATGGATTATTAAATTGTCTTGTTAAAGAGGTATGGATTATTAGATTGTCTGGTTAACATATCAAATTTATAAGATTCAAATTTCCTCTGTTCTGATCATAATTTGAGCCTTACATAATAATGTATTTTAGGGTTGAGTAAATTCAGATAAAATAATAAAAAAAATAATACTCGATTTATCAAGGTTGCTATTGTAATAATTCTTACAAGAACAAATATTTTTTATTTTATGAACATAAACATTTAAAAAATGTTAACTGTGCTTGAGCATTAAAAAACAAGAATGCAAGATTTGAATTGGTAACCTGGGTTATTCCAGTCCTGGGTTTTTTCCTGGATTCTAATTGTTCAGAAATAAACAGACTACCTTGTGTATTCTACAGATTTTGTGACTTTTCAAGTACTGAATGCTAGTCCCATTATGGTTAGGTTTTTTTTTTTTCTTTGCCATTAATATTCTCTTCAATATGATAACACTATTTCTATCAGGATCTTTCTCTTGACAAAAATCTTATAACCTGCAATTTTTATTTTTAAATAATTTGCATTCTTAATGAATAAGTATCAGTCATGATACTGAAGACATCTATAATTTTGTTTAGTTAAAATATGTTGTTTTTTTTTTCTGAAAAGTAGAAATACTTAAATGCATTAAAGTATTTCTACATAGACATGGTGTATCTCTCTGACTGTATCCATGATTATATTCTTCTCCATTCATCTTAACAATCAACTATACTTTAAAAAAAAATTCATTCTTTCAGATATCCATTCCTTTTAAATTTAGCTTATTCATGCATTAGTTTAATGATAGGTCTCTTTAATTTTCTAAAACTTATTAATGGCAGGATTAAATCACAAAAACTTTTGATCTGCTATTTTAAAACAGGTTATAAAATCACAGATTCATATCATTAATTTAAGTGGAAGGAAGATTAAGTTTTTACATGAGTTGGAAAGTTTTGTTTTAAATATTTTAAAAAGAGTGAAGTACTCAAAAATATGTGTTCAGGACACCCGCAAACATTGTACTGTTGGTTTGGTATAGAATTATGAACTTCTTTGGAGTAGAATTAAATTTTAATAAAGCAGTAAAAAAATATCAATGTTTCAATTCTTTTACACTCATGTATTATCTCACTGGACAAGAGGCTGTTTATTACTGCTTCAGAATGATTAATGATCAAGAATTAGATTATATCATTTTATCAGATACTGTATTGTTTTTAAATTGAAATAAAAAATAATAAATAGTTTACATAATAAATAATTTTTTCTTTTACTTGATAATAAATATTTTTCAGATCAAATATGGAGTCGTTCACTGGCGAGGAGAGGAATATCGTCCTGGCACTTGTGTCTTCCTTACACCTGCTACTTTCCGTTTTAAAACATTTGGAAATGTATTTAAAGGGTTTAAAAGTTCTAAATCAGAGAAGGTAATTAATTTTTTTAGAAATTTATCCTCATTTTACCATATATGTTATCCTCTGGCCCTTCCATAGGTTTCTTGATGGTTTTCAAGGACATATTGAAGTGAATCATGAACTGCTTTGCCATGTTTGTCTTCGATATTCTGAGGTGCTCCCATGTTTCCCACCTTTATTTCAAATTAATTGGTTTTATCCCATTTTCTGTAGACAATATTTCCTTGATACATTCCTTCACCAAATTATGTGATCTGTATATCCCATCCCATAGAACTTCTGCATTCCAATGCTCCTTCCTCCTGTGGTATTCTATTCCTTCTCATGTCAGACAAGTATAATCCCTGTAAACATGTAAATACCTTTTATTTTTAGTACGTCATTCTTATCTAAGCTGACACTTGATAACTATCTACCTACTCAATTAAATTATATCATTTTCTTGAATTTCTGGAATCCTATCAATAACTATTTACGTAATTTAGATTCCACTTAGTATAAATTCTTCTTACTCAGAATATAACATTTAGGTACTTCTATTGTATACACCACACTAAGCTTCGTACCAAAATAATTTATTTTTTATTTTATTTGTAGCGTGTTCTCTTATTTTCCTCTCTCTATATATATTTAATTATTATCTATGTATATATTATCATTATTATATTATTTTTTCTTTAATACTTTAATTTTCTTATGTCTCTGACCAGATATAACTGTGTTTATTTCTGTACTTATTTGTTATTTTTAAGAGACTTTGTCCCAGAATAAAATTATTTTTCTGTTCTATTCTATTGTATTGTATAACTTTTTAAAATAAAATTTGAATCTTTGTTTAGATTGATGAAGATTTGTATCCTGAGTTTTATCGTAAAAATTCTGACCATATTAAAGGTTCTAATGTAACAACTCCAGATCCATTTTGCATTGGCTTGATCAAAGAAATTGTTACTAATTCTCGAGATAAACTTGTAGCTCCTAGGGACATATGCATCAGGGTTTTAAAATTCTACAGGCCTGAGAATACACGTGGGATCCTTTCACAGACTCATCATTTGGATTTAAATAAAATTTATGCATCAGATGAAGGTAATAATATGTATGATGAAACAGTCATTTTTAATTTATATTAAGTCAAGTTGTAGTTACTAAACTGTCTTTTATGTTACAGAGGTTTTAGTAAATTTTGCCGATGTTACCGGGAGGTGTACTGTAGTTTATAGTGAAAACTTAAACGAGGACCCATTTCTTTGGTCCAAGGAAGGTCCTTTTAGGTTTTATTTTTCAGAAGCATACGATTCAACAAATCAAACAACTATTGACCCATCTAAATTAGCTAGGCAGTTAGGAGATGTTGGAAAAGTATATTAATTGATGTATTATTAAATAAAATATTTTTAATATATTTATATTTATATTAACTTATTCAATTTTATCTAGGGTAAAGGAAAGGGAAAAGGTAAAACAGAAAAGAAGAAAATTGAAATTGAATCATGGCCTGCAATCTCCAGACCATTAAATTGTCTTGATGTGTTTGCTGGATGTGGAGGTAATTTTTTATTACGTTTAAGATATTTGTTGAATTTAAGGTTTGAAAAAATAAATAAAAATATATTGTAACTGGTAACAGCTACAATATATTTTTAAAAATTGTTTTTCAAATACCTACTAGGTATCTCTATCCAAAGCCTGTCTAATTTTGCCTCATTTCCCCCTACAGTATGAGATACATCATAACCTTTTTTTTTTAATTGTAGTCAGTTTATTTTTTGTCTTTTGATATTAATAGACATACATTTTACATGGTATCAAAAAATTAAACAGTACATAGCAATTAGTTTACTCTAAATAGTTAAATAATTTTTGATAATATTCTAGATGCGAAGGGAAATCACATTTCATGCTTTTGTATATTGTTCTTAGTTTGTTTAGAATTTTATTTTATTTAGAAATATGAAATTGTTATAATTTTTAACGCACACTGTATTCTAAAAGTAAAGTAAAAAATGGCCTGAAAAGAAATGAATAAAAGTGTTAAAATTTATAATTTTTATGATCAGTCTCGAAATGAAGCGAACAGCAATTTATAATAAAATGACAATTTTAAAAGTCTGGGAAGTCATAAATAAGTGGCAAGGTGTGAGAATGATATAATTGAAAAATATTAATATGTTATTAATATTAGAATAATATTGTTGTGTATAGTATTAAAAACTTCAAGGAGTGGTTTATAACGGTGGCTGGATAAATAATATTTCAGTATATTTATTTTATGTTTAAATGTGATCAATAATGATAAAGGAATATTCTGTGACTGCTTTTATTATAAACCTGGACAGTAGTGCAAAGCAGTGGTGGATTTTAATGTACAGGGAAATCGGAAAAACTTCACGGTAAGGTTAGTTTCTGGTGATAAGTGTAATTCGCATGGAGCAGCAGCAAGCAGGCTTTGAGTAAGAATACCACCTACTAAAACCATTAAATTTAAGTGATTTTTTTTTTTTTTTTTTTTTTTTTACTATTTTCAGTACTTCCTCGTTCATTAAGTTATTAAGGTAGTAAAATTAAAACTATTAATATTGATTTACCATTTTTAATTGTTAAAATTATACTTGTAGGGCTTTCTGAAGGATTACATATTAGTGGAGTTGCAGAAACAAAGTGGGCTATTGAGAAAGAAGAATCTGCTGCTAACGCATTCCAGATAAACAACCCTAATTGTGTAGTGTTTACGGAAGATTGTAATTCCCTTCTCAAAATGGTTATGAATGTAAGTTTGGACAATCCAATTTGTTTATTTTCGCTGTTTTAAGGAATTTTATATTCTGATCATCTTTTGAAGGGCGAGATGAAGAATGACAAAGGTCAGAAACTCCCTCAAAAGGGACAAGTTGAATTACTTTGCGGAGGTCCTCCTTGCCAGGGATTTAGTGGAATGAACAGATTTAATTCCCGTCAGTACTCACTTTTCAAAGTAAGCTGCCCTATGTTTAATGCATTTTAATTATATTTGTAAGGCCTTCTTTTGATCTTATTATAATATGGTATATGTATTTTGTTTTTATCAAATAAGAAGAAAACAAAGCTTAAATACTTTAAACCATTTATTAACACATATTTTTCCCTATAGTCCAGTAGGTCTACAGAGAAATTTTTAGAAAATTGTTGATAACAATGCTTAATGATTAAAATATTTTGTTTTTTGTTTGCGCTTAGGATTAGTTGTATTTTCAGAAAAGGCACAGTTAAATCCCCATTATCCGCGGCTCTATTTACCGGGATTCCAAGAGGCTAATTTTTTTTTTTTTTATGTTTACACATCTCAAGTCACTCCAATCGTATATCACAAAACTGTGAATGGTGTCAAAAATGGAGAATTAAAATAAATCCAAACAAATCTCATCAAATAACCTTCACCCTTCTTTGTAAACCTACAACTTCCTGACCTACAGTATCTGTTAACAATATTCCACTGATCCCCGTTGAATAGTTCCGCTACCCTAGGAGCTATCAGGACAAACGTCTCACTTAGAATCCACATACAAGACTAAAATGGCAAGAAATGGCGCAACCCTATAGAGTACTCCAACATTTACTAGATAATCGTTCTAAGCCTCCAATAAATTACAAAAGACTCATTTACATGGCGAGATATTAAACCTATTTGGACATATGGAGTTGAGCTTTGGGGCTCCAGTAAACAATCCAATTTTTCTCATATTCAATCCTTACTAACCAAAATCCTCAATACTCGTTATTATGTCACCAGCAAACTTATCCATTAAGATCTTTATGTTCCATATGTTGCTAATTTAGTCCAAACCAGATACTTATCATCTTAATATATATAAATTACGTGTCGCCGCCTAGGGGCCGGCTAACACCTAAACTACTGAACCGATTTTAATCAAATTTGCATACCGTATGCAATTTGATCCAACAAAAAAGATAGGATACCTTATATCTTAATTTATAGTCGCAATATTATTTGTATATTATCTGTCAGTCACAATTATCTGTTAGCTCTATACGATTCTAACATATGGCGGTATAAGGTTATAATATTATATAAAAGGACAAGCAATTTTTCGTTTGTGTTCACTAACCGCCAAAAACTACTGAACCAATCTCTACCAAATTTTGACTACATCATCTTTATAGGATGGCTGAGCAATAGTAAAATCTAATGATTTTCAACTAATTCTTTATTGAAAAATGAATAATAAGTGGATAACAGTGAAGTTAAAAAATGGCGGCAATTGCCATCTACATGAAAGGTTAAAAGGTACAGTGTTACATAGAGGTGAACATTGACAATCAAATTTACTTATTTTCAATTAAATTGTTATAAAAACAGCTATATGGAGTGAAATATACCAAATATTAACTACATCATGTTCATAGTTCTAGGTTTAGACAATAAAAATTTAAATGTACAATGTTGAGTGTTGGAAACGGGTTTTGCCACACTATCACATACTTTTATGGTTAGAAATTAAAATCCATCCAGATCAAATTAATAAAATTATTTCTGTCGAATGAAAATTATTAAAAATCAAAATGCCGATCCTCAGCTGTTTAATATTGTGTGTAAAAATATGAACTTTGAACCTTTAGTTGTAAGCACTGATAATGCAGTTTCTTAATAGTCTCTGTCCATCTGGATTACCAACTCATATATTAAAATTGAAAATTGGATGTCTAATTATGCTTTATGTTATCTTCAAACACCTAATCAATCCAAATTTAACCAAGTTAATAAAATTATTAAAAAAGATTTAAATATGGTGTGCGATATATGGATCCCAGTGAAGCTTGAAAATCGACCGATTGTGTATAGCCCCATCCCACAATAGAGTTAACAATGGTAAACTGAACCTATCTGTACCGACATCTAAATAAATAATTTTTATAATTCTAGGAAGGTTTTGCAATGGTAAAATTTACAATAACTAAAATTTAAATGTACAATTTTGAGAGGCAGGAGCGAGGTTTGCCACACTGTCATATACTTTTATAGTCCGAAATCAACATATAACCAGATGAAATCAATAAAGTTATTTCTGCCTAATACAAATTATTACTAAATCGAAATGTCGATCCTTTGCTTTTTTATATAAAAATGCTTTTTTGTCGTAAGCACTGATAATGCAGTTTATTTTCCGCAAGAGTTTCTTAATAGTCTTTATCCATCTTGATTACCAATTCATACATTAAAGTTAAAAATTTTATGCCTAATGGTGCTTATATGTAATCTTCAACCACCTGATCAGTGCAATTATAACTAGATTAATAATTACTGCTAAAAAATCATTGAAGAAATAATGCTCAAACACATGCTAAAATACAAGAATCTTATCGATAAACAAATAAAACTTTAATTTTTAGTTGAAATTATCTTTAGTTATGAGGGCGGGCGAAGCCGCGACGGGAATGCTAGTTTCATAGTAAACTTCAAACCCACTTGAATCTAATAGTCTCAATGCACACTCAATTCTCAATAATTCTCTGAGGCTTCTGAAAAGATGCCTAAGAGACCTAACATAGAACTTTTATTGGAGCGCTACTAGTGAGTAACTCTTAACTCGTTATTGTAATTATTTCCTCAAATTTAATTGTTTTATATAATGTATACAGTTGTAAATATCAATAATAGTTTAAAAAAAAAAAGTTTTTGTATCATTTATTTTATATGTATGTGTAATATTCATTTTAAAAAATGAATACGTAAGATTATTTTATTGTTAATTATGCATTGTTCTTAAAAATAATGAATGGAAAAACACTGCAAGCCGGTATCGTATGAATGAGATGTTTCCAGGAACTATATACGAGTCCAATTCATGTTCGAGGAATGGTAATGGTTTTATTTGATGTAGATTAAGCCATCTACATGCCAAAACACACTAAGAGAGTTCCTGTTTCTGGGCCAATGGTTAGTGAAAAAGCAATATGGTTCCACGAAAACTTAAAAATTGAAGAGCCATTCTTCCCAAGGAATGGCTCCACGAATTAAATAAAAAAGACATAGTAACAGGCAGGTGGCCATTCGAGGGGAGAGTCTTAATAGTGATCATGCAGCAGCCTCATGGATAATGGAAAATTTTAACTGTTTTGTAAAATTTTAACTGATCAAATATAAAATCCAGATGAATCGGGATTGTTTTGGAAAATGTTTCCATAAAAACAGATTTTTTTTTTAATTAACCTTCTTATCTATCATATTGCCAATAAAATGTTATTCGTTTATGTAGAGTTATTGAGTATCCATAAACCCCCATACCCATCATTTACTTGGATAAAAGGGGTTCTGTGGTTTATAGAAAAGTGAATACTTACTTGGAATAACTTTTTAAGTTTAAAAAAAAAATGTGAATTTCAGGAGTAGTTTTGTTGTAGTACATTTAAAAGTAACAATTTTTAAAAACTTATTGCAGTTTTAAGATAACTTTTACATTATATAGAATGGTCCAGGTATTCAATCCAATATCTCCTAACTATATAATTAATGGAAAATTGTATCCTTTACTCCATTGGTAACATTTGTTTATTATTTCAGAATTCTCTTATCGTTTCATACCTGTCATATTGTGACTACTATCGGCCAAGGTATTTCATTTTGGAAAATGTAAGGAACTTTGTTTCCTTTAAGAGGAGCATGGTTTTGAAACTTACTCTTAGATGCCTTGTTAAAATGGGTTATCAAGTAACATTTGGCATTCTTCAGGCTGGTAACTATGGAGTTCCTCAAACAAGAAGAAGGTAATTCTAAATATCATGTTATAATAGTAAAGATCTTAGTGATGAAAAAAGATCAAAATTTTTAATTACTGTATCCTTAGATTCTTTCTTAGGGTGTTTCTTCTTACATCAACATATCACTTAACTACTATTTCAAAGCAATTCTATAAGTAGCTTCTGCAAGTTAAAATTTAATGTGTTACTTCAAAAAATCAAAATTTTGATAATTTTATATTTATATTTTTTCTTTTAAATGGAATTTTTGTAATTAGATTGTAAAAAGTCCAGCAAAATTATTTTTAATTTTGTTTTGCAGTTTCCATTGCTTGTTTCAATGGTTACTAGTACATGACTATCCAATTTATTAAGATGGACAAGAAATAAATCTTGAATGAAACTTTTTTTTTTTTTTTTAGGGCTATCATTCTGGCAGCAGCACCAGGGGAAATCTTACCAAAATATCCAGAACCCTTACATGTATTCAATCCTCGGGCAACTCAGCTATCTGTCATGATAGATGATAAGAAGGTATAACATTTTTATAATCTTAGTACGGATTTATATATCTGAATTCTTTGTTCATTTAACCATACTTTTGATATTTTTCAGTTCATGTCCAATTGTAGGTGGATTGATTCAGCACCTTATAGAACTATAACAGTAAGAGATGCAATGTCTGACTTACCTGAAATCAGAAACGGTTTTAAGGAAGAAGATATGCCATATGGTGGAGATCCTTTATCACATTTTCAGAAAATGGTAAACAAATCATAATTTTAAGATTTTACTTAAAATGATAATTATCTATTGAGAATTTTTAATTCCCACTCAATTAAGATTCTATGGTTGCATCATAAACTCTTCAAGTGTTTCTTTGGGGGCATCATATGTTGGTTTAGACTAGGAGTTGTGTTCAAAGTTCATGTGACACCTTCTATAAGACCTTGCAATTAACTGAGTGCACGTATCTTGTATGGTTTATGGTCAATAAATTAATCCTCTTTGGCAGTTACATTTATTTTCACAGAATATTTCTATTTGCTGGAGTTATATTATAGTTTAGCTGATCATGATTATTGAGACCAACATGCGTTCCTTATTTTGATCATATACATAAGGTCACTTATTATTTAGAGTTAAATTGATAATATATAGTTGTTTTTCCTGTACATATTAAGTATTAAAATTAGTTATTAAGAATTAATTTTTATTTTATTGTTTTAGCGTTCTTTTTTACCCAATTGTAAAAATTATTAAATAATTAATGGCCCAGCAGTCATATTTTTTTTATAGAAGCCAAGCTTCAGTTGGTACAAGATGCCATGATAAATGGTTGTTTCTTTTTTTTTTTTTTTATAACCATACTTATTGAAAGGAAGATTACTCATGGGCTCAAGGCCTCGTTATGAGCTTTCAGAAGCCTCCATGAGGTATTTCTTACAAATTTCATTTCACCAAGGACCCCTGAATTCCCAGACCGAACTTTGGTTTATAATCAGTCTATAAACAAATCAGGTGCTTTATTCATTTACTTTTGCCACCATTATAGTCATAAGACTTCATCGGATGGTGTCAGGATATCTTACAATGATAGCTTCCTATGAGCATAGCTACAGCTTTATTTGTGTTTATAAAGCTTTTTATAAATCTTTTTATGTATCATATACTAATATATATTATAAGGATAATATTACTAGGGCTATGAATTATAAGCAATCAAAACTAAAAAATATATTGGGTAAAATGTGCAATTAAATTCCGAAAATATACAAAAATCTATATTATTTAGTAAAATAAAAGAATTGCAATACATACTTATACATAAGTACAAACTCATATATAAGTACCTAATTGTGTTGAAAAGGGAAACAATATACAATGATAGTTTGATGAGGGATTTTAGGAGTATAGAAATTAACTGTTGTCATGATGGACATTGCGTGAGAGAATTGATAATCATATGATGGTTCAAAGAAGGGAAATAAGAATAGTTAAGTAATATTAAATCATATAGACTTAGTATTAAACCAAAGTAAAACAAAATATTTGATTGTTAGCCGCAAGATCCACCTTGAAGAAAATATAACTTTAGGAATTCAAATCTTCCAGAAAGTAGATAGATTCAAATACCTCGGTAGCACAGTAACTTCCATTAATGACCTGCTTAGTAAAGTTGATTTATGAATCCTCAGTGCGAACAGAGCTTTTTTCTCAGTAGTTCATATCCTAAGATCTAAAATGAAACTCCGAATATAAAAATAAATCATACTACCCTGTATGGCAGTGAGACCTGGTCTCTTACAGGCACCCTTGATAAAAAGATAAAGAAATTTGAGCATAAGGTTCTCAGGGTGATAGTGGGTCCAAAGTGGGACAATGAATTAAAGATTTGGAGAAGGAAGAATTATTATGAAATTATTTTTGAAACCAAACAGTCAGTTGCACTGAACATGAAAGCAAGGAGATTATGATGGGCCAGACATGTAGCAAGGAGCCACCCTACAAGCCCTCTCTATGAAACAATGAATGCAACAGTGATAGGAAACAGGCCAAGAGGAAGAGGGGAACTAAAATGGGTGGACACGATAAAAAAGGACACAGCTGAACATCGTATTATTAACTGGAATGCTATTGCTCAGAATAGACAAAGGTGGAAGAGGCTGGTGGAGGCACCTAAGGATCTCCAAGGTCTATAAAAGCCTACTGAAAAAAAAATAAAATAAAAAAATCCAAGCATTTGAGGGGAGCAAAAATGAGAAATTAATCTGATTAAACAATTCGAAGAGAAGCAAATGCGATAGCAAAATATAAATAACTCTGACTGATTCCAAATGCTTCCAAACGTATACATTTTGATGTTATTATATGTTTTAGTTGACTAGGAGATATATGCAAATTTATATATTTTGCAGCCCTAATTATTACTATTATAACTTATTATAATTATATTATAACTAATATAATGTACTAATGTAAAAGTAAATATTTATTCACTTTTTACAGGTGAGAGGGGATACTTATCAGGCTATGCTTCGTGATCACATTTGCAAGGAAATGAGTGCACTCGTGGAAGCTAGAATAGCACAGATACCCACAGCTGTCGGCTCAGACTGGAGAGATTTACCGAATATTGTTGTGAAACTTAGTGATGATACTTATACAAAAAAACTGTAAGTATTACAAACAATTTTAAGGCTTAGAAACATTTTTATTATTATGATAAAACAATATCTGTAATGCTTTATGTTTGCCTTTTAAATTTTAGTATTTACACTCATCATGATAAGAAGAATGGGAAGTCTAAGTCAGGTAATTTACGAGGAGTGTGCTCTTGTGCAAGTGGTAAACCGTGTGATCCAATGGATAGGCAGTTCAATACTCTGATTCCTTGGTGTCTACCTCACACCGGCAACAGGCACAATCACTGGGCCGGCCTATATGGTCGTTTGGAATGGGATGGGTTTTTTAGCACAACTGTTACAAATCCTGAGCCTATGGGGAAACAGGTGTGTTTATATTTCTTTTTTTTAGTTTAAAACCAATCATCAAGTTCAATTGCTGAGTTTTCTTTTAAAATATGAAGGGAGGTTGGAAAGAACAAGTTAGATCAGTATATATTCCTTATAATTGTATTACTTTCTTCTATATGTTTTGGGAAATTTTCCCATCCTCAGGTAACCATGATATAATGCTATTTTATATAACTAATATTATTCAACTTTCTATACAAAACAAATTAAATTGAACAATTAAATTTTACCTTTTTTGCTGTGTTGCTACATATTGTCTCTTATTTAGAATGCTAAATTCCAATCTAGTCTACATTATGGATTATGGTTACAAATGTCTACATCTGTTTACCATATTGGTACCAACCATTATATTATTTATATTAAAGTTGAATTATGTTGGTTATATAAAATAGTATTATTTTAAGGTTACCTGGGGATGGGAAAATTTCCTGAAACATATAGTGAAAAGTAATAAAATTATGAGGACTATATGCTAATGTAATGTGTTTACAATCAAAGCTCCTTTAATATGATTCAAATTGGAAAGAACGTTCATAGTCACATTATTCTAAAACCTCAAATTTTTTGTAACAGTGCTCAGTCTCTGATTAACTTTGCCTGAAATACACAGAATATTTATCATTTAATAATTTTGGAACTATGCACTCTCTAGCAGATAAAAATGTATTATGATCATTCTTTCTTTTAACCCTACATATATTATTCATTTTTTGAATATGCACAATATTGCATTATCGTTATTATTCTATCTTGATTTTGACCATTACTCTCATCATAATGGTTAAAATAGAAATCTTGATTGATAAAAGTGTTGAAATTTTATAAATAATTGCAACTTTAAGGGCTTTGATTTCATTTGAAATTTATTGTATTGAAATATAAATGTCATGTTTTATTTGAGGTACAAGAAATTTTTTCTTCAAAATTTAAGTGTTTTGGTATATACAGGGTAAAGTTAAAAAAAAAAAATAAAAATAAAAAATCCTAAATAGATTTTTGCATGAATTGCTGTTAAAAACGCAATTGGTTTAGTATGTCTTTTTGTTTCCAGGGAAGAGTACTTCATCCTGAACAGACAAGAGTAGTAAGCGTTCGGGAATGTGCGAGATCCCAAGGTTTTCCAGACAGATATAGGTTTTATGGAAATATTTTAGACAAACATAGACAGGTATTTATTTTAATTTTTAATGATTTCAGAAAAAATGTGATTGTTTTATTATATTCTTCATTGCTTATCTTTGATTAGGTGGGGAATGCTGTTCCTCCTCCACTTGGAACAGCACTAGGTCGAGAAATAAGGAAATGTGTATTTGCCAAAGAACAGACTGAACTGCAAGATGTAAAGATGTCAGTAGACTGATCATGATCCTTATTTTCATTTGTTTTAAACTGTTGACTGGTAAATTATTTTATAAATGTTTTGTTGACTTTTATAAATTGTTTTTTAAACAGTACATATTGTTTGAAATTATGCTGCTTATACATTGTATGATATTTATAGGTATGGTTAGGCTTGGAGACCCTTAACTGACTGTATATATGTTAATAACAAATGTATTTTTATGATTGTCACAAAAATTTTTAATTACTTATTAATATTGAAATTGTGAATATTAGATATTAATTAAAGTGAGGAATAATCATTAGTTAAAATTAAATTATTTACTAATGGTATTAAAGAAAAAATCACAATAACTTTTTTATGCTACATAATTCTTTAAAGAAAATCACAATGTGCTAATGATCGAAGTTGGGACAAAAGATATTTTAAAAATATGTATATAAAAGTTTTAATTTTAATGATGTTGACCATATTTTTTATTTATGACTTTAACATCTGTATTGTTAATTGTATATTTAATTGTATTATTGCTGGTCATGATGAAGAAAATAGGTATAAATATAGAATCTGTGTTTCCAAATGGTTTATTTATGACTTTAATATTTGTATTATTGTTAAACTGTAATTTGTAATATTCTTAGTCATGAAGTAAATAGATATAAATATATTGTAGTGGAACACCTATTGCAATTGTCATAGTCTTGAGAGACTCATAATTTTATTGTAAAGGTATATTTGAAATATACAACTTGCTAAGTCTAATGTAAGTTTTTTTTTTTTTTCCTCATCTCCCTGAAATGAATGATATTTTTTTTCTTTTTTCATGCTAGATTGTTTCCGCTTTTGAATACCATTCAAAAATATTTATATAATCAGTTGATTGATTGCTCTGGTCTACGAAATTTTTTTTTTTTTTTTTTTTCACAGAAACAAAAATATACAGTGTCCTGCAGTTCTTTTCAAACCCTTGGATGTGTGGATTTTTCCATATCAGAAGTCTTAACACAAGATAAACAGCATATTTGAGGTGAACAGCCCCTTTCGAGATCATCAATTTTATAGCTGAAATAATTCCCATAACACTTACAAGGGGAGTAAGAAATCGTCTGACTCTTTAACATCACTTCACCACGTGTGTATCCAAAGTTAACTAAGTCCGACTTCTGGAACTACTGGAAGCACTCATGGGGCACAGCCTCTATAAAGTGGGCACCCTTTAAATTGGGAGAAAAATTTAGTGGTTGAGTGTAAATACTGACCACATCACTCTTTTTATAGCATTGGTCTTGAAACAATGCTTTTTACCAAGTACTAAAACCCTGGTTGTAGCGGAAGAGATTATTATATTTTTATTTATTTGATCAATAGCAACTCCAACTATGATTTTCAAGTAAGACGTCCTTGGTAATAGCAGGAAGGTGTAAAACGCAAGGGTTCAGTATCATATTTTTTCTTAACACAGCAGAGGTATGTTTGACAAAGGTATCAAACACATGTTGCATGCTAGTATCACACCATAGCTTTATTTGATAGCTCCAGATTTACTAATTGAGCCACTATAGAGCAGTAGCTTCAGAAATGCAATAGCAGCACAACCTAATTTAAGTACCACAAAGTTGTATTATATTTACGTGGATGTTTACTAAGATATCCTCATGAGGATAGCATGAGATTTGGGGGATCGAAACGTCAACTAATAAAGCAACAATTAAAATATCAAAACATGGTTTGTAAATAATTTTGTATACAACACCTAATACCCAACTATATTAAACAAATAGCATAAATATTTTTAAAGGTAGACTCAATAGAATTTTTATATATTTTTTTTTTCAGTTTTTGTTACTAAAGTTATATTTCATGTAATCTAATGTATAGTGTAAAAGTGAAAGAGCCTTTCTACAACTATACTGATAATTAAAAATTATTTGTAGGAGCTTAAAATATTTGGTTTATTCAGTCAGTTAAGAAAAAAATAAACTAAGAAATAAGCGACATTCTACAAAGAGGGGGAAGAACTCAAATAATCTCCAGGAAGCTATTTCCAGGATATGATTCCAATAAGGAATTTCTCAATATTGATGACATGCAACCTCAGGACAATGATCTAAGGGAGCAAAAGTTTTATGAATTATTTTTCTATAGTTTGAATGAAAAATATTGCTTTGCAGATACAGATAAAACTTGAAATTTTTGTTTTTTGGAATTTTGTTTAAACTTAAAACTGCAAACGATTTGTGCGACCTCAAGACTGTCATATTTCAATCTGAAATGTTTACATTATTAATTTTGCCTCTATTCCAGGGTCAGTTTTACAGTTTCATTTTTTTTTTTTTTTTTTTTTTTTTTTTTCGCTCCACCCTAATTCACATGTTTAACATATTTTAAAGATGCTGTATCAGATTTTCAAGTTTGCTGCCTTGTAAGACTACGTCTACACAAACATATTTTTAGACCTGCGTATTTCCGTCAAGTCATGAGACTTGAGCATTTGAAAGGACCGGAGTCTCCGTTTAAAGGAGACTTCAAAACGAAAAAGTCAAAATAACCTCAAATTTCCACTTTTTTCCCCCCCGTTTTCGCTCAAAAATCATATATTATTCAAAATGAAAGGACCGGTTTTAAGCAATTTAATCTATTTATTAGAAGTGAAAAAGTATCAATATTTCTTATTGGCTATCTTCAGAATGTTTTAGAACACTTAATGATCAAAGACAACTGTTTCAATAGAATTAATATTGATGAATTAATTGCCACTTCTATTGAAATTATTTTATTAGAAAACTCGTTTCGAATGCTAAACATCCATCTTCAGTTATAAAACATACAAAATTTTCAACACATCAGTACTATGTTACATGGATTATATACACTAAAGTTTTAATAAATGTAAGACAAGAAATCAAACATTAGTACTCACCTCAGGAGAGCTAAGAGAAACTAGTTTAGCATTCGAAACTAGTATTCTAATAAAATAATCCCAATAGAAGTGGCAATTAATTCATCAATCCTAATTTATTTTAATGGTTCGATAACAGACAATATTATTAATAATTTTTTTTTTCCTCTGTAATTTTACATAAATATGTCTTTTGACTATAGTTTTCATAACACATCAGCACTATGTTACATGGATTATATACCAGGTATGCAAGTTTAAAATGTCGTTTATTTCTTAAAATATATACACAGTAATTTAAAAAAAAGTATAATATATTTTATTCAAAGTACTGACCCTCGCTTTCTACACATTTTGTCCATCTCTCGGGCAATATATGGATACCATTCCAAAAGAATGCTTCATCTTTATTTGAAATCCATTCATCGAGCTATTTTCGTACGTTTTCGAAATTGTTGAAGTGTTGCTCCGCCAATGAGTGTCCCATCGATGAGAAGAGGTGATAATCAGAAGGCGCCAGGTCAGGTGAATACGGCGGGTGGGGTAGGAGTTCCCAACCAAGCGAAGAAATCGTTTCCTTAGTCAATCTGGCTGAATGTGCAGGAGCGTTATCATGCTGAAGAATGACTTTGGCGTGCCTGTGAGCCCATTCTGGGGGCGTTTTTCGATCAATGCGTGACTCAAATTGATCATTTGTTGTCGGTAGCGCTCGGTATTGACTGTTTCGCCGGGTTTGAGAAGCTCGTAGTAGACTACTCCCTTCTGATCCCACCACACACACAGCATTGTCTTCTTCCCAAAACGATCCGGTCTTGCACTCGATGTGGATGGTTGTCCTGGCGTTACCCATGATTTTTTTCGTTTGGGATTCTGAAAATAAATCCATTTTTCATCGCCAGTTACAACTCGATGCAAAAAACCCTTTCTTTCGTGGCGTAAAAGCAGCATTTCGCACACAGTTTTTTTTTTTTTTCCATCTGTCGTTCGTCCAATTCATGTGGAACCCATTTTCCAACCTTTTGAATCTTTCCCACAGCTCTCAGGCGATCGGAAATGGCTTGCCTAGTGATATTCAACTGTTCTGCCATCATTTGTTGGGTTTGGGTATTGTCTTCGTCTAATAAAGATTGCAATTCGAAGTCCTCAAACTTTTTTGGTCGATTTTCTCGTTTTTGATCAGTAACATCAAAATCACCACGTTTGAAACTTTGAAACCAACGTTCACATGTCCTGACGGTTGGAGCAACATCGCCATAAGTCTCAACAAGAATTCGATGACATTCAGATGCCTTTTTCTTTTGATTAAATAAGAAAATCATGACATGCCGCAAATGCTCTTTATTTGGCTTAAAATTAGACATTTTTAACACCAAAGAAAGGTATGATACGTCCACGTAAACGACTTAAAAACAACTGACTTTTGTAAACAATTGACTAACAAACAAAATAGCGTTTAGAGATAAGCAAATCCTTCAATAGGCTAAGAGCGCATTCTATTGGAATTAAAACGACATTTTAAACTTGCATACCTGGTATACTAAAGTTTTCGAAAATATAACAAAAGAAATCAAATGTTGGTACTCACCTGCGGAGATCTAACAGATATCTGAAATATATCCACAGTGGAAGGAGTAAGGACCAGGTAAGTTAATTTTTTTGGGATTTAGCATTCGAAACTAGTTTTTCTAATAAAATAATTACAACAGAAGTGGCGATTAATTCATCAATCCTAATTCTATTAATCGTTCTATACCATCATAGTGCACCTCAAGCGTTTCAATCTTTGGAATTAAGGACTTTATGATTAATTCATCTTAGCTTTTAAATGTACTCTTCTTTTTTTAAAACAAAACATTAATAATGGACTCCTAGTTTTATAATAATTTGGATTTCAAAAAATTTTAGGATTTTTATTTATTTATTTTAGGTGCACTATTTATTTATTTTAGAGTTACTATATTCCAGTTGCGAATTTTGTATTATACAGGGTGTTCGGAAGATCGTTGGCCAAAAAGGTATCTCGGGTAGGAGGGAGGTTCATTTAGAACCTATTTAAGGCCACTTACCTACATACAAAGTTTTACGGTTTAATTTTATGAATTTTTTTGTAAAAATGGCCAAATCCAAACATTTATGCCAAATCCTTATAACTCCGTTGTTTACTGATATATCAACGCCATTTGTTTTTTGTTGTAATTACTAATACATTGTTCATGTAAAATAAAAAAAGATATGATGCAAAAAACAAATAACAAAAAAATGGGTGATCGTTAAATCTTGTTAAAGACAAAAAAAACAATAACTTCAAGTTTAGGTTACAAAAAAGTAAGCGCAATAGCGAAATCCAAATTATTTTTAAAACATCTCTAGTTAATACTCTTTAAAAAAATACCATTTGCAGGCAAGCAGCACATCTAGTTTTTATTTTTATTTTTATAAAGTAACAAAAGGGCGCCGCCAGCGCATACTGACAATAATAATGAATCGAATCATAGTTTTTATGCAAAACGTAACAAATTGTGTTTCTTTATATCATAGGCTGCATGTTTTCTCTTTCTTTCTCGGAATGCGGATTTTATCAGAGTGAACTTTATCTACATTTTTTGTAAACAAAAATCAGGGAACAAAATTAAACAAATTTTAAATTATTCATAAATTTAATTTGTAGAGTATCACAGGTATTGCTCAAAATGATCTCCACTATTACTAATGCAAGCACGATATCTTTTTCTTATTTCTGTGGTGGTTGTTCTAAATAAATTCTTCCTTCATTATGGTAAACGCGGCACTGATTTTTTGAATAAGTTGTCGTTTTGAAAAAAATTCTTCATTATGAACCAAAGCTTTGGCACGGCCTCAGGCGTAATAATCGAGCGGCGTGAGGTCTGGAGACCGTGCTGGCCACTCAATTGGACCCCCTCTTCCTATTTTGGATTGTGGAAAACAATTGTTTAAATATTGCCTTACAGGCAAGATGTAGTGGGCTTTTTCAAAACAACAACTTATTCAAAAAATCAATGCCGCGTTTACCATAATGAAGGAAGAATTTATTTTAAGAATAACTACCACTGAAATAAGAAAAAGATACCGTGCTTGTATTAGAAATAGTGGAGATCATTTTGAATAATGCCTGTGATACTCTTCAAATTAAACTTAAAAACTGCAAGCATAACGATACTTTTTTTCCTTCAAACCAATATGACTTCTAAAAGGTAGGTCCTAGTGACAAATGTTACATGAAAAAATATATACTCCATTACATTTCTGATAAGGAAACTATCACCAAATTTTCGATCCTAGCAACACCAACAGAACTAGAGTGTGTCAAAATATTACATTTTTTTGGGGTCAAAAAAAGTTACGCTTAAGGTTGTCATGACGACGCTTTAGGCTACATAAGAAAACTATAGCCAAAAGACATATTTATGTAAAATTACAGAGGAAAAAAAAATATTAATAATATTGTCTGTAATCGGACCATTAAAATAAATTAGGATTGATGAATTAATTGCCACTTCTATTGGGATTATTTTATTAGAATACTAGTTTCGAATGCTAAACTAGTTATCTCTTAGCCCTCCTGAGGTGAGTACTAATGTTTGATTTCTTGTCTTACATTTTTGAAAACTTTAGTATATACAGGGTGTCCTGAATTTAAATGGCAAAACTTCAGGAACTTATAGGGGACCGAAAAACTAAGACAAAAAGTCCTTTAGAGGTTTGCTCGTTTTTGCTTAGTTTTAGAGAAAATCGCAAAAAAATAAACAAAACAAGTTTTCATTTTTATACTTATTTATTTACATTTATATTTATGTTATGTTCTTTTTAATGTAAAGGTAGCGATTATCACCTTTTAAAGTTCGTCAGGCTAGGCAGTGAGATATGTAAACACTTAATGTTATCCTTTACATTCTTTTATTTGTTTACATTTTGGCTTCCTTCTAGGATTATAATTCCTAAATCAGTCTTCAGTTAGTTACTCAGATATTTTTGTGTGAATAGAATCAGCCACAATTCCGCATACATATTCTAATGTTGAATACGCTGATATGATTTTTGTGCATGATTTCTGTAACGGTAATGCTTTAGAAGCGGTGCGGGAGTATGCGCGCCGATTTCCAAATAGAAGAGTGCCTAATCGACGAATCTTTTCGTTAACTTTTAATAGACTACGAGAGACTGGGTCATTCTTAATACGTAATGAAGGCGACCAATTCCAGGCAGCAATAAGAGCAGATTATCGGAGAAGAAATTGTGTCACGTCACTTCGATAACAATCCTGAGACTAGCTAGCATCGGAAGAGCATCTGCTGCATTAGCAATATCGTGGCCAGCAATATGGCGAACTTTGAAAGATGATAATCACTACCCATACCATCTTCAAAAAGTTCAGAATTTATTACCTCAAGATTATGTCAAGAGATTGAATTTTAGTAACTTGTTTTTTGACAAAATTCGCGATGATAATTTATTTCCATCAAAAATTATATGGACCGATGAAGCTACCTTTACAAGAGGAGGAATTGTTAATAAAAGAAATTATCATGTATGGGCTATTGAAAATCCCAGAGCTATTAGGGAGAATAGGTTTCAGCATGAATTTGCTATTAACGTTTGTCTTGGAATTTGGAACGGATTACTGGTGGGACCATATTTTTTACCTGGAAGATTGAATGGTATCACATTTACACATTTTTTGGAGAACGACTGTTCTAATTATTTAGATGGCATTCCCTTACAGCAGCGGATTGAAATGTGGTTCCAACTCGATGGATGTCCAGCTCATTATAGCAGAGCTGGTCGAGCTTGGCTGGATATAAATTATCCACAACGATGGATTGGACGTGGAGGAGTAGTACCTTGGCCACCCAGATCACCTGATATGACACCCATGGATTTCTTCGTATCGGGAACCTTGAAGCAGAAAGTTTATTCGGTGTCAATCAACTCAAGAGAGCAATTAAGAGACCGAATCATAGATGCAGTGCACCAAATATCATCAGAGCAATGTTTAGCTGCAATTTATCAAGTGAGTGCTAGATGTAATGCTTGCATTGGTGCAAGAGGACAACATTTTGAGCAATATTTACATTAAAAAGAACATAAATAACATAAATATAAATGTAAATAAATAAGTATAAAAATGAAAACTTGTTTTGTTTATTTTTTTGCGATTTTCTCTAAAACTAAGCAAAAACGAGCAAATCTCTAAAGGACTTTTTATCTTAGTTTTTCGGTCCCCTATAAGTTCCTGAAGTTTTGCCATTTAAATTCGGGACACCCTGTATAATCCATGTAACATAGTGCTGATGTGTTGAAAATTTTGTTTGTTTTCGAACTGAAGATGAATTTTTAGCATTCTAAACTAGTATTCTAATAAAATAATACAAATAGAAGTGGCAATTAATTCATCAATCCTAATTGTACTGATCCTTCTACACCATCATGCGTAACTCAAGTGATTAAAATAAATGTGTAAATAAACAGTATTTTATTAAAATACTATTCAAAATAGCATCCAGTAACCATATTTAAATTTCAGGTTTACATAAATAACTTAAAGTTGTTTACACTCTGTGGATGGTGGAGCAGGTGCTGAACAAGCACACCAGTTAAGAATACGTGGGAGAGTTCAGTGGGATAGAAACACCAATGACAGGTTAAGCCTATCTCTTTACCTTTCCCATTCGCCGTTCAAGAAGGACCCAATGGGTTATTGATCGCATCATTGGAAACCTAATGGATGAATACAAAAAGTTTGAACCCAATAAACGAAACAGGGTGGTATTGTCAAGAGGAAAACCTCATGCTCAGATTAGATTGTAAGTAACGCCTGTGATTTTACCTAATTATGTATGGTGTTTTTAATGCAACCTCACATTCACTGCTTGCAAACAAATATATTACAATTGTGAATAAAATTATATTAAAATAAAAAAAATCATTTAGGTAAACACCCTCCGTATAGCACGATTGCAGGTTAAACCCTCGGGCTTGAGAGACGCCCGTAAGAGTAATTTTTATATATTTGATTTATTTGTAATTTAGGTGCTGTAGGCTTTAATGCTTTTAGTTGATATTAGTAATACAAGAGGAAATAAGTTGCGTGATTATATCACTCTACCACCAAATAAATAAAAAACAATTTTCCATTTTTGAAATTAGGATAGTTCTAAGAAACGCCCAATAAATAAAAACAGATTTGAATTTTTGCAGTTTTTAAAATTATTAAATTTAGAAACCAAAATTTTTTTCAATTCCATTCAGCGTCTAATCATAAAAAATAAAATTAATTTAGTTAAAAAATGACATTTGGAAGAGTTAAACCAAATATCCATTTCTTCTTTTCATAATTCAAGAGGTGTATTTGGTGACAGGATTTATATTAAATCAATATAGCTCCTAAACGGTAGATCCTAGTGACAAATGTTATATACCATCAAATATTTTTCATTAAATTTTTGAAGAGGAAACTCGACAAATATTCGATTCCAGCATTACTATCAGAGCTAGAGCGTGTCAAAATGTTACTTTTTTGTTGAGGGTGAAAAAAACGATATACCAATAAAGTATAGACCCCTAGCAAACATATAATCCATGTCGAAATATTATCAAAACTATATGTAATTACATAAAAAATGACATTTATAATTATAAAAATTGTAAAAAAAAAAGAAGAAAAAAAAAAGAACCCTATCAAAACATCTGTGTTGACAAGATTTTGGTAAGAACTAACGTTTGGTCAATCCATAAGTTCATATGAATATTACTTATATCTATCGTTAGTATGTATTTCAATTCAGGTTTTTGCTTCTCCTGTAAAATTTCATTTTTTACAGATATGTGGTCAAATTAAGATGTGTACTCTTTTTATTGCATCCAAAAATTATTAATAAATTTATATATTATATATTATATGCATATATATATATATATATATATATATATATATATATATATATATATATATATATATATATATATATATATATATATATATATATATATAACGGATTTAGACGGTTTTAGAGGTTAGAAAGGTTGTTAGAGGCGGAACATACTTGCAAGTTTCAACCGGGTTGCAACACTACCCTCGTCACGACTAACAATATTGATAGTGCGTAAAAAATATTACTTAATCGACAGCATATTACTATGCTAACACATAAACTAGTTAGAAACACTGACATTTACTGCAAAGAAGAATCAGCAGGAATGCTCACTATTTCCGCATTGTGTCCTGCTTTAGCTAACACAATTCTTAATTACTTTAATTTATATTAATTAATTAAGCGACATTATTTATCTTATATACATTAATAAATTAGCTTAATAGTTTTTTTTTTTAATTAGTTACCTGAAATCATGTTCCGGAAGAGGGAACTTTCATTGGGATAGTTCATAGATAAAGACGCCAACCATTAAATGTATTTACTAATAACGCCAATGTTTAAGTGAAAGTTATTAATTTTTAATTTTTTTTTTCTTTGGTGGAGCATGGGATAGGTCAGATTTGTCCACGCAAATATTTCATTTTTTGCTAGTATGCTTTTTCTTATCTATGCATGCTACTTTTAGGTTTTTGTAATATTTTTTACATTTTATTAAAAAAAATCTTCCTAGCTACATTTGCTGATGACACAGCTGTCTCATAATCCCATCTTGATCCTTAAATAGCTCCCCTTCTTCTCCAAAGTCAGTTGCTACTGATAAAGGATTGGGGCAACAACTTGAGGATTAAAGTAAACGAATCAAAACGCACTCCCTTAACTTTCACGCCATACATCCTGTCCTCCTGTTAATGCCAATAATATTCCACTACCCATAGCTGACACAGTGCGGTATCTTGGCTTCTACATAGACAAAATATTTAAATGGAACCTTCACACAAGACTTATAAGGCAAGCAGGTCGGATTTAGGGTGAATAGCGCCCTGGGCTGCAAACAGCTTTGGCGCCCCGCCCCCCCCCCTCCCTGCCGAGAGGTCTGGGTGTATGGAATAGCAAAACCATGTTTCATTAATAAGACCACCAAAGGTTGTGATCTTTAAAGGTTTATTCAACACCAATAAAAATTGAAGTTAGTAGTACATAGTAAGTACACAAGCTTTAGTAAAGGAATAAAGTTAAATAAACCTTAACAATTCATAAATAAATGACAGATTGTTTTCTTAATTTCGCTTGGGCAAAGTTTTTTGTCTGTGAAACAGTATACTGTATTGGAACATAATAATACACTGTTCTTTCAGTACACTGTACTGAACCAGAATAATGTTTACAGAATTTGGAACTTTCAAAATTTGGCACTCAGGGCTATAGCCCAATCAGTCCATATACAAATTGAGGCCTGAAGGCAAGAACTTGACAGACGCTTCAGCCAATTGTATAGACTAATAAATAGGACATCTCATTTTTCTATTGAAAACTTCTCATATACAATGAATATTAAACTTCTCATATCTATGAATATTCTCATATACAAAACTATCATTAAAGGTTCAATTTGGACCTATAGACTAGAACTGTGGGGGGCAGCAAAGAAATCGACTATCAGACGCATTCAATCCTTTCAATCTCCTTAGTCCTTCGTACCATGTAAATGCTCCATATTATGTCTCCAAAAAAACCTTAAATAATGACTTCTATACCTGTACCTTATGTTCTTGATCTCATACCCCATAAATTTTCTAAATTCCATCAAAACCTTTTCAACAATCCTAACCCTCTGGCTTATTCGTTATCCAGTTCCACATATCCTTATAACCCTCCTCTCAGATTAAAACGGCAATGACCCCGAGACCTATTGTAATAAATATAAATTACTGGAGTTCTGGCAATGGCTAGCTTCTCCACTCAACTCCTGAGCGACTGTGGCTTTCCCTCTCAGCCTCCGTTGGTTTTTAGAAACTAGTGACAGAACAGTTGTTTATGTACATTGTATACATAGAGTGTTTTTGCTTTTTTATTTTTTTTTTCTCTTTTTAATTACTATTGTTTATACTTTTTTTTCTGATTTATATTATACAGTCGAAAGTGGATAAGCGGAAACTCTTAATGACAGGATTTTGATCCCACTTATAGAAGTATTCCAGTTAAATACGTTTTCACTTATCCATGTCATCAAGGTTTCATGTACCAATAAAAGAGGTTTTCAAACAACTTGTAATTATAATTTTAAAAATTTATTTGTGAAAAGTACACAATTAATATTGGGTCTTATGTTTAATCAACATCCCACCAATTGCAATATTTTTACGTAGGCACTGCCTCAGCGACTGGCGCAACCAAGAGGGAGGGCTTAGTAGCTGAAGCCCCCCACCCTCCCCTCCCAGACGACCGAAACGACTAATTTTATTTTTACTATGATTTTCATTTATATAATCTCGAACCTCACCCATTCCTTGTTTTAGTTTAACTAGAACATAAAAGAATATCTTCCTATATATAATATATATATATATATATATATATATATATATATATATATATATATATTATTTATATTTTTTGAAGAGAAAAGATTTGACCTGGTCGGGATTCGAACCCGAGTTTCCACCTCTCTAGCGTGGCGCCTTATCCAACTAGGCCACCGGGGTCGTATCCGAACCAGGCAAATCCCCTCTCTTCAGTGATCCATAACCCCCGGGCACTCGCAAATCGCGATGTAATTCCGGGGATGAATGTTCATATTGAACATTACATTTAAATTTGGATCTCTTGACAATCCGTCACCGTTTTAAATATATGTAATTTTTCTTGATATTACTCAATAATATTAAATATATTATTTTATTTTTTGAAGAGAAAAGATTTGACCTGGTCGGGATTCGAACCCGAGTTTCCACCTCTCTAGCGTGGCGCCTTATCCAACTAGGCCACCGGGGTCGTATCCGAACCAGGCAAATCCCCTCTCTTCAGTGATCCATCGGATACGACCCCGGTGGCCTAGTTGGATAAGGCGCCACGCTAGAGAGGTGGAAAATCGGGTTCGAATCCCGACCAGGTCAAATCTTTTCTCTTCAAAAATAAAAATATATATTTAATATTATTGAGTAATATCAAGAAAAAAAATTACATATATTTAAAACGGTGACGGATTGTCAAGAGATCCAAATTTAATGTAATGTTCAATATGAACATTCATCCCCGGAATTACATCGCGATTTGCGAGTGCCCGGGGGTTATGGATCACTGAAGAGAGGGGATTTGCCTGGTTCGGATACGACCCCGGTGGCCTAGTTGGATAAGGCGCCACGCTAGAGAGGTGGAAACTCGGGTTCGAATCCCGACCAGGTCAAATCTTTTCTCTTCAAAAAATAAAATATATATATTTAATATTATTGAGTAATATCAAGAAAAATTACATATATTTAAAACGGTGACGGATTGTCAAGAGATCCAAATTTAAATGTAATGTTCAATATGAACATTCATCCCCGGAATTACATCGCGATTTGCGAGTGCCCGGGGGTTATGGATCACTAAAGGGGATTTGCCTGGTTCGGATACGACCCCGGTGGCCTAGTTGGATAAGGCGCCACGCTAGAGAGGTGGAAACTCGGGTTCGAATCCCGACCAGGTCAAATCTTTTCTCTTCAAAAAATAAAATAATATATTTAATATTATTGAGTAATATCAAGAAAAATTACATATATAGAAAGAGGTGAAAACATTCCAGTAAAAGAGCTTATTTAGAGGGAAAATGATAGGATCAGCAGTTTTGTACCACTTATTGAGGTATTCCACTTAAGTTTCACTTAGCAAGGTTCGACTGTATTTATTTATTTACTTACTTACCTATTTATTTATGTAAGTATTTACCATATTTTGTATCTTGTATAGTTACAGGATATTTTCTTATTTTTCTTTTTATTTAATTTAATTGTACATATTTTATAAATGGATTCTTGGTTATCCACATCATTCATTATCCTTCAGAGAGGCAACTAACTTGTAATATTTATTCAATAAAACAATTAAATACCCCCAAAAAATCCTTTGCTTACACCGTCCTTCTAATAAAACGCTATACAACAATATCCTTGAATTCAATCTGACTTTAGAATTATTTGTTTTGAATAGAATTGAATTTTTTCACAAAGATTTTCCATAATGTTTTTACTTTTGACCAACTAGGTTGGCTATAGAACCCAGTGCGTGGTAGTTGGGGTAAAGTGACCTCAGGGAGGGTATTAATTAATAACAAACAAAAACATTTAGAGTAAGAAGAACCTTTATTTTTTATATATAAAAAAATTGGTCTCTATATTAATCTAAATATATATAGCAAGCTTTGTCGAATTGCAATATTTAAGGGTAAACGTTTAATAACTATGGAAATTGTTATACTTGAGTTCCCAAAAAGAAAGTTTTTGATGCCATACATATATATATCCTCTTTAATCTTTCCTCACTTTGATTTATGGCTGTGTGGAACATGGGGTCTATGGATGGGACTTACATAGACTGAAGGGAATTATAAACAGCTTTATCAGATTTGTTGATGATGCTTTGAGGCGTTCCCATTTTTTTTTTTTTTTGCAACTTTACCCCGAAATTCTCTGGCTTTTCTCTTACTTCCTTAGATATTATTCCCTAGGTATCTTTTATTACCAAGTCATTACCTGTCATCATCCTATATTCACAACCTCCTGAAATTCAAGAGTCCAATCCACTCCCAACCCACAATATTGCGTTCTTCTGACCTTCATACTCCTTTCCATAGTCAGTCTTGCATTCCTTCCATGCCAGTTCCACCACCCTCTGTAATTCCCTCCCTCTTGAAATCAGACATTCTCCTATCCTGGGCTCATTCAAAACTTTCCTAATCCAACACATGCTCACAATCCAAACTGGCACTTAGCATGGAAATTATTATGCAAAATAATTCTGTACGATTTGCAGTAATTTAGTTACATCCGATCCTAATAAAATGACTCAAGAACGATTTAAAATTATTTTATCTATAATCAGATATATGTTAGCTTATTGTATGTTGAGAATATGTCTATGTATGAGTATATGTTATTAGGTTTATTTTGATCAATGTTTGTGTAGTATTTTTGTATTTTTTCTTTTATTTTTATCATTTTTTAAATTGTTTATCTCCAAGTATACGGTAATGGATGTGGAAGACTTAACATTCAACATTTGTTTAGAAGAGGAACGTATAAGAAGAAAGAGAGGACGGACAAACTGAGTGAGAGATATTGAGCAAAACATTGTGGACAACCACTGACCTGACATTTAGCAACTAATAAGCCCCTTATTCATAAATAAGATATTATCAACCGCAACTGAATGAAGTAATTTAACTGATGCTGCCAAGGCTATTTTGTGAGTAGGATATGAGTAAAGATTTCACATCATTACTCAGTACTCAATTAAAGACGTGATGGTACAAATACATATAAATAAGGTATAACATGTATCGAGATTCTGCCATTTTACGTGCTGATTTGAAAATTCAAAGTTCAAAACCCTTTCAGAATAAAATCTGATCTAATCCATCTAATGTTCAAAGCTTAAAATAAAACCGTCTAAGGGAGAGGACATATGATAACTGGTTGGTAATTAATTTATTGAGATATCGCTGAATTTAAAGTATTTTGTGTTCCCAAATCCAAAAATTGATTTTAAAATATTCTCTTAAATGCGAATAACGCTCCGTTTTAAAGAAGGTCAAATTTAACATTAAAATCACTAGAATAATATTAACATAAGATACAGGGTGATTCCTTCTTAGTGTAAAAAAAATGAACAGTTTATTCTGTTTAAGATATAGATTTTCATTAAACGATTATCATAATGTCTAATTTACCCAAGTACTTGATTTGTATGCCAAATGAGAACACCATGTTTTTTCAGTTATAAAAGTAAATTACTCCACGAAATCAACTCAGAATTATTAATTTGAATATACCATTCGAAAGCTGGTTAAATTTGAAAGTTTTTGTAATATTCGGAGTATTGTGGATTGTTTTTTTTCGACAAACGGTGAGCGTTGAAGTAATATTAGAAATTGTAACTTTTATAAATAAGTTGAAGATCAATATGTTCTTTAGGCCTCACGTTTGTAAAATAAAATGTTGCATTTACTCTACACTTAAAGGAAATTTAATGCTTAATCAGAAAATATGGTCCTAATTTGACCATATTTGTGGGTCATTCCTCATTACATACGAATTTCTGTCCCGAAGCGATTGTGGTTTCTACATGAAACTTCTTTTAACCCAATTGTAACAAGTAAGTGCAAGGTACTTACCTCTTAAACGTAAAGTAGTTTTCCCATGGCTACTGATTTGTTGCCATGGATAAATTTGAATTCAAACCGTTAAAATCAATTTCTCATGTGTCCCATAACATGAGTTGGTAACGTTAAATGAGAATAAGTTCTACATTTCTGCAATTATTAATTTACTTTTTTCTAGTACATATGGTGAGTTGTAATACATTGAATTTTATAATTAAAACTGGGACTTATTGCTTACAATTATAAGAATGACTTCTAATGCCTGTGTCCCATAGGATCAATCTATTTCCCTCACATGTTTTGAAAAATTCCGCCAAAGGATTCATTCATTCCATTCATTCCATTATGTTTCAGGCTGGCAAAATTGCAGAAGCTTCCCGCCAAACTGAGGGGAACCTAACTTATAACAAATTTCCTTTGTTAGTTGTCCCAAGTTTGTGTCAAATCAAATGTTCGAATCGCGTCATTCGTAATTCTATTTCCCTCACATAATGATTTTTCAAAGAAGGTAAGTTAGATTCTTGTTTTCTTTGCATTGATGAATACGTTTCCAATGTAGTTCAGAGTTCCATTTGTTTTTTTGTTTTGAAATGGCTGTGGTACAGTTGAGCTTAAATCAAACTCAAAATTATATTTTCCTCACACCAAAAGTGAGAGAAATATATTACAATAGGAAAAACTGTATTTATATATATTTTCATGATTTATATTAGTCTAATATAATATTCATTATATTAATATAATGTTCGATTTCAAAGTTTAAATGTATATTGTAATGCCTTACCATTTTAATTGTTTTCATTCCAGTTTTATGTTAAATGTTTTATTATTGTAAACTAATATCTTTTAATCGATTAGTTGATCTCATACTCATTAACAATTATTTTAGACTATAAACATTTTATTATTTGAATTGTGAATCTTTTCTATTTCTCTCACACCCTCTCAGTTTCCCTCACTTTCATAATCTCTACCATGATCATAAATGTGCATATAGACTTTATATATAGCATATAGATTATATGGAGGGGGTTATCACCAGTACCATCAGTAAACTTTTATAAAGATGTTTATGAAGAAAAACTTTGCATAACTTTTTTTTAACGGAATCATAATGTCGAAATTCCGAAAAAAATGATATGATGAACCATTTAGAGCTTGAAATTGATAATAAAATTTACTTACACCCAATTAAATTATTAGAAAAGTTTTAAATATGGGTTGCGACGAGTGGATCCCAGTGAAGCTTAAAAATCGGCCGTTACGTGGATAACACCGTTTCGTAATAGAGCTTCCAATGGTAAAACTACTAAGCTCATCTCTACCTAATTTTAACCACATCATCTTTATGTTTAGCATTGTTTAGCAATAACCAAATTTACAACAGTAAAAATTTAAATTTAAATGCCACACAATGTTTTAGGTTTGCTACAATGTCTATATGCTTTTATGGTTAGAAATTAAAATTCAACAAGATGAAATCAACAAAATTATTTCTCCCTAATAAAATAAGTATCATATAAATAATAAAATTATATCCAAATCAAAATGTCGATATTTTTCTTTTTTGATATTGTTTGTAAAATATGATTCAGAGGGCATAGAGGGCATTCCATTATCCGCAAGATTTTCTTAATGGTCTCTGCCCATCTGGATTACCGACTTATATATTAAAATTAAAAACTGGATGTCTAATTAGGCTTAAACGTAATCTTCAAACACCTAATCAGTCCAATTTTAAGCATGTTAAAATTATTGCTATGCGTGAAACTATTGTAGAGGGACACAGCCGCGGTGGGAGGTGCTAGTTTTAAATAAGCTTAAGGTGTGAACAAATGAAAGTAATCAAAACTGTTACATGTTTGTCATAGTCTCATAAATTTTTACATTTACGCTGGTTTATTCATCTTTTATAATATTTAACATTAATAATAATATCTTAGAAAACCGATAAGAAGCAGTACTTTCATTTATTTTAATTGGTGCCAAATACCTTGTTTTTATTCCTTTTAAATATGACAGTTGTTAAATAAATAAATATGAAAGACCATTTGAGTGGTAATAGAGTAAAAGGTATAAATATAAATACACACTCACACACACAAACACACACAAACACACACACACACACAAACACACACGCGCGCGCGCGCGCACACACACACACACACACACACATATACATATATATATATATATATATATATTTTTTTTTTAATAAACATTTCTAATAATAATAATTTACAAATATTGCCAAAAAGCTATTTACATATATTTACATGTGAAAGGTGTTTCCCTTGGGCTACAATTAATTTTCAGTGAGCACGGGATGAAGTCATATTTTGTCTTCATTCAAATCACACAGATATTTTTTTTTTTAACTTCTATTTTTACAATATATTACAATCTACCTGAGTGTAGGGCAATAAGTTATGCTGCTCAAAGTTCACATTCATGCATTATTTGTGAGAAAATCGCAATAATAATAAAATAGAATAATATTATGGAACAGAAAAATATAAATAAATGGATACAATAATACTAATAAAAACAAATTAATAAATAAAAAAATAAATTAAATAATATAAACAAGAAGAAAAAAAAATTATGTTATTTCACACGTATTACACAACCCTAAACCAGATAGATGTCTAAAATCTAAACTATAAATTTTTAATATTTACAGATATACTTATGATTTGGCACAAGCTGACAGACTTTGAAATTAGGTTCTTCGGAAATATTGAAAATGACGCCTACGAGAAGGGTGGTAAAACATTATTACTCTGCATTTATCTTTTATGTCATTCCTACTAGAATTATAACTATCGTTTCGAGGATTTTATTATTTAATTTTTTTTTTTATTTTTCATTAATATATATATGTGTGTGTGTGTGTGTGTTTCATAAGGTTCTTGAGGTTCAGTCAATAGAACTTATTTTGGCGATGTTTCGAGACTATATTGTTTTCATAATCATGCCCAACAGTGAAACTACTTACAAAGTTACTGGTGGATATTGCAATTCTTATCTTACTATTATCTACACATTAACCCTCAACCCTTACTTTTTCCCCAAATTTTCCTAGTTCAGTTGTTTACTATAGTTGTTATAGTTTGGTAGTAGTTAACCAATAGCACTCCTCCGTATTTTTTAATTAAATGTAGTTATATATTTTAACGCATGTTTCTATATATTTATATTGTTGCTAGCTTCATTTTTAAAATAGTTTCTGTAACTTGTATAATTTTATTGTGACCTGTTTTTTTAACTGTAGTGCATGATAACGGTAACTATATAGTCTTGAAATCTTTCCCAAATAAGTTGTGATTTTATTGACTGAACCTGAAGAATGACCCCTTAGTAGTAGGAATGACCTAATAAAAAAAAAAAATAATGTTTCACCATTTTTCACTGTTGGGGATGAATATCAGAACAATTTAGTCTCGAAACGTCGCCAAAATATGTATATATATATATATATATATATATATATATATATATATATATATATATATATATATATATATATATGTATATAAATTTCTTGACTGTTACTATTAAATGTTTAGTAAGGTTCTTGATGTTTAGTCAATAAATAAAAACTATTTTGGCGACGTTTCGAGACTATATTGTTCTCATAATCATGCCCTACAGTGAAAAAACAGGTTATAATAAAATTATATGTCATACAAGTTATAAAACATAAAGTTAGCTACAATATAAGTATATAACAACATGTGTTAGAATAATAAAAATATAAATAACTATAGAATATAAAGGAGTACGAAACTACTTACAATGTTACTGGTTGATATGGTATCGACTAACTAAATTCTAACAATTCTAGTGCACAACTGACCTGGGGAATTTTTGAAAACAGTTACAAGGTTTATGGGGAATTTCCCAACTGGTGGTATTCCCAATTTGCATCTTTAGGCATTTAAATTTGAAATCTCAGTCTGCACATAACACAATAAGTTGGTTAAAGGTTTGAAGAGTTGTGTGTTGTGGTGAAAAATGAAATTAAAAAAAAGCAAGACTTTCGAATGGGAATAACATATAGATGAATCTGAAAAGTGAAGGTGGCAGGTCGAAATCATGATGCTGCGCTAGTCTCGACATATGGCTGCACTAACCAAAAAATACCAGCAACTTGTAATTTATATATATATATATATATATATATATATATATATATATATATATATATATATATATAAACATATATTTATAAATTATGTTAATATACATTATTATCATTTTTATATATTATTTATATAAATAATAAATTTCATAATTTAGAAGTAGTTACCAATAGTATATCCACTAGTAACATGAGGATGATTATGAGAAGAATATAGTTTCGAAACATAGCAAAAATAAATTGTTATTTTATTGACAGAACCTCAAGAACCTTATTAAACAAATATAACTATATATATTTATATTCATACACACACACATTAATGATAGTAGTAATCGTAAAGATTTTATTTTCCGCCGTTTTACGTTTTATGTAGGCTCTACTTGTTTATTTTATCATATTTATTTCATAAATTTAAAGTAGTATTTTGTATTTTCCAGCTCTCATTTTCTTTTAAATGTCGCCAAAAACATTATAAACTAATGATTGTGATAATTCATTCTAATGGATTAGTCAATTCAACGTGTGTTGGGTGATAATTTGATAGAAGATAATTCTTTAATTATTTATTCAAAATATATTATAAAACACATACTTACTTAAACATTATTTTTTTTTTGTTCGACAAAGAAAATATTTAATTTTCTATTATGATCTAATAAATAAATATTATTTTAAAATAATAAATAATTTTATTTTATTTTTTTAAGAGTGATTGAATAGTTATGAACAAATTGTTGAATTGCACACGTATCCAAAATTTGTTTTGATTTATTAAGTGTGTTATTATTATGTAATTTATCCGGTTTCTATTATGTGGATTTAAGCACATTAAATTGGCAAGTGGAAAAAATTTTATTTGGAAGTAATATTTTATGATATTATTTATTTATTCGTAAAAATTTTCAAACGTCTAACCTTTCCCCGATTGAACTTTATTATAAAATCAAAGTATGACCTTTAGTGTCTTAGGCACTGCCTAAAAATCGCAAATTCACGGCGCAGTTAAACAGACGCACATAAAATGATTTAAAGCTTGGTACGTTAACAATAAAACTATTCACACTGACCTACGCATACCAACCGTCAGTGAACACATACAGACACACTACAAACTGTTTCATGAAAAATAAAATAGATACCCAAACAAACTCAGTAAATCAGAGACAAGGATGCCACTGGGCACTATCTCTCCTCATGCCTAACTTGTCATTTTTGTTTATGTACTAATTTCAGCATATCCGGTGATTGTTAATTATGTATTTGACAGGTTTGGATTTAAAAAACAAAACAAAAAACAGATAAAAACATTATATAAATATGTGGGTGTATGTATACCTACTGTTCCAATGCTTCTCTAATGGATAGGGGTACATGGCCTCTGCAACACGTAGCTTTATACCAGAAGTACAATAAGGGACTGCAGGAATATAGCAATAATTTAAAACTAATTGCAAATTTGTGAAGAACTAATTGTGTTTCTACCTATTGACTCTTGAAATTTTTTTAATTTTATTTTTTCAGTTTATTCATTTATTTAAGGTTTTATTTGTTTTAAAGTTAATTAATATTCCAAAAATTGGATTTTATTAAAAGAAAAGTTATATGAAACATTTTATACATATAATACGCTTATATTATTGGCGTATACACAATGTTTAAAATACATGCCTATTCTGTAGCGTTACTAAAAAAAAAAAAAAAGGTGTGTCCGTATATATGGTTCTTTTGACAGAGGAATTCTAAATCCGATGAAGACAAATATGCCATGGATGTTTTTAGTTATAAATACTAAACTCCTGTAGTAAAAAAATTATCCTTATTCTTTATAAACAATTTCAGATAAACCAATTAAATTTATTTTATACGTTTGAAGATAATTTCAGATAGAAGAGAAGTAGATAATTAAAGATTCTAAATGCTTTGGCTACATTTGGTATAACTCCATGAGAACAGCGGTTAATGCTATTTAAATAACAGTGTAGTAAGGGCCATTAGGCGCTCATAGGGGGGTTAGAGGTAGGGGCGGAGCCGTTTTCACCTAATTGTCAAGTTAATTAACTAACCCAACCAATTGACATTTAAGTGGCCGTTCAGAGCAAATATTTAACGGGGTCAATATGAAAGAGAGCTTGTCAGCAGCCTGCAATAATTCTCTTCTGTTTACGACCCGGCTCCAGACAATAAAAATCAATTACACTGTCTATTTCCCCTTGTGGCTGTGGGCGGGGTCATTGGGCGGGCTGTCTTCTCATTTGTCCGGAGCCGCCATTTTGGGCGTGGCGAGGGGGCGTGGCCTGTTGCCAGAGGAGCCCCGCGGGGGGAGGTAGCCGCTCAGTTCACTCCCGGCGTCCGTAGTGTCATGTGTTGATCCCTTCCCAACCCACTGTTCAACTTCTATCACCGACCGATACTCCCGATCTTCGAGATGGACTTGAGCACTGGGCAGCGGGCCAAGGAGAGGCCAGCAAAATCTGTCTTCTCTATTCGCAGCATCGTCGACTGCGAAGATGAACCACACACCAGAGCAGGTTAGTTCTTTTATTAAATATTCATATTTTTTTAAATGGTTAGTCCGATTTCTTGGGTTATTTAAATAATTTAAAAATTACGAAGGAACTTGCATAATATTCAGTTCTGACGAGCAGTATGTTTTATTTATTTTTTAGCAAACTTAAAGTGGCCACTGATAATCGAATATTGTTTGTGTTGATGCCATCGTTGTAAAAATATTTCTCATAAGGTTTTTAGTGTTTGAATTCCATTCATTCCCTAATCTTTTGTAAATATTCCGTTCGTCATCTTGTCTTGTATACAGCTAAATTTATTATATTTAATGTATTTTGACTATATATTCTTTGTCCTATCACGCCTATTTTTTTCAAGCTTATGGCCATCTAGGAATAGGGGGAAAACTTGGCGGTTGAGCGTAATTGCTAACCACATCATCTCCATGTAGTGTCTTACCGATTAAGGAACCAAAAATCTTTTATGGGTTGTATCCCTACAATTTTTTTTTTTCTAGATTAAGTGGTTTTCATCTTTACTATTAACTTTATCATCGCTTAGCTAAACCGTCTAACCCTCGATCTGATTTTTTTTCTTTCAATAATTTCAATTTCAATAGTTTTCAATTAAACACCACATAATTATATTTTATATATTTATAACCAATAAAAGCACAAGTATAAATAGCTATTTGTCCCGGAATATATGGACCTAGTACATCATCAATTTTTCAACGGGGAACGGAATGACTTTAGAGCAGGCCTATTTTTTTTTAATATTGACTGTTATGGATAAAAAATAATATTTTTTACAGAACTATTTCTAAATGATAACTAACATTGATAATATCAGAAGACACAAATGCCTACAATGCTTTAAACAAGTTTTTAAAAAAATGAATAATTTTAAACGACATTTATCTTGTGAAAATAATTATTTCAAGTTTGTTCGAATTTATTAATTGAAAATAAATCTACTTTATCATAAAATATGTATTTATATTTAATATTTATGTTCACTATAGGTTTATATATTTCTATGTAAAAAAGTAACTTTCCGATTTTTATAAAAAGTTATTTATAATAGATAAACAAACATTTTTAAAATATTCCGCGGTGATTTAATTATTTTATAACTTATAATATTTACACCAAATTTTACTGTAAATATGATAATTGAAAATAGAAGTAAAATATCAGTAATTTTTTATTTTTAAAATTGTAAAATTACATATATAACGTAATATGTTTAAATTTATAAGACACTTTTTCAAATCTAATCCTTTTGATTGACCTGTATTAGCATATGATGTCTTATTTAAATAAAAAATATTTTAATAAAATACATCAGCTAATATATTTACATTATTTCGAGGCCGTTTAGTTATTTAATGGCTGATAATTTTTAAACTATATATTACTATAAATATTATCCACTAAAAATGAAAATCATTTACTCAATTTAATTTAAAAAAATTAAATTTTGCAATATTTTATAAATCACATAATAGATTCGAAATTTCAACGACTCATATTAATATGTTAGTCCTTGTTTTGAATAAGATTTATATAAGAAAATAATTTTTAAAGATTATTTTTATTTCTATTTTATTGAATCATTTATAAGATAAAAATATAAATCATGATTAACATTAATTTTGAAGCATTTAAAATAAAAAATAAAGTAGGAGACTCTTTTTTAAAGGAATGGTTTGGATATTGGCTTTACCTACCATAACGAAATTGATAGTTTTTGAATAAAATAATTTATCAACAATAATAAATTAAATAATTTAACAAATTAAAGTAAGGAAAAAAAATGAAAATAGACTACATAAGAAAAAGGCATATATATATATATATATATATATATATATATATATATATATATATATATATATATATATATATATATATATATATATTGTTATCATTAAGATGGGTTTAAAATAATTTCCTTGATATTTATAATCAGCAAAATAACAAGTAAATACTAAAAAAACAATAAATTTTAATATTGACACGATGCTCATAATGTTAAGGAAGAAATCTAATTTTTTGTTTTATCACTAATTATTAGTAACAATTAAAAATTCGGGATGTAATAAGGAACAAACAATATAACGTATTTTTGAGGCTCGTCTCACAGATCTGTGAAGATTCTAGGTATCAACATTTACATTTGCTTTGATGTAAATGTTGTATGATAACTAAGAAAATATCCTTTCAGGGGCACAGGGTTAAACTGTCGGTATCATGTTTTTTGAATAACTTAAAACATTTTTGAAAATGTAAATATATTCAATAAATGTACTAACAATTAGTTATATTTATAAAATCATATCAATTAAATAATATAAATAAGAAAACATAAGTTGCAAATGCCTCTTTCCTTATCAAGCGTGCTCTAAATTCTTTCTATGAACTTTTTCTTTCATTATACCGCCCATGAAAGAAGCAATGCTCGGAATTTAAAGAGCCCTTGTCTAACATTTAGCGTTGGAGCAACATGTCTTACTACACTATCATTCATACTGAATTATTATGTTCATAATATTATTATATTTTAATATATGTTTTAGTTGTATGTTTTTTTGTATTAAATTTCCGTATACTTAATGAAAAAGTATATTTTGGTATCTGACCCGAAAAAAAGTTTAATGAATCCTCCAGCGGAATGTTAATTTTTCAATGTCTTTAAAAAATATGGTTTAAAAAGTTATTTCTATAAAATTATACGATGTATAATACATAAAGATACATATTTCTATTGGATCGTATTGATCCTTCTATACCATCATGCGTACCTCAAGTAAAATATTTGCTGGTGGTATTGATGTTTTTCTGGATGTACACAATGATGCGGTTGTTGCGATTTCAATCAGTAGGGAGATGTACTTTATTAAGCGGTACTGCCCATTTCAATTGGGTTGTTATACACACAGCATACTTTATCAATCAAAGTTGGACATCTGATATTATTCACTATATAAATAAATATAGCCCTAAAAAACAGTAATAGTCATTTTTTTAAATTATAAAAATCTACATTTTAAAATGACCGATCATATGTTGATTAGGTATAAAATTATAATTAGAAAAAATTTAAAATATTAAAAAGACATACAATCATATAGATAGCTATATAAAATAACAATAACTATATAACTATACAGCCAGGATAATCATGCAATATATATATATATATATATATATCTTCCCCTTCTTTTATTTTAATGTCATCATTATTATTTTTTAAAACTAGAAATAGGTAATTAATATTTCAGTTATTTTTTAAAACGTTATTAATCTGAATGATTCTTTTAATAAAAAAATAAATCTTTAACTTTTAAATTAAATTGAAATTATTTTTGACAGTGAATTGTATAATATAATATTAATTTTAATGATAAAAATTCAATAATAAAAAAAAATTAAATGTTTGGACCATAAAATAATGTTACTAAACTAAGTTTTATATTTCTATTTGAGATACATACATGGTTTCATTTATAATATGATTTTTTTTGAAATACGATGTACATCTGAATCTCTATACGAATATGAAAAAAAATATATTCTTATTTTATTATAAAGGATATAATAATGATTATTTTTATACAATATGAAATTTTAAATTTATCTTATCAGCTGTATTTACAAAATTAATATATTTTAATATTAATAGAGTAAAAATAATCAGGTTTAAATCAATTTTGTAACAGGGAAAGAATAAGCATATAACCTTCTTTTTATTATTATAAATTTCATAACTATTTTCCCATAAAATAAATTTAAATATCAGAAAACATTTTCTCGAGTAGGATTTATTTAGAAATTATTGTATGAATTAACTCTTTTTTTTTGTCTAATTTTCAGATGTAGTAATTACCAAGTACATTTTTATTGAATGATTCTTCATTTTTTTTTTTTACTTCAAGTAATAAAATAAAATAAATAATTATACATTATTTCTTCAAACGATTTAAAAATTATATGGAGAAATAATAAATAAATTGTAATATTATAATAATTAAAAATGTATTTTATGTCTAAAATTATGGTTAAATTGTACCATAAAATTCTAAAATTATTCAAAATATGTTGTGTTAGACTGAGCAGCTACATAAAGAACCCCTTTAAAATTTAAGAGAATTAACATCTCACTTAAAAGATTATTATTATTCAAATCATTTCACTTAAAGAATTTTAATATATTTTTTATCAGTTTTATTTTATTTTCTATTAATAATAACTACTGTCGTTATAAGTAACAAAAATTATAATTTTAGTAAAATTAAAATTTTACGATACTTCGTAGGTATCGTATTTATAAAGTACAAATCCCTTATAATTCAATAATGTTATGTATTTGTTCATTATTATTTTCTTAATCCTAAGAGCAATGATTTATTACATACAGTTATATACTACAAAAAAAAAAAAAAAAAAAAAAAAAAAACCTATAATTTTTATTCATTATACAAAAGGAGCAATCAACAGTAGCGCTTATTAAAAAAAGTTTTATATATATATATATATATATATATTAACTAACCAGATTTAATAAATGGCGAATATTTTAACAAGATATATTAAAAACCAATAAGAAAATTTAAAAAAATATATTTTTTAGTAACCTATCCCACACAACACTGAGAAAATACTAATTGTTTTTAGAATTTTGATAATACATGTTTCTTAATGCTTTAATTATATTTAAAATCGAAGCTTCATCTGAAGTTAGAAGTATTTGTGGTATTTGTGGTTTTATCAATTTGTATAGTAGCATTAAATCAGCTACAGTATCATAGTAATTTTTTAATTATTGAAAAAATCCACTAGAAAGGACAAAAAATTAATTCAACTCAGAAACTTAGAATCAAAAACTTATTTTAAATAAAAAAACAAAATTGACGTTAGTCATTATATTTATCAACAACACTAAATGACTACTGGAAGTATGTTACTTGCAATATCCATAATTTTGCAGTAAATAAGGTGAAAATTATAGGCTATCGTATGGGAAGAGGGATTGCCTGGCGTGCTCATGGATCTTCTTGAACTCTAAAGTAGTTTTTTAAAGATAAAAATAGTGAAGTCTTCAAGGAAATTAATGAAAAAATTAAAATATTTAATCTAAAGTTTTAGAAAACAAAATCAGATATAGGCTAGACATTGATATTATATTTCTAATAATGTTCTTTGAAACTCTATATAAAAAAAACAAAAAACAATATATTTATTATTATTTATTATTTTTCTTCTATGTCTATTTATTATTTTTTTTCAATTTAAAATAAGTATTTGTTCTTATGTTTCCGAGCTGAATTAAAGTATACAACTCATTTAAATAACAAAATAATTGAAAATTTTGGAGCGTTGATGATAATAATCTCTTTAATCATAATTATATAGTTTTGCTTAAATATAAGCAATTAAGATATCATATGTACATGGATATAAATATGAAAAACAATATATATAGCATATGATGATTCTTCTCTGTCTTTGTATATAAGGATACTTTGTCTATATCATTATGCCATTCTAAATGTGTCTATAAATACACATTTCATATATACATATATATATAATGAGAAAATAATTGTGATTGTGATTTTAAATGTACTATAATTCATTGAAAGGTTTTGATCAGAACTTATGAGTGCAACTTATACAGCAGGCTAACGCTTTTATCCGTAAGTCTCAATTTGTTTCAATAATAATTTATAAATCTTTTTCTTGTAATAAAACATTTAAATTTTTAAACTAATTTAATCAAAAACAGTAGAAAGTTGAACTTGCATTACTCATTGACACACATTAGGTACAGCTTTTACTTTACTTACACAATTATAGAAAATTACCCGGTCACTTATAATAAATAAAAACATCATAAAAAATATACATAAAATAAATAGTTATAAATAGCCACATTTATTCAACAAAATGGCCCCGATACAATTAATAATCCCCTCTAAACGTGATAGTAAATCCCAAATTTTATGGTTAGAAACCTACATAGGCTTAAAGCAGGACGAATCTCGTCGAAAGAAAATTCGCAAACCGAAATTGTGCGTTCCATAAACATGAAAAAGTTTCTAGCAGGTTTGTTAGCTTTTAACCCAAGTTTGTAATCACAGATCAAATTCGACCGAATACGAGTTACCTCTATAGGAGAAAACCCTTTCGACTTGGGCTTTCGAGCGCTTGATGGATACCGGATTAACATGAATCCCTCTTTTTAAAATTTGATTTTACAGGGTTAAAAGAAATTTTGAATTTTTTTAAATAACAAAGCGCTAAAACAAAACGAATGACCCAAATTATAAAACGACAGGATGTTTTTGGTGTTTCATGAAAAATTTCTTATTGTATACAAAGAATAAAAAGATTAATTATAGAAGAAGCTGGTTGATAGATCTCTTTCGTCGCTCAAGTAACATTATTAAGTTCTGGAAGATATTTTAACCAATGTTGTTAATAACAGATTTACTCATTTCCCACACGAACAGTAAAAAGTTTATCCTGTAAAAGGACATTGGCTTCGACATTTTATCCTTTGGCAAATTTACTCATTGTCAGTGCTGTAGTTAACGTGTTAATAAAGAATAAATAAAAAAGGAAACTGTTGAACACATTGTTCAAATTGAATTGTCAAATTTACGTAGAATAAATATTTACATACCTAGAAGCTTTATAAAATTTTTAATAATTTTTAAAGAAGACGTATGTGATTAAATATTTTCAGATTTTTTTTCAAGTAAACTTTAACTTAAATATTGATATAAACTGACCATAAGTTTTGAAAAATATTGCGGAGCAACTAGGAAAGTTTATTTTTGTGTTTTCAATTAACAGTACAATTTTAAGATTAATGCAAAATTCGAACATTTTCCAAAACTTAATATTTCCATTAATTCATATTAATTAATATTTAAAAAAAAATTAATGTATATTTTATCATTTAGTTTTATGCCCTCAGTTGTTGTTCAGGTGAAAAGCAAGTTTATATTCGTTATGGAAAGTATGTAAATAAAAAAAGAATTTTATGTTTTCTTCTTCCATTTACTTTTTTCCTCTTGTATTTGATACTGAGATAAGTTAACCTTTTAAAGAAAACCTTTATACCTATCAGGAGGGACGTAAATTTGGTTTGCTCGGTATCTTAAGGGAGAACATTACTGATATAGTGTAATTAGTAAAAGCCTAAAAGCTTCCAGACGATTTTGATGGGGCTCGCTTTAGTCAAAATGAATTCTATCTAAGGGGACGTTTCTTAAAGAAAATAAAGAAATATTTCTTCAATTATTAGTTTTTGTTCATAAACGTTTACGTAATTAATTTTTAATGCGTGTTAGTAATGTTCATTACCGAGCAGTTTTTATTTTAAGAAACCATTAATTGCTTTCTTAAACCAATAATTTAAGACCTTTTGGCTGCAATTGGTATTTTTAGAGTAACTACAGGATCGCTTAAAACAGCACAATTTTGACATCAAATTCTTTATAGTAGAATTTATTATATTATAATTATTTAACAAATTTAAGGAAATAAAATGAAAAAAATAAGCTTTTTTCTGAAACATATTGTGTGTATATGGAACATATACATATGTCCTGTAAGATGTTACAATAGTTTTAATTTCAAAAAAATATAATGTGAATAAAAGTCAAATATATGTACCATTGAAAATATACTTTTTGGTATAAATATGAACTTAAGAAAAAGAAGAAAGAAAAAAAGAAAAAAGAAATAATAATAATTGCTATATGTTAATATAATAATTATAAACTTATATAATTATAACAATATGCTCAGGAAAAATAAAGAAATGTAGAAAAGAAATTAATAAAATAAAATAAAAATAATGAATATAAAGGAAAATATATAAAAGAATTTAGAACTACTTGAATGTTGATAAGACAACAAACATATATACACACATCTATTTCCATTTACATGAGTAGTTATGGGTGATCATACATTAGTCCAGGAAAATAAGGCTCCAAAAGGCTGTTTTCAAGAAAAAACTGCGGAACTTTTATTCTCATCGGATCTTTATGTTTTTTGGGGTGCTGAATCCGAATCTGAAGTTTGCTACCACGGCAACCATCGGCTTCACATTCAAAATCGCAAAAAACCGCCAAAAAAAAGCGTTATTTTTGTTTTTTTATCTATAACACGATAACGAAGCTTTTTTCGAAGAAAGTCTTCAAATATTAATTGTACCTGGAACTAGTACCTACATAATAAAAAAAAGAAATCCGAAATCGGACCATTTTTCGCGAAGTTACGTAATTGGGAAAAAATGGAGAAATTGGCCTACTTGCCGTCAGCCCCACAGCCCCGTGAAAACACGTTTGTCGTACTCTTTTGGCTATAACTCTCAAACTATTTGTCCGATACAACATTACTTTTTTTCATCTTAAAGCTGATTAAATTTACTATAAGAATCTTTAAATGAAGTTTTAATCAAACCCCGTAAAATGTACATGCCAGCCGGTAATAAAAACGTACTGTTGTACAATCCAAGTGTTTTTTGGCACATTTGTCGCTCTAACTGCTCAAATAATTGTTCGATCCCAAATTCCTTTTTTCTATCGCAAAGCTGATTAAATTTGCTATCAGATACTATATACGTAAATTATATTAAATCCTTTAAACCACCCAAGCTAGCACGCTAAATATGTATGTTTTGGCAAAATATGTAAACTATGACATGTTCAGTAGACTGGTGTGGGTATTTCATGGTGTTAATTATAAGTTACATATAAAAGTTATAATAGTAAATTTAACCAGCTTTATGATAAAAATATTAAATTTTGGATCGGACAAATGGTTTTGGAGTTATAGCGAATAATGTGCCAAAAAAAAATGTGTTTTACAAAAGTACGTGATTTTCAGCGCGACAGCTTTTATATTTCAAGAATTTTGATACAACTTTCATATATAGCATCTAATTGTAAATTTAACCACCTTTCTGATAGAAAAAAAAACATTTTGAATCGGACAAATACTTTCAGAGTTATAATGAAAAATGTGCCGATAACCATGGATTTAACAACAATACGGGTTTTTAGGCGTCTGGGTTATAACCCCAGGGTAATTTTAAGGGACTTGATTATAACTTCATATATACATTCCAATAGTAAATTTAACAAGCTTTTAGATGAAAAAAAGTAATTTTAGATCAGACAAATATTTTTGTAGTTATAATAAAAAATGTACTAAAAAAAAAAAAAAAAAAAAAAAAAAAAAAAAAAAAAAAAAAAAAAAAAAAAAAAAAAAAAAAAAAAAAAAAAAAAAAAAAAAAAAAAAAAAAAAAAAAAAAAAAAAAAAAAAAAAAAAAAGAAAAAAAAGGATCTGATAATAAATTTAACCAGCATTAATATGAATAAAAGAATTTAGATCGGACCTATATTTTTAGAGTTAAAGAGATTAAGGGGCCAAAAACACATACTAGTACGCTAAAAATCCGTACTTTTGTGAAATCCAAGTTTTTTTAGTACATTTTTCATTATAACTACAAAAATATTTGTCTGATCTAAAATTACTTTTTTTCATCTAAAATCTTGTTAAATTTACTATTGGAATGTATATAAGAAGTTTAATCAAGTCCCTTAAAATATGCATCCCAGACGCCTAAAAACCCGTATTGTTGTTAAATCCATGGTTATTGGCACATTTTTCATTATAACTGCGAAAGTATTTATCCGATTCAAAATGTTTTTTTCTATCAAAAAGGTGGTTAAATTTACAATTAGATGCTATATATGAAAGTTGTATCAAAATTCTTGAAATACAAAAGCTGTCGCGCTGAAAATCACGTACTTTTGTAAAACACATTTTTTTTTGGCACATTATTCGCTATAACTCCAAAACCATTTGTACGATCCAAAATTTAATATTTTTATCATAAAGCTGGTTAAATTTACTATTATAACTTGTATATGTAACTTATAATTAACACCATGAATTACCCACACTAGTCTACTGAACATGTCATAGTTTACATATTTTGCCAAAACATACATATTTAGCGTGCTAGCTTGGGTGGTTTAAAGGATTTTATATAATTTACGTATATAGCATCTGATAGCAAATTTAATCAGCTTTGCGATAGAAAAAAGGAATTTGGGATCGAACAATTATTTGAGCAGTTAGAGCGACAAATGTGCCAAAAAACACTTGGATTGTACAACAGTACGTTTTTATTAGCGGGCTGGCATGTACATTTTACGGGGTTTGATTAAAACTTCATTTAAAGATTCTTATAGTAAATTTAATCAGCTTTAAGATGAAAAAAAGTAATGTTGTATCGGACAAATAGTTTGAGAGTTATAGCCAAAAGAGTACGACAAACGTGTTTTCACGGGGCTGTGGGGCTGACGGCAAGTAGGCCAATTTCTCCATTTTTTCCCAATTACGTAACTTCGCGAAAAATGGTCCGATTTCGGATTTCTTTTTTTTATTATGTAGGTACTAGTTCCAGGTACAATTAATATTTGAAGACTTTCTTCGAAAAAAAGCTTCGTTATCGTGTTATAGATAAAAAAACAAAAATAACGCTTTTTTTTGGCGGTTTTTTGCGATTTTGAATGTGAAGCCGATGGTTGCCGTGGTAGCAAACTTCAGATTCGGATTCAGCACCCCAAAAAACATAAAGATCCGATGAGAATAAAAGTTCCGCAGTTTTTTCTTCGGCAAACCCTCATTTTACTGGACTACATATCTGTGTATACATATTAATCTATAAAATGATATATATATTTTTTTTTTCTCCTGTTTATTACAGATATTATATACATGCTCTATGCCATTACAGGCATACTACATGTATTAAATGAATTGCATTATTTTACGTTACATGGGTAATAATTTGTTACAGTTAGTATACGTACAGTTAGTGTCATTATCAAGCAGACGAATGTAATGAACAAATAATAAAAATAAAAATAGTTGGTTGTATACAATAACTAATAAGAATAATTTAGTTAAACTAATAACAATAATAAATATGTACTATAAAGAATTAATTAATTAAGTAATTTAAATAAAGAATTAATTTAGTTAAACTAATTACAGTAACAAATTTGTACAGCACAAATTGGATAGATAGTTATATTGAAAAAAATAGAATAAATTAGCTAAACAGAATAATAATGGTGAAATGACTAAATATAGAATAAAAATAATAAATAGAAGATAGAAAAAATAAAAATGATAAATTTATGAAGATTTAATAAGCACACAAGAAAGGATTTTATTTGTTCCTTCCTGGGGTCTTTCAGTCTTGGCCTTGTATTTAATTACTTAGTTAGATTACTTAATTTAATTGTAGTAATCAAAGACCCATTAACATAATGATTTAAGATAGTTTTCTTTACAACTGAGTTTTGTGTCAGCAGATCAAAGTCGATCTCTTTGACAAATTTAATGAAGTCTGTCTTAAATCCGGTAAAAAGAATATGTTCTTTTTCAGGCCAATTACCGTTCTATAATATTAGATTTTGTATTAATTTATATCTCTGTCTGTCGAATAATTTACAATCGTAAAGAACATGCCTAAAATTTTGGGTCTGACCATCATTGTTACATGTGTCAGTTGGCATGATATTAAACCTCTTAAGGTGTTGCCATTGTGCCATGGTGTTGCCATGTTCTGTGAGGAATTGTGTCAATTTATAATCATTGCTGTGTATCCGTTTGTGATTATGTATTGGTATTTGCGGAATGTATTTGTGTAAACTTGGAGATTTGCTTGAGGTTTGCCATGTGGTGTTCCATCTGTTCACTAAGTCCTTCATAATTAACGCCCTAAGATGTGAGATCGGAGCCTTCCTGTAAAAATGCGGTAGCTCAGTCCTAGCTGCCTCTTTGGCTAATCGGTCAGCTCTTTCGTTGCCCTCGCCCTTTCACCCATTTTAGCCTAACTGATTCTTTCAGTGACATCAAATTTATTATATTTTTCCTGAATTCCTCAGTCAATGGATCATGGATGTTTGTGTCACCTACAGAATGTAGAACATTCATGCTGTCCGTATGAATGCTATATATATATATATATATATATATATATATATATATATATTTATATATATAGAGAGAGAGAGAGAGAGAGAGAGAGAGTCAAGATAAACAAATAAACTGATCTAGTAGATTCAAATTTGGACTAGGTTGATAAGTGAAGGTATAGAGGGAACAATAGTGAATGATGGGAGTTTCTAACCTCCGAGTTCACTAAGCTTGATCATAATTTCTTCTATTTCTTGATACATATTTGTTCTACATAATTAGTTTTTAGACAGATTAGATATTTCCAGATTGTAGCTAAAACGAACACGAGTGACCCTATTTCAACAGTTACGGCAATGAATCATACCCCGCGATGATGATCTGTTGATGATGGCCGTACACACAACAAAAGCTAGGAAGTACCTGCCAGATAGCGGCAGGGCATTCAGTTATACCCTATCACGGGAAATAGTCTATAGGGGGAAAATCAATTTGTGATGACGGTAATTTTCCAAACAAACATAACAATATTACAGCGACACAAAACGAGCAGATTATTTCATTTCAGAAATTATATCATAAAACTTTGTTTGATACTGGTTGTACTTCTTCCTTTGTTTTAGTTGATTACATTCTTTTTCGATCATAGTCATAATATTGTTGCCTCCTAACGTTTAGCAGAATCTATGACACAGTTCAGTATGTGTAGTCACGACATGAGTTATATTTTTGTTGACTTATGTTTTTATCTTTCCGTTTATTAAGAACATTGTATTTTTAACATATCTTACTGCCGTATACATGGATTCATAAATATACAAATAATACACACGATACAAACAGGTTTACGATCATGAATGTTCTAACAGTCTTACTGAAAAATACTCTATAATTATATATCAATATGAATTCCTACCAATAACTTTCTGATAATAAATAAGTTAAGTATTAACCTTTCTATTGCAACAGGATACTTTTCCCATGATAATTACTTCTGAAAATGTCAACGAAAACGTTTGGTTAAGAGTTTTGTCAGGAGATTGATAATTTCCATATGAATTAGCTACAATTTGTATTGTTACCGAATTCAGTCGGTCAGTGTCATTTCCTGATGAGCGACTTTTTTGCTATTAAAGTACGAAAAATTCATTTGTTATCTACAATAGAATTTCTGAGTTTTAATTACTAAATCATGTACACAGTTTTTTTTATAAAGGTAATTACTTATACTATTGTTATTGGTGATTTTTGGTGACCTCTGATTCTAGTAACAAAGAGGGATCTTTTTTTGATGTCTTCACTTAAGAAAATGATATACAACGACGAAAAACAAATTGCTAATTAAAATTATGCTAAGAAGACTGTTGAATATTCCTTTTTTAAAAACGTTAAATAATTACCCGCACGTTTTCCTCCTGCTCGCACTAACTCAGACGTTGAATAATAATTAATTTAATTATAATCCGAATTTATTTAAACATCATAAAATGGTTCGTTAAAAACAATAACAGTGACTATAAACCTCCTAAATTGATTTGCCCGAGCTTCTATGCGATTCGGCTCTTCTTCAAGAATATCCACAGCTCTAGTGAAAACGAATTTCACAGTTTTTCAATAACTTTTTATTTAAAAGAAAAATTAGTACTACTATGGACGAGGCGCTCCAGCCAATTCAAATTCGCAGAATACCTTCTATTGATTGTTCCGATTAACTTTTATATTTACTGTAAAATTCCAATTATCCGGATTAATTTGAAGAAAAAAAATGTATATGTTTTTGTATCACATAAAATTTTTTTAAAATTGTTTATTAACCGATAGTGTAGGCCATGGTTCGGAGTTCACGTAAAATACAATAGGTCCCGTGTTGAAACAACAAAAGACGTACAACTAAATAGACCGAGTACTGCCGCACCGGAACTGCGTTTCAGAATTAGGAGTGGAGCTTACACACTTCAGAATAGTCTAGTTCTGAGTAAACGTACTTAACGAATTTTTAGAACCATAGCACATCCATACTACATGGGTTTAGCCCAGCCAATAGCCGTATTGCCGTCGCGAGTGGTCTCTTTATAAACATAAAGAGTTATGGCACCTACGTAAAAGAAAACGTGTTATATTAACTGTGTCTGAAAAACTGTCCATTGTTGAACGACTTAGGAAAGGCGAATCTGGGAAAAAATTATCGGATGAATTCTGTATCGGGGCATCAACGATTTCCGAAATTTTAACTAATCTTCGTTGTTACATAAATATAATTTTATAAACAGCCGCAGTTTTAATTATTCATTGAAATAAATAATTAAAACATTGCATATGTCTGTATTTTGTATTTCAATACTCTAATTCAATAATTAATCGGAGTTTCACTGTACTTTTTGAGGGGGAATATATATTCTCCTTCTTTTACACAAAACTTCGAATCCACGTTTAAACTAATATTATTTTCTGTTACACTTTCTCATATTAAAATGAGATATAAGGAAATATTAAAATATAAAACAGTAAATCAATGTTGAATTAATATTAAAGTAAATCAGAATTAATATAATACTAAATCACAAGTAATGTTGACTTTTGATTAACTTTCTCACGTAAGGGAAGTGGGAACCACAAATTATAAATACCTACATAAAGAAAAATCCATGTTGAATTTATGTTGCTATTTTGTTCTATATTTTCTCACATTTCATTTAGATCAATATGTTTTATTGAATTAATACTACAATCTGACTCACCATAGGGCAATAAGTAATATGGATGAAAAAGAATCCATTCACAAAATATGTAAACTGAAAAGTCTCACATACGAGAAGTGGAAATAACAAAATATAAAAATGTAAAACACCCAAAAATCTATGTAGAAACTAATGTTGTTAGCTTGTTTTACACTTTCACACATTAGGGAAGAGGAAATATGAAAACATCAATATATAAAACACTAAATCCATGTTGAAACTCATGTTGTTAACATCTGTTTTACCTTTTTACGTTTAAGAGGAAGAAATATCACTACAACACACTAAACAACACAACCAAAGTTGAAACTGTAGAAATAGATGTTTACATGTGAGGTTGTAGGAAAGAGCTATCGATAAAACTCGTGAAATGTAGATAATAAAAGTGAAACCTAGGAATCGATCTCGCAGGTGGATTGAAGAATTTTTATTTTGTTTATTAAGAAAAATTATTTAAACAAATAAAATAAAATTAAAACTGTAGCTTAATAGAAATTATATATATATATTAATTCACAAAACGCGGAGAATCAACCGTTAAAATTGTTATTACAGTTATTATTATTATTACACGAATTCGTTTAGAAACTTTTTTCATTTTTTTTATTTTTTTATTTTCAAGGTTTTGGCGACAGAATATCTTTTCAATTTTCAATAAGATTTTTGTTCCTTCCTAAAGAAGACTAGTTTTAGAATTAATGCAACGCTAAACAAAAACGTAACACTGTCATGACTCGTACCTATCGGCTCTTGAGTGGTGTATAAAAAAGACTGACACTAAATCAGAATGGAAAAACTGTCTTCCTATATAAAGGATTGCTTTCACTCGTATCCAAGAACATTTGTATGTTCCGGATTCTTTTTCTTTTAGTGGAAGAAGAATCTAAACATTGTACTTCTAACCGCCCAGTAGAAATGTGACAAACAAATAAACAGTGATGTATATTAGATTTATTTATTTTTGGACATTTAGCATCAAGCCAATCACTCCTAGATCCCTAGGTCAAGAACCCCGAGTTAAATAAAGTGTTTATAGGGATGATTCCTTAACCGAGCGTACCTGTTAAAATTGGTTTGCCAAATTTCGTTCAGGAAATTTTGAGACCACAAGAAACTGAAACGAGCTATTCCCATCAGGACAAAGAATTGATTCAACTCTATACTACTCGCAGTTAACAAAGTCGAATCAACCAATTGAAAAAAAAAGCGTCTAGAACTGGCAAAGTGAAAGGGTGTTGTTTTCCACCAATAAATTCCATTGGTTCCACTCGCAATAAATGATTAAGCATTGGATGGGACATTTTGCCCTATCCTTTATATTCACCAGACCTGGCTCCAACAGACTACCACTTATTCCGGTCTGCAGAACTCCATGAATGGAATGCAATTCCAAAACGGACAGGGCATCAAAAAATACTTAGATCAATTTGTTGACAATAAACCCCAGACGTTCTATGAACATGGCATTATGCAATTAGTCGAAATATGGGTACAAGTTATACTAATGTTGAATATACATAAATAAATTTTATGTCTGTTATACACAGAGTTTTATTTTACCCTCAAAAACCGAACGGACTTATTCGTCAACCCAATACATCCTCCTTGTACATTTCATCTAGTCAACCAACATAGCTCTTTATACAAAAATGTCTTGTCACTTTATGTAATAGAATAGATTAAGCGGTATGAGAATTTTAAAACAATACATGAAATACGACAGCCCAAGATCATGTCTTTGAAATCAATTAACGCTCTCGCAATTATTATTCAACTCCAACTTAATATTATTAAATTACAAACACAATTGTGGTTTGATTAATTGCCAAATTGGCCCTCACAATCGCTTAAATATTCCCTTTCATTCTCTGTCAAACAATGTCATTCTCATAATTAATATATCTCATCAATTATTAAAAAGGTGGCAGAAAAAATACTCGACGCCGGCGCTGACTATCTCGTCTCAACCCTTAAGTAGCCATCCTGGACTAATTGAACAATTTCCAGGCACCCCCTAGCAGGTTAATGAGAACCATCCCCTAACCTAAACCATCCTCTGTCAATTCGGAGGTTTACATAAACAGATTAAGGAGCTTCCCTTGACGTGGGTTCACCTGGGGCGTTTTTACAGCACTCACCCTTCCATCCTTAACCAATTTCAGAATAATTTGGGGGTTGGTCCGCCGGTCATGAGGGGTAGAATTGATATAATTGCCAGTTCTTCGATTATTGTGATCGCCTATTGTTAGCATAATTTTGTGATTGGAGTGTAACAGGTGTTGGCGGGGCAGGTGTTGCTATTCTGGACCACTAATTTACCATCCTACGGGTGTTAATAGATTCCTACCCTTTAAACATTTTTGCCTCAGTATATATTTATATAAAATGTGTAAATACCTTTTTCAAATCTTAAAAACTAAATGTTTACTTTATCAACTGCCACTGATGCAGAAATGTTTGAAGGGTAGGAATCTATTAACGCCCGTAGGATGGTAAATTAGTGGTCCAGAATAGCAACACCTGCCCCACCTTATATTTATATATATATATATATATATATATATATATATATATATATATATATATATATATATATATATATATTCCAAAGAACAGAGGATCGGACAAGGAAGGAACGTTGGAATGTAGACTTCTGGACTTCTGTGGGATGGAGTATAGTCGGAAAGACGACATCTTATATGCAGTGGTTTGATTGCAGACTTAAATTTCAAGGTACTGTAAATAAAGGATGTTGATAACTTGGAATAGGTAGGTAGGTGCCAAGAAAGTATATTCTGCGGAAGGAAGGGAAGGGAATTAAAATTTAAGAATTTGGAATGAATAATACAAAAACAAATTATAACTATCTCAGGGGTTTTCTTTATTTAAAAACATAACTGTAATTAGTTGTATTAATTATGCTTAGGTTAGCTACAAATCAGTTATTAAAATTATTTGTTGTGGTTAAAAAAACTAAATTTTAAAGATTTTTGTTAAACCAAATTATTAAAAAAAAAAAAAAAAAAAAAAAAAAAAAAAAAAAAAAAAAAAAAAAAAAAAAAAAAAAAAAAAAAAAAAAAAAAAAAAAAAAAAAAAAAAAAAAAAAAAAAAAAAAAAAAAAAAAAAAAAAAAAAAGAAGTTGATTTGTTTCGAATATTTATTATTACTCTAGGAATATTTTGTATTTTGCAGTAGTAAATTTATATAATTACACTTTTTTTAAATATATATAGAAGTCTTCAAGTGACGTTTTGTTTAAAAAAAAAAAAAGGCTGATTTTTTCTTAAATACATTGTAGGTTTTGATCTAAATGCAATTCTGATAGATGCATAAAATTAAAAAAAAAAAAAAATTAAGATTTCATTTAATAGAAAATTAACTATGACATTCTACTGTATGGAAGAGCAATTGGTGTTTTTGAAACCCTGCACTCAGACAGATAAAATTATGAAAAAAAAATGTGCATGAGTAATAAAATTATTAAAATTTTTTTTTTTTTTATAAATATATTACAATAACGTTTATTAAATACTTTTATATTTAATTATAATATAACTACAATATTAAATATTACAATAAAAGGGTACTAGTCTCCCTCATGTTTTACGTGTCCTACTTATTATAAGTATATTTTTTATATAGGTGTGAACCAAAAAATAAAACTAAAAAAATACTATAATAATAATAATATATTAAGTAAAATATAATAAAAATTAAGTATTAAATACTATACATTTTTTGTGTGTGTATATTATATATAGAAAGAGATATTTTGTTTTAATACCTGATTAAATATCTGTAAAACCATAATTAAAATTAATATTTAATGCTTGTTTAAAAACTTTAAAAAGCTTTAAAAAAAAAAAAAAAAATAAATTAACCGAATTTACTAACGATAAGATAATGGCAATTTAGTAGAATAGTTACCGTCAAAACTTGACAACACCCCTTCAAACTGAAACTTTCTTAAAGATATTCCATTAGCATTTAAATGAATTTCTAAATACGGCTGAAGTAAATTTCTCTGAATATGGTATGGTTTGCGCTAACAATAAACAAATCATTAGAATTGTACTACGGGTTGTTTCTGATAAAATTTTAATGCTGTATATAAGCCACTCTTATTTTATTCCTTCAGGTATATTTTTTCCTTATGAAAATTACTTTTGATTACAAGAAGCAAATTGTTTAACACATTATATATATCCGCTTCAGAAATGTACTTTAATTCGAATATTAAATTACTTTGTTAAGGCTAAATAATGAATTACAAGGGGCACTGAGTAATTTCCCAGACAATAATAACATAATGGAGGTTGGAAATTCTATCTGGCCATGAAGTCGACAATTGACTGTAGTTAACAATTACGAGTTGTGTCATGTTTCCTTGTTACCATTACTGGGTTCATGTATTGTTGTAATGTTTTTGTCCAGCGGGCGATCTGATAGCGACGATTCAATCTATTCAGGAAATTAGTTGTCCGGGTTCATACGTGTACAAGGAAAAAGGAGGATTATTGTTTTAGATTTAAGTTAATTTCTTATGGAGATAACTTAGGAGCAACCAAATTCATCTTAGTATGTTGATAAAAACCTCGTACCTTTTCATTTCTTCTACAAGTTCCACCTCTTTTCCCGTCAGTGTCTTAATGTTCCAGTTTCCAAAACTTATGTCCATTTCCGTTCTAGATCGTTCCCGTTTTGGCAGTCCGTATCCGAGGCCATCTTTATTACTCTGAATCAAAAATACTCCTCTTTGGGTGAATGGCCCGTTACCAAGGTGCAACTGGCCTTCTGAAGTCCCCAGAAGGAAAGGTGGATCCAGGAAGGAATAAACATAAGGTGGGATAGAGTGGTAATAAAGGACATGATTCTCCCGGAATAAAGGAGGTGGGAAAAATCAAGAGCTCGCGTGGGCAGGGTCTCTAGGTCCCTTAAGTAGATCTGTTCTTCACTGGGATTGTGAAAAATTATCTATCCGCTACCCCAACCGACTACCACAAGGAAGTCATAAGGATAAATGGTAAAGAATCCAAACCGTTTTATCTGAATATAGGAGTCAGGTAGGGAGACAGCCTCAGCCCTCTCCTAAGCATTGCTCTAATGAATGAGGTGTACATGATATGCAAGCGCAGAACACCATGGACTGCAATAGGTAAATGGAAAATGCGGACCGTACTCGTAAAGTCTCTTATATGCGGATGATATTGTCCTAACTGCAGATTCGAAAGAAAAGCCGCAACAGGCAGTGGTGGAATGGAAGGAGGAGCTGCTACAGAAAGGAATGTCCATTAAAAAATCAAAAAGCAAGATCCCAATTCTCTCACGGAATGATGAAGAACATATTGAAATATTTTGCAACGGTGAGGTCCTAGATGTTCTTAACGAATATAACTACTTGGGAACTATAATAAATGGATCTGGTAGGATTGACCAAGAAATAGCTAATAAGATATCTAAAGCAAACCAGGTTTACTACCAGATCAATAATAGAATTATTGGTCACCGTGAAGTAGGAAAAAATGTCATATATAGCATACATACATGTATTTCTTTTTTTTTTTTAGATATAAGCGTTTTAGTGGATTAATATTATAATCTGTCTTACTTTAAGGCACTAACTATAGATGATAATAAAAAATTCATTAACAAAATATGTACAATGAAAATTTCTCATATTAGGGCAGTGGAAATAACAAAATATCAATATATAAAACACAGAGCCGTTACTGTAACGTGAATATTTTAAATGGCATTTCATTAAATTAAAAAAAAAGAATTACGATATTTAGATTTATCGATAGATTTGATCACTGGAACATCCTGTATTTATATTCAGAGCTCAAAATATTTTTCTTAGGATACCTTTCCCTAGATATGGAGAGCACTTAAATTTATTTTTTAACTAAAGGGGATAGTTTATCTTGGATACCAAATTTTACTATGTTTTTATCATCCGTGAAACAATTGCATTACCTCGAGCATTATTCACAAGAATGCAAAAATAACCTATTTTGGTTCGTCCTTCATGCATTTGTAATGACGTTAATTGCAAATTGTGTTTTAGAAAGTAAGAAGTAAAATTATTTAAGAGTGGTGTTTCATTATTAACAATCTTCTAGTCCGTTGTCAAGAAAAAACTGCCGAACATTTATTCTCAACGGATCTTTTTTTTTGGGGGGTGGGGGGTCTAACTACATGTCCGATCCATTCATTTTTTTATCTCAAAGCTGGTTATTTTACTATTAGATCATATATATGTAATTTATATTAAATCCCGTGAAACACCCACGCATGCTAAATGCTAGCATGCTAAATGTATTTATATTTTGGCAAAATATGACAATTATGACATGCTCAGTTGGCTGGCGTGTGTATTTCAAAAGGCCCCATTGATACTTCATATACAGAGTCTAATAGTAAATTTGGCCAGCTTTTAGATCAAAAAAAGATATTTTGAGTAGGACAAATAGTTCCGGAGTTACAGACTGAAAAGTACGACAAACATGTTTTTGTGGAGATGTGGGACTGACCACCAGTTGGCCAATTTCTACACTTTTTCCTAAGACGATTTCATAGGCAAAAACTCCAGCTACAATTAATATTTGAAGACTTTCTTTGAAGACGAAAAAAGGTTTGTTTTCGTGTTTTAAGTAAAATATAAAAAATAACCGGTATTTTTGGCGTTTTATTTTGCGATTTTGTGTATTAAGCCGACGTCTGCCCTGGTAGCAAACTTCAGATTCAGCACAAAAAACATAAAGATCCGTTCAGAATAAAAGTTCGGCAGTTTTTTATTCGGCAAACCCTTCTTTTACTGTACTAATAAAACTACGTTGTTTCTTAGTTTGATAATTGTTATAAGCAAGTATGTATCTTCAAATCTTGAAATTGAAATTTGTTAATAAAACGAATCTCGTACCATTGATCGGACGAGATTAAATTGATGATTTGACCTTTATTATAATAATTAGGTAAATATAAAATGCAGCACGAGTGTGTTTTAAGGTTAATTTTAATAATTGTAATGGGAAGTAGAAAAATCAATTAGTAATAGGAGTTTTTACTAAAAAATAACATTTTCATGTTTTATAAACTTACTTTTTTTTTTTTATTATTTTTTTTTAACGCTTTATGCTCTTTACTTTGTCACAAATAAACTTATCCATAAAGAACTTAATGTTTCATTTGTCCCAAAGCAGATACAAATCCTTTAATATTAAACTCCAATCCCACTCGAATCCATTAGTCTCCCAACTTGCTCCATATTTGGATTCCTGATAACCCACCGAGGCGTCTGAAAAGAAGATGGCCAAAAGACCTTCTAGTTTAGTTTTTATTGAAGTGCTACTAGTGAGTAGTTCTTAACAAGTAGTTTACATGTCATGATAATTTTCCTCATATTTAATTGACGTATATTGTATACAGTTGTAAATATTAATAAATAAATAAATAAAAACAAATTAAATATGATTATTATTTACATTAAGTTCTTAATATACAGTGAAGAAAATTTACGTGTACAAAGATATTTTCTTTTTGGTACAGATCGATGGTTAAATGAGCCGATTGATAATGAGTTAAGGGGACGGGGCAGCTGCTTTCGGATCCGGTTGGCTCCCTCCCAATAAGAAAGAAGAACGAGAGCTCCCTACTGGAACACAACCAAGCTTTAGTCACACTCGAGGAATTTCTGAAGGGTTAAGGAATCACAGGGTGTGATCCGAACAAAACAAAAGCTTTTGTCAACAGAATAAAAAGCGCCATTGCTCAAGATGTATCTTGAGTAGATGAGCAGTTCTTTTTGGAAGGAAGGTCCCTGGTTTATTCATCTTGTTTCTTTGTCAACGTTTAGCATTGCGGCAGTGCGGCGCTCATTTGTTTTCATCTTTGGAAGGAATTGGACGTAAAAAGACTCTCTTGATCAGAACGAAAACAGGAGTTAACAAAAATTATAAATATTATAATAACTAGCACTCCCAGTCGCGGCTTCCCCGCTATCATAAGTAAAGAACTTATTTAAACTAATTATTTATTTATCAATCATATTTTACACACAAAATCAAAAAGCAATTTTAAGCATTTGGCAGAAATAATTTTACCGATTTCATTTGGTTGGGTTTTAATTTCTAACTGTAAAAGTTAATGACAGTGTGAAAACCTCTTTTCTGCCACTCAACACTGTATATTAAAATTATTATTATAGTAAACTCTACTAGTGTTAACCTCCCTAGAATAATGGAGATGAGGTTAAAATTTGATAACAGACGAGATCAATAGTTTTACCATTGCAAACTCTGTTGCAGTATCTAGTCACATATCGGTACATTTTTAATCTTCACTGGGATCTTAACGTTACACCACATACTTATAGCTTTTTCAATAACAATTGAAGCTAACTAAACACTAAGCACCATTTATTGCCCATATTTAATTGAAAATCTGTAAATTTTAAAAACTTGTAATTTTTCCTTGAACTATGAAGATGGTTTGTTTAGAATTAGGAACATATTGGCTCAGTAGTTTTCGTAGTTAGTGATCACAAACGAAAAATGGCTTGTCCTTTTATATAATAGTATAGATAAACACTTATTACTTATGAAATTGATACATGCTAGTACCATAGAGTAGCAAGCCTTAATAACAAAAAAAAAAAGGATTAAGGGCTGCAATACACAGTAAGGATAGTAAGGATTTAGTGTTTATTTAGGGAGATGAACGGAAGGGCTTAGTTAGTACCGTCACTTGTGGTACACGGCTGATGGTGAAGAAGGATCAATACAATTAGGATTCATGCATTATGTGCCACTTCTATTGGGATTATTTTGGATTCAATTAATTTATATCGTCATTTAACCGCATGCTATAAGTATTTTTTTTTTTTTTTTTTTTTTTTTTTTTTTTTTTTTTTTAATAACTTGTATATGGATCCATGCTTAAGCAGTATGTGTTTATTAATATTATTATGTGTACCGAAGTGCAGATGTATCGAATTTTTTGTATATTTATAGAACTAAAAATGAACGTTTATGTTCGGAACTTGTCTTCGAATATACATTTCCAATAGAATATGCAAACAATACATCAATCCTAATTGATTAATATCATGTTCAACTGATATATATCGGCCACTCTCCCAAGTATGTGAAGCATCAAATTCTCATTTAAAAGAAGAGGCTGGGTGAGCCAACAATAGGGTATTCTGACAATCTATATTTAGGTCATGGAACAGATAATAAACTACTCCAATCTCTGCTCGGATGATTGAGAGTGCATACCTCACTGAGTGGGACGTCACCCGTTTCCTAATTAAATAAGATAGTACCCTAAAAACGCAATCATATAGATAAATTATTTATTTATTTATTATTTTTTCTTAGTATATCTAGATGAGATTAGTAAATCTTTTCGATATAGATCTACTAGAATAAATGAATATTTAAATTCTAAACCATTTAGCTCGTATTCTGCTTCAGACTTGATCACTCTCAAGTCTGAAGCAGAATACGAGCTAAATGGTGGTCTCATTTTTCTCATTGGTGATCAGATTTTTTATTCAGTGCGACTTAGTCTGTAGTTTTTGATCGTTCTCCAGTCCACTGTCATCTCTGTCCCGTGCTGCTGTTTCCAATTCCTGGGCGAATAGTTTTATAATACTTACCTTGTTTGTTTTACTGTGGAACAGCCGAGTATTTTAATTTTCAAGTTTGAATTCCTGATTTTTTATTGGTTTATTTTTAAAAATTAATGGAGATAATTTATATATAAGCAATAACATAAATCCACGGTATATATAAAACTAAAAGTACAAGCTAAAGACCACAAGAAACAACGATAAACCTTAGTAGTTACGAATGCTCAATGCCACAGAACATGGAATAATTACATTACTCATGGTGAAGATTTAAACTGACAAGTAGGTTCATATGCATCGTGGAGATTAGCATGCAACCATCGTACTCCACAAATTGGAGATATCATCAGCGACGCCTCCGCAGATGGATGTAATCTCGTGCAACAACATGAGTTGTTAAGAGCACACCTTTGTACCATTTTCTCTTGAAGGATGATTGATCGATATTTTTAGTATGTCCTTTTAAAATACGTTAGCATAAAAGTAGATCTTAATGTAAATAAAAAATGTAATATTAAAAAAAAAAAAATAATCTTTGTTCTTGGACATATTGTCCTCTAGAATAACACGAATGTACAGTAAGATGGTACAGTAGTCAGGCGATCATTATTGCAGACATAGATAATGATATATATCATCATGTGTATAATATATATAACATATAAGATCGCATTTCACACATTATTTATTCTAATATATTAATTCCAATGATTTCCTTATTGTTTCGGATCAAATTTATTCACTAAGAAAAATCCGTGAATTAAAAAAATCATTAAAGTAATTAATTTTCAGTAGTTTTAGTTACTATATTATAAATATGTAAGAATGGACACTTGATAATCTTTCTTATTGGTTTTTGTTGGTTTCTTTTTAAAAATAAAATTCTGTACTCAATAGTAAATTAAATAGTTAAACGCCACGTGAGGTTAAAAAATTAATAACTACTGATCTGAAAATGAGCTATATAGATGATAAAATATTATTACTTTTTTCACAATAAAAAAATAAAAATAAGTTGATGAAAAAAAATCCATATTGGTAAAAATGAATAAATATTTTAAATAATGTACTGAAGGATTTGGTGAATGAAGAGGTGACGTAACAAAACACAATTTTGATTAATTTTATGTTGTTTCTTTGTAACATTTTCCTTTAGCCCCTTCGTCTTCCTCATAATTTTATTTCTAGTTGTTTTGAAATATTTAGATTTTACTACTTAACACTTCTGAATATAACTCCTTCAACCTCTGAACTAGGTTGTATTTTAAAATAATGTGATAAAACCCCTTCATCCACCAAACCCTTCCATTGTAAGTCATTTGTCGCTATACATGTTTATTCAAATATGCCTGAAATAATAAAAAATAAAATAAAAATCAGTTCTACAGAACATGAAGGTTCTATATCACGGATCCTATAAGAGTGGTCTAGAATGGCATTTAAGAATAAATAATGGTCTTCTAATTAATGTCCATTGCGTCTAAAACTAATACAGGTATTCGTAGTTAAACAGTTGTATATTGTAAACAAGAACACAAGACTCATTTATTTTCTAAACTAATAGCCGAAAGCACTCAAGTTCCTTATCGCAGCTAGAATTATCTTTACTGTTTAGGCACTAAGTAGACCTAATTGGGTTTAAACTTTTCTAATTAGGCTCACTAAAAAGGGAAAATTGAGCGTTTACACAATTATTCCTATAGACGAGTTCATTGCAAGTCCGATAAACGCTATCCACCCCAAGATATCCCAAGCGTCACAATCTCCCGTGAAAAGTTGAGATAAAAAGCAGGGAAACTCATTAGTCTTTTCAGGAAATGGAATAGAAAACTTCCATTCTCTTTTCACTGACGCGTAGTTACAACTAAAAGGTGTTATTTAGCAGAAATAATGATTTAGGACTATCGGCAATAATAGGAGACCGTAAATACAATTTGTTATCGGGCAAGACAATAATACTTAAAAATATTATCAGCAGCCAAGGGCGCATTGCTGTTATGATTTATTTTCGAACATTTTTAACTTCTCCACTTTCAAGTCACCTATTATCCGACTACTCTAATATTAACATGATAGTAATTAGACCAATTTGGACATACGGAGAACAACTTTGGGGCTGTAATTCTTATCTTATTCAATCCTTACAATCCAAAATCCTTTGTAAAATCCTTAATGCTACTTATTATATTACAAACAAATTTATCAATAAATATCTTAATATAGTAAACTCCATACCCAATTTTTCATATAATTACCACAGGTAAATCATACCCTCATATCTACTAGATTTAGTGTAAATTTTTATTATTATTTTTTTTATACTTTATATCTACATTACTGTTTATTTTTGAGTCTCATACCTACTGAGCAGAGACGTGCAATGTTTAGATCCTTCTTCTACTGACGAAAAAAAATCGGGACATACAAATGTTCTTGAAGACATTTTTCCATTTTTATTTAGTGTCAGCGTTTTTTATACACCACTCAAGAGCCGATAAGTATTCTCCAAAAAAAAAAAATTTACATTACAGTAATTAAACCCAATTGGACATACGTAGTTTATCTTTGGGACTCCACTAAACCTTAAAATTCTTCTTTCATCCGATCCTTATAATTCAAAATCCTTAATAAAATCCTCAATTATGCCTTTGTCACAAACAAACTTACCCATAAAGATCTTAATGTTCGATATCTTACTGATTTGGCCCAAACTAGGTACCATTCTTTTCATAGGAAACTTCCTCACTCCATTCCCGATAATCCTCCGCGGCGTCTGAAAAAAAGATGACCAAGAGATCTTCTATTGAAGTGCTACTAGTGAATAGTTCTTAACAGGTTATTGACATTTTGAAAACATTTTTCTTAAATCTACTTATTACATATAATCTGTATAGTTGAAATATCAATAAATACCTTTTAAAAAAACTTCCTATACTGCCACATATTTGACCATATTTTCACAAGAGAATCTATATACATACATAAAAGTGAATATTATTTGAAGGCGTAGTTGGCTCGCTTGTGAGTTAAGAAAACCGTTACACCGATTACTGAAATCACCAGGAACAATCCTGCCTCTTCGGTAAAATGTACAATATAATACTCCCGTAGGTGGGGCACGTACGCTAACCGCAAAGCGAACCGTGCCCCAGGCCACAGGGCGTGTTACCAGCCATCTCAGTTAAACTATAACTACAAAGTAAACTAACTCCAAATCTAACTCACCACATTCTAGTTGCCCGATCAAATACAGCAGGTAATCTCTGGCGGGGTTTCTCGTTCCGGAATAATCTTCCCCTGCTGATTCGTATCATCACTGGTGCAATTTAGTTGTGTCTGGTCATGAATTGTACTATCGGTGTATTATCGAAAATTAGGGCTGTAACACATTATGTTCGATTAGTAAGTAAAGTAAAATTCAATTTTAGGATAAAATATTTTAAAGAAAATCCTAGTTTAGTTTACTCGTCGAAATTCCGCAGTTGCAAAACTATCTTCGGTATCGAACACTTCATATTACTTTTAGTTTTTTCATAAATATTCTTGGATTCCTAAATTAAGATGTAACTGTAGTATAGATCTATTCTCTAGGGACAAGAAAAGGGAATTACTTATAAGGATTACTATAGTTTTCGGGTCTGCTAATATAGCATTCAGGATACAACCTCACACAATGATCTCTATATAACTTACGTCCACGACCTCATACCCCATAAATATTTAAAATTCTATCAAAACCTTTTCTACCATCTTATGCCCTTGACTCCATCATTATCTAGTTCCACGTATCCTGAACCCCCATGACGCAGAATAATAGAGAATTGGCTCCGAAACCTTGTGTAACTATATTGGAGTTCTATATATGTTTATGTTGTGTTCCGACAGTGGCCAGTTTCTCACTGACGGCTGAACTGAATTGCTCACTATAGAGCTCTTACGCGGTTTTGACACTAGTGACGCAGCCGAGAGAGCAGCGTTGAGATCTCCTTTGGCCTGGCTTTTCCCTTCATTAATTTTGGACTTCTCGTTCTCGCGGTTCCCCAGGTCGAATGTATATATTGTATATAGATTATGGTTGTATTTTTAATTTTCTTTTCTTCTTCTTTTTACTATTATTAATGTTCCTAATTTATTATGTTTTTGAGATTGTATAGTTGGACGTTTTATTTTATTTATTTATTAGGGTTTTTTAATTTTTTATTGTACATAATGTTTAAAGTACTTTAGATAAAAAGTATTGGGGGTGCAAATTTTTTATTTGCTGAACGGATAATAAATAATTAAATTTATTCTGAGTAAACTTGGTGTTATACGTTACATCAGATGCTTAGAAAAATAGAAGCATGGCTGGAAGCTACAGGATTTTGTACCAATGGAGTGTCTTATAGAACTGTTATCTATATCGGGTTGAATCTATGATATATATTTGACACTATATAAAATCTTTATGATCTAAGAAAAGCTTTTCTCCGCTAGATTTTAACTTTACTAGATTTTTTTAGGTAAGCAGCACATGAATAAATAGTGTGGAATAAAAAAATGGGTAATAAATAAAAGAGTCATTTGCAGTTTTACGGTATCCCAACCGACTCTTTTTTTTGTTTGTTATCAGGTATATTCATAAATATTCTGTATTCGGTTTTAATGTCTTTTTTCAGCGAAGAACCACTGAGCTCATATAAGTCACTAAGTCACAGTGCTTGAGATCGAAAATGTACAGTTTGTTTATGTAAGTTAGATTTATTGTTCTATAAATTTGCAATGGTCATCTCCAAATGGATTTTAGTATATAAGAACAGGAGCCTTAGACGCTTATTCAAAAATAATGAAGTTAAAAGTAAATTTATTAGACGTTAACAGGCTACATATACATAATGGAACGTATCCAGAGAACGACAGGTTTTTCCACTGCGGGGCAGTAACCGCTATTGAAACATTAAAGGAGACAACTTGGACGAGTGTCCGAGAACAGGCTTTGGTGAGCTCTCTCTATTAAAGCGATAAATCAATACAAACTTATCTTAACTTGAAGGTAATTGATTATTTCCATGAAATGTAAATTGGTCCGCATGTAAATTGAATGACTGGTTTCCACTTCCATTCTTCCTCCTCCTTCCTGTAATGTTGCTCCTCCACTTCGGCGCTCGTATTGATCATTAGCATTTTCATTTACATTGAAATCAGCCCATGGATCCTACAAGCCCTTTAATCGAATTAAAGCCATTTGTATTTGTTGTTTTCCTTTTTATCTCTCTTTAGACTTGCTTTAGATTCTTTCTTGTTGAGATAAATATTCTTCTCCCCTCAGTATGACATTTGTTTTATTTATTGTGCATATTGGATATGTACGTTATAAATGTATATATAATAAAACAACCTACATCACATAATAATTGCTCTATTTTGTATTTTTATACATTATTTTCAAACATCTCACTGTTCTTCTTAATACGGCCTTCTAAAACTTTTTCAAATCCTACCTTCCTTTGCTATGTATGCGATAAAGAATAGCTATTTGGAATGCTTTGTTTTATATTTTTATTTTTTTAAATATTGAAGAACATAAATATTATTTTTTTTTTTAAATATTTCAAAATCAATTATATAGGTAAACCGGACAGTTATTGATACCCAATCTTAGATTTTTTTTTGTTTTACTATTTTTTGATATTTATAACTGTATAGATATACGTACAATAAGTAAATTTAAGGAAATTATTACAATGACTTATCAATAACAAGAGAGAAACCACTCACTAATAGTACTTTAATAAAATGAAAACAAAAAAATATACAACATATCACGGCCATCTTCTTTGCAGAAGCCTCGGAGGAGATCATCGGTAATAGAATGGAAAGCAAGTTGAGAGACTAGTGGATTAGAATGGTTGTAGAGTTTACTATGAAACTATAGGTATCTGGTTTGGGCTAAACCTATGGAACATTAAGGTCTTTATGGATAAGGTTATTTGTGACAAAGTAAGGAGTATTAAGGATTTTTGGATTGCAAGGATTGGATACGGAATGGATTAGATGGTTTGGTGGAGCCCCAAAGATCTACTCCATATGTCAAAATAGTTCTAATAACTGTCATGTAAATGAGCCTTTTGTAATTAATCGGTAGGATTGATTGTAGATTGAGGTTTTTATTTGGGCGATCAACTTCCAGGTTATTACGCCCTTTTCATTTAAATGTTGGAAATTTATTTTTCTTCGTCCTGTATCATCATTTTCGTATTATATTTTATTGAAAAGTGAATGTTCTTTAAATATATTTACAATTTTGTTTATAGAATTTCTTGAGTCTCCTAGAGCAAGTTCTGTGGATCGGGGTATCTTATTTTTTTCAAAGTCTTGTTGTAATAATGTGCAATCTTCTATTACATGTTTAATACTCATTGGAGATTGACATCTTTCACAATGTGGTTGGGCCTCTTTTGTGATTAGATATGCGTGAGTCAGGTTAGAATGTCCGATCCTCAGCCTTGTTGTAACAACTTCTCTTCTGTTCCCTCTTATAGCGCTTGTCCACTGTTTCGTACTTTTTTTTATATTTCTTAGTTTGTTCGTCAGAGGAGTTTCACATGATTTCCCACTTTGTTTTTACTTTCTTCTTCAAAAACGCTTTAACATCATTCGGTTCATATATTTTAAGCGGTGCAGTATTCATCACAGAAGCTTCTTTGGCAGCTAATCGGTAGGTTTGAACAACTTAGAATTAAAGAATTTAAAAAAAAAAAAATGAACAAATGTCCTTTTAAATCCTATAAATAAACTTTATTTATGCAATAACTAATTTTACATCAGATTTTCTCACTATCTTGTATAATGTTTGGTGTGAAATTTTTTGTTTACCTTGAAGTATAGTAATTAAGGAAAAAAATCTGTAAATTTTAACTTTATTGAACTATTCTTTTCATAATTATAGTATGGATATTGCATAAGGATATCAGGATGTCCTTCATCTTATCCAAAACGTGCCTCTAAAGACCTAAAAACTAAATACTAGTCTTAAATTACATAGACGTATCCTCCAGTTATGTTGTGTATCAATTAGGGAGAAGAGTTTATTCCAGATCGTATCCAACCTTTTTTTTACGAATTAGACTGAAAGTTGCGGGAACAAAGTTGACACAATGGAAGAGGTAGTCTTTTTTTGCTTTAATTGAAATTATTAAAAACCTTTTTTGTGATAACGGATCCTTGAACGAGATAGGAAGAAGACTTAAAAAACAATTATTTATTATCATTATTTTTTAATCAGATTTGCTATTTTTGATAAGTAGTTCAGAAAGTAAATGTGAAGTTGATTTAATGTAAGGAAAAGTTTTGATTACACACAGCAACCCCAAGTAGGCTAGCCTCTTCCTAAGCGCCCTTGTACTCCAATACACTCCTCTCCTGTACTAGCTCTTGAGATATTATTGATGACCAATCCACCACCGTAGAACCCCGCTACGCAGGAGAGGTTCACACTGGTCCCGTAGCTAATTGGAAACAATTAACTAAAACCAGCGGCGAGCCCCGAGCATATATCACTACCCTTGGCCATAAATCCAGGGCCGGGACCACTGCTTTATACATAACTAATATCAAGCGGCCACATCAAACGCTCCGCTCCTTCTTCACTATTTACATTAATAATAACCCCTTAGTAATAATCTCACTCCCGGGAGGGGATAGTTCTTTATATAGTTAATTAACGATAACTGATTCGGCGGGATTCGAATCCGTGATCCACGCTTCTACCGCTTCCTCGAGGGGAAATTGGCTTTGGGCTTCTCATTTTATTTTTTTAACGGCATACTCACGCGAAAGAAAATAAAAAACAAGACCCTGTATTTAATTAATTTAACGAGTTTAATTATATGTCGGAACAGTGAGAATAAATTCTGGGAAGTTGGGAAGAGCTCTGAAAGTTTTGGGGTAGTTAACTACTCGTTTACATAGAATTTGGGCTTGCCGATGACTTCCATAAAGAGTACTGTGCTTCCTTAAAAATCAGTCCAACTGCCTGACATAGCATATACAGCGAGCAAAAAAAAGTGTTTGTACTCCTACTAAAGATCCTTATACATTTAAATTTACTTTCGTCGACGGATAGGACTCCAGTAGTCTGGAGGCTTTTTTAAATATTCTTTGTTGAATAAACATTGTCTGAGAAGGAAGTAATTAGAACATTCATCTTCAGTTCTAAAACATGCAATTTTTTTTTCTCAAAACATCAGCACTTTGTTAAATGGATTATATATACTAAAGTTTTCAAAAATGTAAGACAAGAAATCAACTATTAGTACTCACCTGAGGAGATCTCATAGATATCTGAAATATATCCATAGTGGAAGGGGGTAGGAATTTTATCTTGGGATTTCACTGATAAAATCGTTTAAAATACCAGATAAACATTTCCAATAACCCCATTTTAAATTTGTTTCCATTAGAACGGAAAAATCCAATTAATTTTAGGGGGAATCCCAAGGTAAAACCCAAAAAAATTTAACCTACCTGGCCCTGGCCTTTGGCCTTCCACTGTGGATGTATTTGAGATATCAATATATATCAGGTGAGTACCAATATTTGATTTCTTGTCGTACATTTTTAAAACTTTAGTATACATAGTCCACGTGACAAAGTGCTGATGCACTTTTATCTTTTATGCAGATACATAAACATGTATCTGATTTTCACTATTATTTTTATTTTTCATTGTTTAGAAAATTTCGTGAATTTTATCTTTGCCTTCGTAACTTTGCATACAATTAATTGAGCCTGGAAATATCCCATATTCTTAGGATATAATGAGTCAAGAATAAAATTTATTTTTCATTCATTTTTTGTTATATTTAAATAATAATTCTCTCCTAGAAAAGAGCCTTTTACCTGCTTTTAAAATCACATAATAAACCTTAATCTATTATTAAATATAGTTATTTTGAAGGGGTTCATAGTTCTATTGATTCAGTAATCTACTAAAGCAGTCAGATAATTCTGTCGGTTTTAAGCCAATTGGTTTTTTGCCTCTATGGTAGGTTGGAACATAAGACAGTTCAATTGTTAATTTTGACTATGGATTTAAGTCTCCTATTAATATTAATTAGTACAGTAAACGTGAATTGATTTCAAACATAAACTCGTGTGAATATTTTCTATGTTGATACAAGGAAAAGAAAGATTCGATTAAATTCAAAAGTTAAGACATAAACGCTTAAAAAAAAGTACTCTGTAACTTATTAAGTATTCATTTTCTTTTAAGTGACAAATATTCTGCAGTATATTGATTTATGTATCCATTCAAACAATAACTTGTAATATTTATATATCTATATCTAATATAATTTAAAATAAAGAACTCCTCAAGTCGAGTGATCGGTGAAGAGCGGACTCACCAGCACTTTATTACCTTCATAAAATTTACATTTTAGGAAGAATCATGTCATCATCCACATAGAGTAGGATTGCCCCCCGGACAATTATCGCTCACATAATCAAATATAAAAAGAAATACAATGACTTTTAATCGGAATTCAAATTTAATAATGTAGATTAATTAAGGATTATGTCTATGTAAGATACTTAATACATTTTTTTTTTTTCAAATATAAGTATAAGAAAGTTGTACAATAAAATATAATTTGAAGAAAATTATTATAATTTAAAATAATTATTAAATCTTGGGAATACAATAATCATGATGAAGTTCATTTTTACATGGATTTAAAAATATTATTATGGTTTCATCAATAATGTATAAGTTAAAAATAAAAAAAAAATCGGAATCATATCACACATGTATGTATTTCTAAACTAACACTACTAAAAAACCTACATTAAAAAAATGTAAAATTTTCACAGTCTGTATGGAATATCGGAAGTGTACCTGACTTATCTTTTTATCCCCACCGCAAGTGAGATGTATCAGAACGGATTTGAAGGTAATTCGATACATTTTTGACGTTTCATAGAAGTCTATTAAACTTAAACATGAAAATAAACCAAAAATACAGATATTTGAGTTGTGTCACTTCAGAAATACATTTGCGATATCATATAAAGATGAATTAGCATGCATTGGAGTTATCATGACTTTAAGGAAGGGATCTAATAATGATAAAAGTTTTTTATTCAAATGAAAATTCCATTTTTTTATTAATTTAGTATCAGCTTATTTAAATTCTTTATATTTAGTTGAAGGGGGATAACACATAATGCCCTAAGGAAATGTTTAATTATGACTTAATTTATAATTTCGCTTAATAATACAAGGTATAACATAAACGTGGATGTTTTAATGATTTAATCATGAGTACATATCTCAATAAACCATTATTTAATTTTTTTTTTTTTCAGACGGTTTCGGAGCTCGAATCATGAAGGACGATGACCAACTTAAAGGTAATGTCGTTTTTAATGAATCTTAATTATGTAACGTTAACTTTAGTTGATACTGACAGTTTAAATAGTACATAAAACAGGGAGATAAAAATAGCAGTCTAGAGAAAACTAAATTTCGCAACTTATCTTGTAATATTCAGACATCATATTTTTGATTAAAATAGTACATATTTAATTTTATAATTAGGTTACTCGATAATAACGCATTAGTAAAAGCATTATTCGTTGGGATGCCATTTGATAAAATCATTTGGTCGTTGATATGTATTAAAGTCAATGATACCGCTGAACAACATACTAGACTTCTGGAGACAACTTTATTACACAGTTTCCATCGGATAATTAGGAATATGGAGGAATGATGTGTACGCAATTAGTTGTATTATCAAATAACAGCTGTTTCTAGGCAGTTGAACCTACAACAGTAAATCATTGGTGCAGTTTAACGTTCCAGTCCCAGTACGCCCACCTCCAGCCGGAACACTGTTAGCGATCACTGTATATCATAGGATAATTACCACAGGGGTAATCTTAAATTACCCTCGAGGACATAAAGCAGCTGTTAAAGGAGCCCTATCCTGGAAGTGGAAGAATAAATAAGGAAATGGCCGAGGTGTAAGAAAGAGGTCCTCAGCGTGAGGCTCGCTCCAGGGTGCCCGTGTCCTCTGTCTCATGAATGTTTACAGCGTCTCCTGCTGTTTCTATTTTGTCTCACGGACCGGTCAATTATTATAATTAGCTAACAAGAGAAAAAAAAAATGAACCCGTGGATATATGGACTTTCAATATCGTCCGGACGACATTTGGAGTTGGGTCGTTTAAACGCCCTTAATACGGTTGGTTTATGGTAAACTCGTCATCGGTATTAACGTACGTTGAAACCTTGACACCTGTTTTAATGTCAGTTTAATTTATAAATCGCTTCGAGGAACGTATCCTAAGGATTGTAACAGCTTACGACCATTTGAAAAGTTTACGGACCCAAAATTTATTCTTCATCGTTTTTGATATTTATGTTCTAACCATAGCGAAGTCGGACTCAATGGCAAATACAAACGAGAAATAAAAGTGGTAAACTATAAATCTAGTTAATTAGCGGATCATATCTTTTTACTTTATAATATTTCTCAACCTTCAGTAAATCAGCAAATTGGTGAGGTTAACCACTGGATTTCAAAAGTAAGCTTTTAAAATGTCTGTGGTTGACCTGAAAAAATACTTCTCAAGTTAGTAGTAAAACTGACTTTTTTATTCTGTCAAAAATAGTCGAACACAGAAATATGATGTTATCAACTTGCTTGAACACTTCACCTTACAGATATATCGTGTATTCAGAATAGAAACAATACAATATAAACAATACAATATAAACTGGGAACTCTTAATTGAAGAAAAACATGGTGCTTGAACCTTTTGACGTACCCGGATCAGCCTAAATTATTTTTAAAATACATACATATCTGTCCCCGTCTATGTCCACAAATTTTCAAACTAGAGAAACATTTCTGGTTCGCGCTGCAATCTTGCAGAGTCTGAACCGGCAAGGTCATCCAGGAACAGAACCCAAGAGCCGAGAATATCCCCACTGGCTGGCTACCTCACTCCAATTTGCGATATTAGGGTCAAGAAAATAAACCTCCAAACTTGTTAATTTCAGGTAGCTGAAAAATTAAGCCGTGACACGAACCCTTCATCAAACTCATCAGTAATTAGCTTGGAGGGGGGAGAAAAAACGAGGAAAGCTTTAGTAGATTTTTTATACTAATTGAATTTTAATGCAAGTAGGAAACGCAATACTTCTACGCCCTCTGTGGTCTTGGTAGTTGACAGGCTTCCGTGATGTTGCTTCCTATTGTGAAAACTATTGTTTTTCTAAACGAAGTAACGTTTGGCTTCATGTTTGTTTTAAGTAAGTAATTTAACAATTCATTGTCCATTCTGTGTTACACTTGAAAGATTGGATATATTTTATATAATCATTTATTTATTTAGTAATTTTACAGATGAATTACAAGAAAATTGGTAATTCTAAGTAAGTATAACAATACCTGAGAATCAAAAATAAAAATCTCATTTTTTTTGTTATCGCAGTAAATATTAATGTTATGATTAGATCGTAAATTTCACAATGAATTAATTATTTAATTCACAAAAAATTTATTTTTTTTTTTTTGGTTATGACATGGTTAATATTCAAGTCAAAGAATATGTTGAAAACATTTTTTTTACATTCAATACCAACATTTCTATATCAAACACCCTCAAAGGGCAGGGCAATTTGAATATGAAATTATTGATTTAGAATCTTCAAAGATCCATGAATATTGTACATATGAAAAAAGTAAATTTTTTAAATTGAGTTTTTATTGTGTTTTAGGAGAAGAAACTATTCAATTAAGCAATATTATACTGAGAATTAATAATATTATTTTGATTCTCCACTTGTATCTCAATGGTAAAAAAACCTCGGTTTAAAGTTATTTAGGCGCTACTTAAAACCGATGCTTTGGGGATTGGAATCTATGTAAAAATCAACAAACGGATTAGCTAAGCTTCTTGAATGAATTTGAAGTCAGTATTTTTTAATAACCTCTACATGAAAGTAAGTAACATAAATAATTATTTATAAGCATTATATAAGGACTGAAATATTTTGCCTTTTCCTGTATCCTAATTACATTTGTGCTTGTGGTCAAAAGAGGTGTTAAGACAGACCCGTTCACCAAAGGGATCCATCCACCAAAAAATGCCTTAAAATGAAAGAATTATTTACCATACTTACTTTCTTACAGGGGTTATGAAAAAAAAAATACATTACTTCAAATTCATTTAAAACAGTTATATAATCCTTAATGACATTTTTCAAGTCGGTCCAAGTTCCCAAACTTCGGATTTTAAGTAGTGCCTAAGCTACTCTAAACCGAGGTTTTTTGACGCAGACCATTTGAACTATTGGGTTGGTGCAAAGCCCTCAGCACGTCGAGATCAACAGAAGTCTTACCGCGACCTTCCTTGAACATTCACTGATGCTCCCTTAAATAAAATCGACATGAGATTAAAACAATTTTTATTTTATGCAAAATTTTGACAGTTCATGCTATTGAAAAATACTATTTAACTAATCACCTTCAAATATTTAAAGTTGATTGTCAAATAAATGAATATTAATTGATAACACATATTTTTTTATTCAAAATAGAATAATTTGGTAGTTTCAGCGTTTTGTTGAATATGGATTACACGGGGAAAAAATGTGAGAGAACTTACATTTCTTTAATCGTCAATAATATAAAATCATCTTAATTATTCATAATAATAACAACAATAATAATAATAAATGGCAATAACTTCCGCTTACCAGGCTATCTAGAACCCAAGGATAAGAACCATGCCATTGGCGAGCATGCAAATGACCTCTTTAATGACAAGGCGTTACTTCCTCCCTAAACCGAAACATATTCATTTTGCTTCCATTGTACGATCCCGTCCCAAATGGTTATTTGTTCTGGCTTGAGGATAATAAATGACAATTCCCCATTCCACGAATCTCAATTACCCTATTACTTGATACGTAGAATCTCTAATGTGCTCGCAACTCAGAGATATAATTTTGTGTCCACCATTAATATATATGATTCATCATCTGCCTAGTCTAAATCATTCTATATAGATTTTTAATAAAATCTTTTGTAAAACGCTCTGATCACCCCAACAATTATTTCGCAAATTAATGTCAAACTTTAAATAAATTAATAGCAAACAAAGAAACTGATCGTCGTTTCCGACTTCTCCAACATTTATTTTACAAGAGTTCAAAGGTAAAAATAAATTACAAAAGACTTATTTACATGACAGTAATTAGACTCATTTGGTAGTAATTAGAGTTGAGCATTGGGGTTCCACTAAACCTTACAATTCTTTTCGTATACAATTCTTAAAATTCAAATCTTCAATGCTACTTATAATGTCATAAACAAACTTATTCATAAAGATCTCGATGTTCCAAATGTTGCTGATTTGGCACAAACTAGATTACATATACTTCCGTAGTGAACTCGATACCCACACGAATCCACTAGTCTCCCAACTTGCCTCACACTGGATTCTCGACAATGCTCTGCAGCTTCTGAAAAGAAAAGGCTTTCTAATGTAGAACTTTTATTGATGGGCTACTTGTGAGTAGTTTTTTACATTTATTGGCACGCCATTATAATCATTTTCCTCAAATTTATTTGTTGTAAATAATGTATACAGCTGTAATTATTAATATTATTGGCATTTTTGTACCTATAAAAGCCTTTTATTGAGATCAAAGAACAAACCCGATAATTTGGTAATGCTTGCCTCCACGAAAAAAAGTTAAAACAAACAAATCCAATGATGAGATATTGAATGTGCCTTCCTTCATTCCATTCTAATTATTATTAGTTTGTTTCTTATATTTTATATTAATAAATGGAGGATAAGAAAAAAAAATTAATGAGCCATTTAACAATAATTTTCCCTAGATTTTCAGACTCTTTTACATAGGTTTATTATTTATGAGTAGAAGAATTGAATATTATATATTAAAGTTGAAATATATGATAAATTGTCTAATATTCTTATATAAAAATATCAGGATATTTTTTAATCAATTTTAATTAGAGTGACTAAATAGTTTATGACGGTACTTTTCAATATTAAACCAAAAAAGCAAAAATGGTTAATTCAAACCTTACCCAACGGTTAGACAAAAAAAAAGAAGAAAAAAAAAAAAGTCTGTATAAGAAATTATTAAGTCTACTTAAAGAAAGGAACCAGTTATAGCTAATGCTCAGGAAAGAAGAGGTTTTTCTGCCGCATAAGAGGTAATTACTTGTGCCTATCTTGAATTACTGAGAATTTACAACCGCTCATCAAGCGACATCACATTTAACTGAGACGGTTCGTTTGCTAACTGCAATTAGGGAATAATATCACCCTATCTGGATAATTAACATGTCATTACCGCGGGGGAAATCGAAAGTTCTTCGTTATGGTCCAATTTCACATTAACCGGCGATTCGTGGATTTCGTGCTCTAAGTGGGTCTTCGGGTATTAAAATTTTAATACAAATTACTTATACAAACATGGATTATTTCGAATTTAATTGTTATATTTTAATACAAATCGCCTCTAATGATAACAGTAGCATCTTCAACGATTGTAGCCTGAGTCACCAACCACGGAGGAGAAGCATTATTTATGCAATTTACAAATGTATGAAAAGTAAAATCACTAAATTTAAAACTTCTCGCTATCTTACCAAAACTCCATTTATTAATTATTATTTTATTTGTCTCATATACACGCGGAGCCCCCTCACCTCTATTCTTAATCTCAAACGCCTGAATAAAGTGACATTATCCTATAATACCCAGCCTCAACTATCCTTCCACTACCACTGGTAGAATAAGGTAACAGAATAGTATCTTCCCGTCGATAGTATGATATGTCATACTTATTTGTGGATTGTTTTAGCTTCTGACGGATCAAAAGAATTTAAAACTGAACTGAAGAAGAATTTTAAGGTTTAGTGGAGCCCCAAAGCTAAATTCCGTATGACCAATTGGATTATATATATATATATATACAGTGGACACTCGTTATAACGCGGGTTAGGGGGAAATGAAACCTCCCGCGTTATAGACGTAACCGCGGTATAACGAAGGCAGAAGTATGAATTATTGGGGGTCAAAAAATAATGAAAATGCACTCTGACATAAACTCGGGTAACAACTAAAGGAATAATACACAGTTTTTAAAAAGGAAGTGAAGGGGATTCTGTGAACCAAGAAGGCAAGAATAGAGACAACGTACGTTAACTAGGTAGGTTACCGGGAAGATATTCAATGGACATTGTCTAAGCAACACATTTCGGCTTATTTCCAGGACGATACAAGCAATGTACCCACTCTTTCCTAAAGTTTTTTTAAAATTCTAATAAAAATCAAACTTTCAAAAGTTCTAATATTGAAACAAAAACAATGAAACCTGGTTAGACAATCGTAATTCTAAACGTCCTATTTAGTTTTACTTCCTACGTTAACAGCCAGTTATAATTTTTTTCCTTTACAAATTCCTTTTAATGTTCAGTAAAATTAGGAATGTGTTATAAAAAAAAAAAAAAAAAAAAAAAAATTAACAAATCTAACTTAATTTTCGGCGTTCCCTTTTTCCCAGAACTTATCAAACTTTGGAACCTTTCCGTTTTCTTTTCTAGTTTTTATGACTCAATTTTCTAATGAATTGTTTTCAATTTTTCTATTGTTGGTTTTAAAACCATAATACGATGTAACCTTATTTTTTTATTAATTTTAATTGAATCAGGATCGGGACCGGAGCTTGACCCGCGTTATATCCGAATCCGCGGTATAACGAGCAGCGTTATATTGAGGGTCTACTGTATATATATAGCTAGTTGGGGTATTCAGTTAAAGATACACAATTAAAAAAAGAAAATATTAAGAATATACAAAAATAGTATGAAAATAAAATTTAAGTCAAAAGACAAGAAAAATGAATAGAAATATATAAATTAAATATTTTATTTTTACAAACATAAAAACAATATTACGAGAAAAAGGTAAGTGGATATAGTTGATGAATAAATAAAAAATAAAGTATAACAGCTGGCAGACTCTTAATGTAAAAAATACCGAATGATCTGTGATCTGGGATCACTCTGACAATATATACCCCAGCTATAGGAGAAATTGTAAAAGTGATCTTGTAAGAAAAAGGTTATATTTTTTTTCCCAAAAACCTTTCCAGCTTTCAATTAGCTTTTCCTCCCCGGACGACAATGAACCCAAGGCAGGAAGTAGGGTTCTCTTTAATTTGAGACAAAAGAAGCAAGAGGTCTCAAGTTGAATTATCTTGCCCAATGTCCTGCAACGAACTTGTTTAAAGGTGCTCACTTTGAGGCGACAAAACGGTTCCCCTCCTTTAACTAGTCTCTTTCTCTTCAGTTCTTTCCAAGTTTTTTTTTTTTTTTTTTTTTTTTTTTGAAGCCTCAAAATAATTAGCTTCTTCAGTAATCATTAGCCATCAGCATTTCGAGAATAAGACTTAATCTCTTTTGTTCTAGGTATGCGACTCAAGCGGGATATTCGGTAAAAAAGCCAACTCAAGTTAATGTTGATTATATGTTCCTGCGACTCTCCGGGTAATCCGACCGCACCACGTAGCTCGAGGGGGGGGGGAGTATTATATTTTTGCGGTAAAAATCTATATTATTCCAGTAAAATTTTACATTGTGCTGTGAAAAAGGTCGGGTAGTTTGCGTTATACAGTGTTAGCGTTATACTTATGTGCTAAAAATTAAGCTTTGGACCTTGAAGCCCCAAAGAAAATTGCTGCGTTTCACCAAAATATTCTAAAGGAAAGATTTTGATGTTCAAAACTAAACTAAAATGTCTACGATTTGAACAGAAAATAAGTTAATTAATTATACAAGCATTAAACTTTTCGGAATTCTCTAAAAATTTCATTTTGTTTACGGTTTTGCTCTATACATCCTTGAAAGCGACGTATTACGAACCATTTTAAAGGTGAGTTAGTTTTCTGTAAATCTAACACAATACACTGTTCATACAATCAAAGGTTCTATATAAATAGCTGGCTAAAACATATTAGTCTGCTAGTGTATTTAAAGTACATTTCTATTTCCTATATTTGTTTTTTTTTTTTTTAATATAATTATAATAAACTTTTAATTATGAAGGTTTTTCATGGATAGCTTCAGTTAATCCAATCTTTTGGTCGTTTCGAGCTACTGTTGTATTGAAAAACGTTTCTATTTCAGCTCTTCTATAACATATATCTACAAATATACAATTAAAAGTAATTTTTAATATTATAGTAATTCTATCCATGTTTGATTGATGCTTGAGTACGAAATTGTTCTAAATTATAAAAAACAAAACCGAAATCAAGTTAATTAATCCATATATATCAATAAAAAAATTTATAGTACCTATAATTTAATGGAGTATGTACTATATAATGTATTTAGTTAAATATTTAAAATATATACCTATGTATGTTTAAAAAACAATATTAACAAATACTATACATAAATATGGTAATAGAAATACCATTTCGAAATATAGTAATACAAAGTACTTAGTGTACATAATATACGGCACCATTTGGTGCTGTTGTGGTGACCCACCGTTGAAGTCTCCCAACACATTTACACGAATCTTGTCCAGAAACATGAGAAATAGTTACAATACGAAAAATAATGTTTACTTAATAACGATTCTTAGTATTTCAAAAATTATGTTACGAATTGATGAGCTATTTACCATTACTATTGGTTCAATTTTTTATTCAAAGAACAGTTCCAAATGAGAAACAGCCATTGTCAGTTATAAAGACATACAAAATTTCAAAACATAAGCAATTTGATGTAGACATTATAAGGAAAGGAAAGTGGATGGGTGTCTAGAAGCTAAAGTTCTAAGGGAGGTGATAAAACGAAATTTTGAATGAAATGTTTGAAATTAAATTTAATCAGATAAATAATAAGAGCATGTAAGTCATTTTTTAGCTATTTAATTTTTTAGGATTTTGATATTTCTAATATATTTTTGTATGTGTGTGTGTGTGTGTGTGTGTGTGTGTGTGTGTGTGTGTTTGTGTGTATACTAGCTAGGATAGGTTTTACTGTTTCCAATGATTAGAGTGTTAGTTCTTCCTTAAGTAAAATATTTCCAAAGAACATCCACAGATTCCGCTTTTCAGAATACTGCTATCAGCCTCTATTATCGATGGCGTTCTTCCGACACAAGCCGCTTTTTAAGTATTATTCCTGTAAACGTTGTTGCCTTATCTTATCGGCCAGGGTCCGTGCCTTCTTAGAACCCACTTTTGAGGAGGGATGGAGTCAGCCTGTGAACCACTATTGCCGACGAGTAAATAGTAGTCGCTTAAAATTCTTTTTAAACCCTGTAGAAAAGTAGATCGGTTAAGCTACATTTTTTCATACTTTCTACTTTGCACTTTAGAAATATCTTTATTTGAGGTAGGTATATATTGCTAATTAAAAAAATAAAAATGAATAAATAATAATGTACAAAATGTATTTAATTTACATTACTTAGCAATTAATAGAAGGCCCGATGGCTGAAAGCGTTGGACGAGGATCTGAGCGCGTTGGCAGCTGGAACGCGAAATTTATTTCGTGCCCGTCCTACGGAAAGAATCTTATCCTTCTATCCTGGTCAGAATATGTTGGTAAACTGTATTTAATTTCTAATTAAATACCTACATAGTGTAATGTTTATCTTGTATGCATTTATTTTGTCTTAAATACTGTACAGACAATGTAATGTAATAATTGATAGCGGCTCATCCTTACACAATACTAACTTTACAAAGACCAAATCACAGATTTTCAGAGCAGCACTTTGAAGTTTTCTGTTTTCAGTGTAAATCTAATTTTTTTGAAAACATTTTTTTCCAACCGCTACTATCCAAACATGTTGTATAATTTATTATGAAATGGATGTATATGTGTGCATTTATATGCTTATATATATATTGGAATTCATATATATGTCTAAAAATGACCAATGCGTTTAAAAGGATATCATTGACATCATTACCACCTGCCTACTTGTTCACGATGTGAAGGAGACCAATATGGCTTTCCCAGAGTATTTATCTCATTTCGGACAAAAATCAAGTTATCTACTTTTATCCGAAAGTTATATTACTAATATAATTTGTTAATTGGTGAAATTAAAAGAGAAAAAAAAATCCAACTATTACATAGAGAAAAAGATAACTATTTTAAAAAACAAGATAATGGGTAAATGGGAGTTATTTACAGCATTATCTGTATCTGTCAACTGCATCAATAGAGCAGACGTAGGTATATATTATTGAAGTTGGCATTACATTTTATTAGAATTGGTGGAGCATTAAACTATAACCACTCTTGAACAAGAACTGATCAACTATTGTGGTGGAACGCACGGCAGAGACATATCATTACCACAATTCTCTGGTTCGTACACACGGCACGTTCCAAACTTCCATTACGACCTGTGTACAAAAGAATATCTATCCAATTACCGACAAGTAGAGGGTAGTGATCATGTGGCGAGGGGAGGGGACAATGAAGGGTTGAGAGGGGTTGTTGCCATGGAGACAGGCTGCGACAATAGACAATGGCGGGGCCACACCCACACATCTGCCCGTCCCGTCAGGTCTATTATTTATCTGTTAATTACATCTTGTAGAGCTAACCGTCCCTCGAACAATGCACTTTTTCACCTTAATCGCATTAGGGCGTTTATTAGCTCTAATGGCTCTTTGACAGCTTTCGGTGAACGAATGCGTCATTCGAGAATAATTCATGAAGATGAGACCATATGTGCAAAGGCAGGCGACGAGTTAATCATTTAGGGAACACTTGGCACTTCACTCAACCGGAACCGAACTCAAGCCTAGTTATATTTTGGATTTGAAAGTGTTATCAAAACTTAAGCAACATTTTTGAAATATAACTCTCAGAATCCTATTATAATGGAGATGAAAACAAAATGAAAGAAAATAACCCAATAACGGTACCAATTTAAAAATAATGGAAAATAAAAAATAAATAAAGACGAAAAATTTAAATTCCAACCATAATAAAATGTAAAAGTTTGAGATGTTACTTATGTATCTGGAATCAAATCTGTTGAACGAAATTTGTTTTTAGGTAAAGACTATTGATACTGAAGAATTTTCCTTCTCAGTCCATAACTGTTTGAGTATATTATTTTGCTTTCATCAAAGTTATCTATACTAATTGGCCTTTATAATGAATAAAAAAGAAGAAAAACCAGAGATAACAAAATAAAAATTATTTATTTTTATTTATTATAAAAGCCAATTAGTATTAAGAACTTTGATGAAAGCAAAAACCACTTATGCACTGTGATAGCAGATATAATAACTAATATTTATACTAACGAATAAGAGACGTGAAAGGGAGTTATGTAAGGAGAACATGCTATTATTTTGTGGGTGTATTTTTTGAGAATGTTTTGCAGTGCCGATTCCTTGAATAAGAGAATTTTCTGAATTTCCGTTTGGTCAAATAGATGTTTGGCAGGGAGAAGAATCAATATAGGTCGTGTAGCATATTTATATTTTAGAGTATCGAGGGTAATCATTGATGATTCTCAAGCGTAAGTTTTTAATCCTTTCTAGTTTATTGTTGTTGGTTGTATAACTTGACACACAGGTAAAGCGTGAGCGATTTAAGCTCAAATTGCCGTTTTGCATTGCATAATTGGTTTTGGGGGCTTAATTTCGATTTTGTATTGAAACAGAGGAACATTTTGAAAGTAATTATTTTTATCTTTGTCTATTTTATTGATTATATATTCTGTGAAAGTTAGTAATCTGCCTAGCACTAAATCCAGGTGATTTGCTGATTTAGACCAAGGGATATCTTCTCCGTAATAATATGCTTGAACTTTATAATCAGGGCCACTGACAGGGGGAGGGTGCAAAATCCCCCAGAATAATTTTAAAAATCGATTATATTTCTGGAATATTTTAATTTTCACACCTTGTTGCTGATTTTTGAATGTTTCTAATATTCATGCCTTAAGTTGACATCATCATAAGTCACTTGAGGTACGCATGATGGTATAGAAGGATCAATCCTAATCATCATAAGTGTTGTTTAATATCAATGGTGATTTATTGTATTAGGAAATTATTAAAATATAGCAGTTTATTAGTAAAAAAATAAATTATATTTGTTTGGATAATGTTGGGAGGAGGGGAGGAGGAATTTTGCAGGATTCACGTTTACCTATCTTTGTATTTATTATATTGGTTAAGAAGAATTTGAACAATAAATTATATCGAAAAAAAAACAAAACATTTTATACAATGAAATAGATGTTTGGTGAAATAAACTCTAATAAGAAAAGTGTAGATCAGAGTATCCTTTAAAAGACGCACAAAGGATGATCTACATAACTCAAACCTGTTCAACATCGTATTTTATCGGCGTGGGATGTTCGCGCCTCAGACTTAGTTCTTAAACGGGAGGACACTAAACTCATAATGAGGAAAAAAAATTAGAAAACTGCGGTCGAAGACGTTTTTAAATTTCATCTTTAATAACATTCACGAAATGGGCGGTGAGAGAGCTACGTCGTTTCAGGGTCCTTATTTACATTTCGTGTCCTCAATGGGATCTCCGGCAGTAACATAAAACAGAAATACGGATTCTTTGACGTTCACTAATGACAGCTTAGTGGTCCATTTAGCGGTTATTTATAATTTTGTATTATATATAATTAAATGCTTCATGTTTTTTTTTTTTTATTATATCTTATATATATTTGTTTTTTTCTATCTAACCAATGTCAGTGGGTAAACAGATGTTCTAGCAAACAATATGTAAAAAATATGTTCATTTGTAATCATGAAGAATGGAGGGAAATAATTATAATAAAAAATAAAATAAATAAATGAATCTATTTTAAGTCTCTCATTCCGGTACTTCTGAGTTTTTGTGGATGGTTGAAGGGAATTTCAGTAGCAAGCTGTCCTGTATTAATAGGTTGGTGTGTCTTGCGAGTTTGTTGTTAACTGCCACTCATTTTGCAGAAATGCCTCAGTTTAGACCTTGATCCCCTCTACAGATTTTAAAAATTGCTTTTGATTAATAAAAATTTATAAATTTTAAACATTATTTACATTCAAATTTGAACTTTAACAAAGCCATTTTATGTTATGTTAGCATTTCCTCAAATTTTTTTTATCATTAGTTTTGCTCTTATTTTGAAATAATATATTTTATATTTTAACCAATGTGCCTAGATTTTTTAAAAAATATATACAAATGAATGAAAAATATTTAATCAGGAAATCTTGTAAAGATTTTTACATTGCTAATTTTTTTTCTTCTTACTTCTGTAAACGTATGTTTCATGGAGTCTTCAGTACTTAAAAAAAAAAAGAAGAGATTTTCTGAAAAAGCTATTTACAAAAATATTACAAGCAAAACATTTTTAACTATAAAAAACATTTTTTTTCCGTTTTAAGAAACATCAATAAAGGTAAATGTTTCAGATGTTTTTAAAGAATAATTAATTTATTTTACTGTAATATTTTAGCTTGATTAAGTACTCATAAAAACTAGTAAAAAAATAATAACGTTATTTTTCTCATTTATTTGAGAACTCAACTGAATATTAAAAAGAAATTTAAGTTTAAAGAACGTCATAATCAGGTTTGAAACATTATTGTGGAAGTCTGTTTCTCAAAGGTTTTATATCGTCGCTTATCACTGCTTCAGTATATATATATATATATATATAATAAGTTTATAAGCTGGATCTTTAATTTCAAGAACTTCTTTTGGATTGCTACAAATACAAAATCATTATTTACAAAATTACATAATTTTTCTCTTAAATGATATCATATATAAAATGAATACACAAATCCATACATACATACAATATCAGTTTTTATAGTATTTTTCTTATATAAAAAAATAAACAAAAATCTAACCTTTTAAATTAACAGGCAAATACTTATTAATAACAACATTATTTATTGTTTATTAACATTATTGTTTATTTTAGATATCAAGGCTTTGGTGCATATATATACATATATATACCATCAGGTAATTATTTTTTAATATCAGACTTCTTACTGCTCTTAGGTGGTTTTAAGTTCTTAAATTCCAACACTTATAACCCAGTCTGGTAAGAGAAGGAGAGATAAGGAATGATTTGGCGGTAATTCAGTAAGGTCTATACGAAGTAATCAGCTCAATAGTGACTAGTATATATCTACGTTGATTTAATTTATTTATTTATGTTGAGAATATATTTTTTTATTTATTAATTTTTCAGGGATAAATGATCACTAATTCTTCTCATTTAGATGATGAATCAAAATAGAACTGAGTCGAAGAACTTGTCATACTTAAGCTACTGTTAAGACCGAAAAGTTCCCAGACCCTCGTGTAATCGGGTTTCGACTTTAGTCATCTTTCGAATCTATTACCAGGAAATAAACAATTTTTTTCTGGTTGTAGGAACGATAGGGATGAACAATGTCATCGATAAAGGTAATTCAACTGGTAAAGAGGATCCTTTCTTCAGAAGAAGCGGTGTGAGATGATGTGGAACTAGTTGGGATGGTGCGGTCCGGGGCGGTTTTCCACTCGACAGGGTCCTCACTAACTGGTGAGCTCTGCCTCTAATTGCTCCCTTAGACAAAGTGTGTTTTTCCCAGTCACCGTTTTTGACTCTTAGGTCGCAATGAGACAAATCCGATTAAGCATGACTCCACGTGACCGACTCTTTGTCTTTCGTGACCCGTTGTTAGTCCCGGGAGTCCGACCTCTTTTGTTTGACTTCATTCTGTCGTTCAACTGTGACTCGACGGTTCGTGATGTCCTTTATACAGGGGACTATTTCCTCATTACTGGTAGGCCTACGAGCCATGAATACGTTCCTCTAGTTAGGTCTTATAAAAAGGGGGCTCACAATGGTCGGGCGGATCAGAATGCCTTTGTTCCTTTCATAAAAGTGGATTTACCGCAATAAATTGTATGAGGGTGCAGATTCGCGTGTGGTTTCATAAGAATGATCTATTGAGGAAGAACTGGATCTCCACGAGGGTAAAAAAAAATAATGATAAAGAAAAAATGCCCCCTTCATGCATCGTTGGCACTTTCAATTATGTTAGAGAAAATAAGCGATTTTACTCTTCTTGATTAAAAACTTAGTGAGAAAAAATCAGTTTAAAAAGCTTTATTATATTATATTAGAATAAGAATAAAAAAAAGGACAGCCTACTTTAGAGTTTGATGTTAATAGCCAATGATAAATAGCCAATAGGTAAATGAAGAATAGCCACAAAGTTTAACTAACGTATTTCTTTAACTCTATTATTTCATCTAAACCTTTCAAATATTCAGAGGATTTTATGATTTATACTTCGTACCATAGTACAATTTTTAAATTAAATGAATTTTTTTCTCCTTATAAAGATTTAGTACCATATGAATAGTCCTTCTGAAGGCGCTTCTACTCTCCTGAAAACACTTGATCGGTTCCTTCCTTAATCAGCATTTAAAAATTGTTTTTTATTTTTACTATTATTATTGCTCATATGTTTACGTTACTTTATTTTATGTTTTGAGTAAGTAATTAATTTATTGTATTTTTTCCTTTTATATACAATATAGTTTGAGGTTCCGTATTTTTTTTTTTTTTTTTTTTTACATTATTTATTGTATTACATATTATGAGGTTCTTTATTTTTGTTTTCTCAACTTTTCATTTACTTTTTATTCTACATATCGTGTGAATGGATCCATAAAGCCATCCATATTATTTACTGCCCTCTTTGAGGCATATTATAATACTTTCTCAAAAAAAGATAGATTACTAAAAGAAAAAAAGGAGTATCTAACTAATACAGATATTAAAGAAAAAAAAGAAGAAGAAAGAATAGTAGGATAATTACAATTATGATTAATTTCTTTCTGGTCTTACTCATGTATGCATAATTATGATAACACCACTATCTTTAATGTAGGAATAAATGCATCAATTATAAAAGTGCACGAATAACGGAAACAATTATATCGCAAATGTATTTCAAAAATGACACAACTAAAAATCTTTGAATTTTCAGTCTTGTATGAATTATCGAAAGTGTACCTGAATTATCGTTTAATCGCAGGTGGTATTTGAAGTTAATTCGATACATTTCTGATGTTTTATAGAAGACTGTTGAACTTAAACATGATGACGAATCAAAAATACAAATTTTTGATTTGTATCACTTTTGAAATACATATGCGATATGTTTTCTTAAAATATTACATAACTAGTTCTTAAATAAAATCATATGTTATTGGAATGGTTAAGAATATTTAAGTTTAATAGTCGTAATAACTAAAAATGAATTATTAATATACTTTATAACCCAAATAAAAAAATATGTATTAAAGGAATAAAATTATGAGAACAATCCGTTTTGTTTTATACATGAGAGATACTGCTATGTATTTATTTTTATGAAAAATTCATAAGTATTTATATGTCCGTGAGGGAAGAAAATAGTATTATATAATATAAAAAAGTGTTGCAATTATCAGAGTGGACATTTAATATATTTAAAAAGTTTGTAATTCACGCTTATTATTCACAACTACATATAACAATAGCCACTATTATAATTATCGAGCGATCCAGTATATTTGGAATGTAGGATATGGAAAGCCGTACTTTTTCATGTAAAGAAATTAAATTAATTTTAAGATTAAGGTCTCACATTCTGTTTCCTATGTCATCCCTAAGTTTAGTTAGGTAATTTATTCTGTTATGATTATAATTATGCTTATAACCATGTCAATGAATCCTCAGTAAGTAATACATATGATTTTTTAATTGCGAGTGAGAAAATAAGTAGAAGAGTGATATGTACAGATTTTATTGATTTATTTATTTTTTTGTATTGAATAAATATTTTAAGGTGCCTCACTCAAGGCAATGAGTAACATGGGTGACTATGGACCTATTCTTACAATGTGTACAATAAAAAACAAAAAATTAAATAAAATGTAATATAATATAATTTTATATGATATTATAAAATAAATTATGGTAATCATTTTAGAAACAAATAAAGTAGAAAAAGAAGAAGAAAAAAACATAAATGGATACTTTGATTTTCAATTCAAATAATTTTATTTTTAAATCAGAGTGAAAAATTGTTTAGTTTTCATTATTTCTTTTCTATAGCAAAAGTTTTTAAAATGGTTTTTGGTAGTTTACCTACTACCTTCTTTCATGTCACAAGATTCTTAAATGAGCGAACAAGATTGCCTTAATGTTATAGAAAAATCAATTCTCAGTACCGTTACCTCTTTATAAAAATATATTGATGTAACAAAAAAAAAAAGTAAATATGAGAACTAAAATAGTAAATAAAATACATTAAAAATATAAATATAAATATAATAATATTAAACAATAATTATTTAAGAAATAAATTAGTAAACAGCAAATAGCATTCGTTGTCTAAACAATAATATTGTACATTTATTGCAATTCATACGATGTAAAAAAAACAAAAAACAATAATAAATAAATCATTTTACAATGTCTTGGAGAGATAAATATTCATATACTGGAGATGAATTTCCTATGTGTATTCCTGATGAGTTCCGGATTTCTTTTATTACTCAAAGAACCGCATATCGATGGTAATCTATTCATCTATAGAAAAATAATTGTATAAGAATTTTTATTTTTTATTTTTATCATTAGGGAGTAGAATCTATGTATTTATCATAATTGCATAACTAAGCACCTCAGAGATATCGATTGGTTCCTAGGGATTGACTTTGGAACAACGATTTCCGATACCGATATTTTATTCAAGATTCGACTTTTGTGATTCACACATCCTTATTTGTAGATTTAACACAATATAGAGAAATAATGGGAATATAGGACAACGCAATTTTGAAAGAAAAGCTCACACAAAAAAGGGGAAGGAGTAAAGAGATGAAGGGATTGTCATTGAGGGTAAGTGGGTTTTCCCAATCCCTTTACACTTTCTTCACAGCTTAGGAAGGGCCTAGGTGAATGACCTAACCATGCCAATTAATATTGCTCTAAGGGGTTAACACCATCTTTGGAATGGTTCCTTAAACTTCGTTTCCATTTCATGGATAGAAATAGAAATAATAATTTTATTACCTTTATAAATTTGAAAATATATTATTTATTATTCTGTTATTAGTCTTTATTGATTACTTATTCCATTAAATTATATTTAGATTCTAAGAAGTAACATATACTACTTATTAATTATTGGTGTGACAACAAATGGTTTTTACATTGCTGTAATAAAATCATAGCTTTCTCTTAACTTTCACTTACACTTCCAACTTAGGATGTTACACTTTTAGCCTTTGGTAAAATGAAAAACCTAGGAATTAATTAACTTCAATGAAGAAATAAAATTATAAAGTCATTAAAGCCTTCAAAATTTAAGGATCGAAAAACTATTAGGGATTACTATTGTCTTTTAAAGTTCGTTTACTTAATAGCAATTAAAATTACTTATATAGTCTGTTATAGTCTACCTTGATTGCTATAATAATATATTTTTATATTATATTTACATAGTAATAAAAAAAGTAAATTAAGAATTCCAATTTTTTTTCCCAATGTTCATTGTACAATTGAACTAAAGACTAAACTTTATATTAAAAAAAAAGCAACTAAATTTAATTTGTGTGTGTGCATATATATATATATACAGGGTGTCCTATATGGCAAAACTTCAGGAACTTATAGGGGACCGAAAAACTAAGACAAAAAGTCCATTAGAGATTTGCTCATTTTTGCTTAGTTTAAGAGAAAATCGCAAAAAAAGAAACAAAACAAGTTTTCATTTTTATGATTATTTATTTACATTGATATTTATGTTATGTTCTTTTTAATGAAAATATTGCTCAAAATGTTGTCCTCTTGCACTAATGCAAGCATTACATCTAGCACTCACTTGATAAATTGCAGCTAAACATTGTTCTGATGATATTTGGTGCACTGCATCTATGATTCGGTCTCTTAATTGCTCTCTTGAGTTGATTTACACCGAATAAACTTTCTGCTTCAACTTCCCCATACGAAGAAATCCATGGGTGTCATATCAGGTGATCTGGGTGGCCAAGGTACTACTCCTCCACGTCCGATCCATCGTTGTGGATAATTTATATCCAGCCAAGCTCGAGCAACTCTGCTAAAATGAGCTGGACATCCATCGAGTTGGAACCACATTTCAATCCGCTGCTGTAAGGGAATGTCATCTAAATAATTAGAAAAGTCGTTCTCCAAAAAATGTGTAAATCTGATACCATTCAATCTTCCAGGTAAAAAATATGGTCCCACCAGTAATCCGTTCCAAATTCCAAGCCAAACGTTAATAGTAAATTCATGCTGAAACCTATTCTCTCTAATAGCTCTGGGATTTTCAAGAGCCCATACATGATAATTCCTTTGATTAACAATTCCTCCTCTTGTAAAGGTAGCTTCATCGGTCCATATAATTTTTAATGGAAATAAATTATCATTGCGAATTTCGTCAAGAAACCAGTTACTAAAATTCAATCTCTTGACATAATCTTGAGGAAATAAATTCTGAACTTTTTGAAGATGGTATGGGTAGCGATTATCACCTTTCAAAGTTCGCTATATTGCTTGCCACGATATTGCTAATGCAGCAGATGCTCTTCGGATGCTAGTCTCAGGATTGTTATCGAAGTGGCGTTGGACACAATTTCTTCTCCGATAATCTGCTCTTATTGCTGCTTGGAATTGATCGCCTTCATTACGTATTAAGAATGACCCAGTCGCTCGTAGTCTATTAAAAGTTAACGAAAAGACTCGTCGATTAGGCAATCTTCTATTTGGAAATTGGCGCGCATACTCCCGCACCGCTTCTAAAGCATTACCGTTACAGAAACCGTACACAAAAATCATATCAGTGTATTCAACATTAGAATATGTATGCGGCATTGTGGCTGATGCTATTCACATAAAAATATCTGAGTTACTGACTGAAGACTGATTTAGGAATTATAATCCTAGGAGGAAGCCAAAATATAAAAAAATAAAATAATGTAAAGGATAACATTAAGTGTTTACATATCTCACTGCCTAGCCTGACGAACTTTGAAAGGTGATAATAGCTACCTGTAACATTTTTGTATTGTTTCTTTTTTTGCGATTTTCTCTAAAACTAAGCAAAAACGAGCAAATCTCTAAAGGACTTTTACTGACTGAAGACTGATTTAGGAATTATAATGCTAGGAGGAAGCCAAAATATAAAAAAAATAAAAGAATGTAAAGGATAACATTAAGTGTTTACATATCTCACTGCCTAGCATGACGAACTTTGAAAGGTGATAATAGCTACCTGTAACATTTTTGTATTGTTTCTTTTTTTTGCGATTTTCTCTAAAACTAAGCAAAAACGAGCAAATCTCTAAAGGACTTTTACTGACTGAAGACTGATTTAGGAATTATAATCGTAGGAGGAAGCCAAAATATAAAAAAATAAAAGAATGTAAAGGATAACATTAAGTGTTTACATATCTCACTGCCTAGCCTGACGAACTTTGAAAGGTGATAATAGCTACCTGTAACATTTTTGTATTGTTTCTTTTTTTGCGATTTTCTCTAAAACCAAGCAAAAACGAGCAAATCTCTGGGAAAAATAAGTCATAGTAAATTTGTTCATTTGTAACGTAAAGAGTTTTAAATACTTTTGAATTGAATTAAAGAAACTAAATTGTAAACATACAAAGACTTTTGCGGACATAAAATACTATAATAATTCCAAAATCTCGAGCGAATCAATAGGTTTAAAGTCATAAAGTAAATATGCAGTATGATAAATGATAATAAATTTGAACATCATCATTAACACAACTTAATTTTTAATTTTTAATTAATATTTACTATATACCTATCCTTGCATAGTAAACTCCACAACTATTCAAGTTCACTTGTCTCTCAAGTTGCATCACATTCTATGCCTGAAAACTCTCCAAGGCGTTTAAAAAGAAGATGGCCTCTGGAACTTCTAAAATACAACTTTTTTAAAAAGTGCTAACAGTGTGTAGTAGCTTCAAAAGTATTGACGTGTTATTATCACATTTCCTAGATGTTTTTTTTTTTGATTAAATTGTAAATATCAATAGATACCTAGATGGATAAAATAAAATTTCATTTCACTTAAAGCACATGTTATGTAACTATAAGACACAATGAGGTATAGTTTTTGGAACGTGACAGGTATCATTTCCTGAAGTACAACCCCCAAACCTTCCAGGGCCAAGACCTAAGGTAAGGCACAGGGGTCGTTAACCCTGTCTCTCAGAGTTGGAACCTTGTCTGTAAGAAGGAACAGTGTATTGACTATCGTAGTTATAAAAAATCTAAATATAGTCTATGAACCAATAGTAAAAATAACCAAAACATGTGCATAAACATAAATAGCATTTGTTGTTCACTTTTTCAAAGTTTGAAAATGATGAATTTACACATTTAATTTTGTTTGTTGTAATCAATGAATTACTGTTATATAAATGTACGCAAAATAAATTTTTTAAAAATGGACGACGTGTAAAAACCAAAACGCGTTTTCAAAATCTTAAATATTTAGTAAAATTATTCGTCATTAGATAAATTATGAAATATAAATGTGAAAAGAAAGAGTAATTTCTGTTGAAAACCCAGCAGAAGCGCCCAGTGATTGACAGCTTGAAAATAAAAATATTCAAAAACTGTTTCTCGAATTACAAGCGTTTAATTCCTCAATGTGATTTCAAAATTATCCAATAATCCTCAGTCACGTGATTTCCATTCTCAAGCTCATCACATTCATTATATAAAACAATGAATCTTCTTGATTATCAAAGAATTGAATGTCTGCAGATGGTTGTATTAAGATTATGCAAATGGCATGTCTGGGCTCAACGATTTAAATGCCTTTTACTAACGTAAACCTCTTAAATAAATCCGAAAAAGTTCATCATTGAAATTCCTTAAGTAGAGAAAAAGGTGTAAATATGGGAATCCTTTTTTTTTTTTTTTTTTTTTTTTTTTTTTTTTTTTAAAGTTACTTTAACTTTCATTAACAACTTTACCATTTTTCTTAAATGCGAGAAAGCAAAACAATGATTAACATAAATTATTACATTTCAAAACGAAGATATACAAAAAGCACAAGAAAAATTCGGTTGCTTATATGGGCCTCTTCAAAAAAGTCACCAAAAAAAGTTTAAAGCAGGATAAAACAATTCGAAACGTTAGAGAGTTTATTTATTACGGGAAAAAAAAATTATTTACATATATCGCAATCATAACTGGCTCCTTCAGCCTCGGTACGATCAAAGTTCCTACATTTGGGAACATTTTACCCTTACCTCAGTCCTCAGAGAACTTTCCATCACAAATGATGCAAGTTGTGATGATGCAAAATATTTCTGACGAGAGCAACCTAAAAAAAACATTATATCAAACACTGCTGTGATCATTCTCTGAAGAAAATACGTGAAAATACTAATAGAAAACAAGTGAGCGATTGATAGCAAAAACTTCACAAGTAAAAAAAAAAAAAAAAAAAAAATTGGATATTACTAGTGATGCAGCTGAGCAGCGCTGGGATCTCTACGGGTCTGGCCTTGACTCCCAATAAGTGGGGGTATAGGCTCCATTCGGGGTTCCCCGGGTTGAGTCTGTATTGTACATAGAGTGTGAATGTATTTTTAAAAATATTTTTCTATTTTAGTTTTTGTTAAATAATTTTATTATTCATTTAATTTTAGATGTTTGTAAGTAACTATTATTATTTTTATTATTTTATATATAAATATTTTTTTTTTTAATTTTTAATTTTATTATTTTCTTTTTATTTTTTGTATTATGATTATTTGATTTATTTTTTTAATTATGAATACTTGTTTTATTTTATCTCTTATTATTATCAATTGTGTATGGATGAGAACTTGTATATATGGTACGAATTAACTAAATCATTAGCACTGTTACTTATTGCCCTTAACTTTAACTGAGGCAGACTGTACATATATTTCAATAAAAGTAAAAAAAAAAAAAAAAAAAAAAAAAAAAAAAAAAAATAACATTTTGGGAAAACAAAAAAGTGTTCATGTTCCTCAGAAATATAATTCATGATGTTTTCAAAATGTATCCAGCAGTGAAGGTGGAAATATAATCGACAAGTTGGGTTTTTGCGGAATTCAACAAAAGACCAACAAGTCGCCTAACTGTTACTGTTATTGACAACTATTGATGATGTAAATAACGCAAAACTCATATTACGTTAGCTTTATTACTGATGTAAAATATAATGCAAATAAAAGTTAAGTCTAATAATTATAAAATAAATAAAATTAAATAAAACCAATTACTATCAAAATTATACACTAATCTTCACATCCATCGCTGTAGTCATCGTTGTCTGTTTCATGGGCCTTGGATTTCAGTCATTGATGATTGAGCTTGGATTTGCTGACGTGTTAAGTAGATTTCGTTAGAGCACTATTTCCAGGTACTCAGAAAGTTTTATTACTTCCTTAGCTATGCAGACTTTACACCAGGAGGGAACGAGAATACAGGAGGTAGATCCATGGTCCATATTTGGATCCCAGTGAAGTTAGAAAATATTATATAATTATTTAAAGTCGCATATTTTATTATTACTTAAAGTAGCATCCTTTTGATCCCTCTTTTGGTTAAGGTAAAATTATTTTCGTTTGGAAATAGGATTTTAATTGAATGGCTCCGCCGAAAAACGTTCTAAGCGACAAAATTTCCGAAGTGGCGGTTTTAAAGTTTTTAAAATGTATAGTAGTACGTCTTAGTATGATATAAATCCATTATTTTATTATACATGTAAATATAACAAATTAATATGTGAATATAAAATCTAACCTACAAAACTAATAAAAACTTTAGATTATAATTTTCTTTCACTGATTACTCTAACTTTTATGTTTGTCGCTCACAAGGATTTTCGGCGGAGCCATTTAATTACAGTAAATTGTATATTGACCTAACATTGTGGTCCTCAAATGTTAATTTTTCGAACTCGCTATTAATTTAAACCGTTCTGAAATTAGACCTCAATCTAAGGAAGCTTTGGAAAATGAAATTAAAATTAATACAAAAAACAAAGATCATAAGTTAATATGCTTTGTTAAAAAATTACGAGAGTAAAAAATAATCTTAATTATTTATTTCTTATTGTATTTTTTTAAATAAAATTGCACTAAAGGTACTAATTATCGAACAGAAATTATGGACGGTGCACTAAGCTCCTTGGATCACATTTGCATAAGAACCACTTCATAACTGAATAATGATAAAGCTATGCTCGGCGATGAGCACCTGTGGGATTTACACACGCACACTGAATTAAAGATTCGTCGCCTTCTTGGAGCTCATTTCCACAATATTATGCCTGCATAAGTAATGTCCGGCTGTAGAATTACTTTTAAATCCAGTGAAACGCCTCTTAATCTCTAAAACACCGTTATCTTCAATGTTAATGTGACACAATTAACTGAGGATTTAATTTAATTAGCTCACTTTCTAACTGTCGTGAAGCACTGAGCATAACGCAATATTTATTCTTAGGAAATACTTCACGATTGAATTTCAGATTTACAGGAAATTACTGTAAAAATACAATTATATTAGCCACACCCGTCGCGGCTTCGCCTGGTTTCGTAAGTCAATAACATAGGTAACTTTTACAAATAATTCAAGTTTTATTTGCTTATCGATGAAAATCTTGTATTGTAGAAAGCCTGCAAAAAAATAAAAATAAAATAAATAAATAAAAATAATAATGAAATAATTATTAGTTGTGGTAAATATATTTTTTTAATATATTTTTTATTTTGAAGAGAAAATATTTACCTGGGTGGGATTCGAACCCAAGTCTCCACTTTTCTAGCGTAGTGCCTTATCCACTAGGCCACCGAGCTCGTATCCGAACCAGGGAAATCTTTTCTCTTCACTGATCCATACCCCCGGGCACTCGCAGTTGCGATGTACAAATGTATTTCTCTTCAAAATAAAAAATATATTAAAAAAATAATAATAATAATTCAAATGGCATACGAATAAATTGGTTTTCGGGTTTGGTCTGTTGATGTTATGAAAATGATTTGATTGTTAGGGATTACATATAATTGATCGTAAGAGAAATAATCAGTGTAAAGATAAACTAATTTTTTTTTGTAAGTCTGGCCCTGCGATTTCTTAATTGTAATAGCAAAAGAAACTTTAATTCTAAATTTTAATCGTTTGAAATTAAATGGTAGATCAGTTTACCCAGTAGATTTATGCAGCAAAAAAGTAAAGTTCGCATAAATATATCTACCATTTTTTAATATGTTGTTAGGACCCATAAGGGTAGTTATAATCCAAGTTAGCATTACTCAAAACCTTGAGTGAATTTCGTAGTACTCGAAAAACAGCGAAATTTTGGCTCAATTTTCATTTTTTCGCTTATAGTTCGTAAAGTATGTACATTTGTTGGACATAGTGTATTACCGGATTAAAGAACACTAAATGTGTGTCAATTAAAGCCTAACCGCAGCTCTGTAGATTAATTGGTTTCATACTCTCTAAAAAATGGTGATTTTTCACAATATTTGACATACAGACAAGTTTTCGGCCGCATACTGATGATAGTAATGGTTTCACAAAAACACCTTTGGGAAATTATTAAAGGAAATTTAATTAGCTTTAATTTGAGATCTAAAAGATGCCCGTAGGTTTAATAGTTTTCTTAGAGCATTTAGTGGAGTTTGACAACTACACGCATTAAAAGATTGGCTAAGTTGCAGTAAGTCGCACTTCCCGCGATACTCGTTTGTCGGTACTCTCTCATGGCTATAAATCCAAAACTATTTATGCTATCCAAAATTTCTTTTTTTCATCAGACTCCATATATGAAGCTTTGATGAAGTCCCCCGCACGCTGACTGCCTCGTAGAGTAGTGTAATACACGTTTTTTTAAGGCACATTTCTCGCTATAACACCGAAACTATTTGTCCGATCCAAAATTTCATTTTTTCATTTGTGTAAATTTACTATCAGATCACATGTATAAAATGTTGATTAAATCTCGTGAAATACCCAACATTACAAAATCGTTGACACATTTAGCATGCTGCCTATTTTATACTTTAATAAAATAAAAAAGAAGGTCATTACACAATTGTCAAACCAGTCTATACAATTTTCTCTCCAAAACAGATTTTTCCATTTTCCAATATTTTCCTCTTGTTGAGAAACCTATAAAAGCCACAGACATTTTTTAGTCCTCAAATTAAAGCTAATCATATTTCCTTTAAATGGTTTACTGGTGTATAATTCTACTGCGCTAAATAGGAATAATTGACATTATAGAAAGAAATGCGATTTCTTCAGTCGCTCTTCCAGTGAGAATCGTAGCCTCTATGATGTTTTCTAGGACTATTGTGTCACTAGAGACAAGACTCATTATTGATAAAGACAAAATTTTTAATAAAACCCCAAGATTTGGGTATCGACCGTTGCTCGGATTGAAAATTTGAAAAATCGGATTGAAACCACTCTTGAAGAAAATAAACTAAGATGGTTTGGGCACCTCTTAAGGATGAGCACGGATAGGACGGCCAGGATAACGTATGAGACGAGAGTAGAAGGAAGAAGATCAAGAGGAATACCACGGATCACCTTGGAGGAAGGCGTGCGGGAGGCGTTCAGGAAGCGAGGGCTGGACTGAAGCAGGAGGAGAGGATTGATTCAAGAAAGGGACACTTGGTGGGTCAAGCTCTATAGAGGGAATCCCCACACTGCAAAGCGGTAGAGAGGGGATGATTATGATGATGATGATAATGATGAAAAGTCACGTATAAAACCTCTATTTTCTCTCAACTTTGTTTATTTCGATAAATCATTGATTGCTAATTTAATAAAATTATTATTTTAAGTAATTTGATCCTTCATAATTTTAAAATGAAAATTGGAATTGTTCTTCTTTAAAGTATAAAGTTAATCCTACAGAGCTGCACTAGCGTCCAGGACCGTGAAATCGAAAATGGATTTTTTGTTTTGGTTTTTCTTATCCTCTGCTGTAACTCTATTGAGTTTCACATGGTCACCCTTGGCCCCCTTCCAGCCAGTTCCAGGCGAGTGGACTTAGTGGCACCTGCTAACCAGTCGCGCTGCTTCCACCATCTCGGGGCTTAAGCTTCATTATAAATTTCATAATAAAAGTATATATATATATATATATATATATATATATATATATATATATATATATATATATATATATATATGCTAAGTAAGGTTCTTGAGGTTCAGTCAATAAATAAAACAACTATTTCGGTGAAGTTTCGAGATGATATTGTTCTCATAATCATGCCAATGTTACTGGTGGATATGCTATTGGTATCTACTACTGTAGTCGATATCTAATATTAATATAATATAATAATAATAATAATAATAATAATAATAGTAACAGTCAAAAAATATATCCAAGTCTGGACCAAATGTCTCGTTCTTGAACCGGCTCTCTTCTGCTCCATTCAATGCCTCGCTTCCGGAATGTGTGTATATATATATTAAATAACATAAAAATGATTAGAAACAATTATTAAAAATATAACAAGGCATATGTAGTATTAAAAGTTCTTCGAGGGTAGTTGATCCTAAACCTTAAGGTTAGCCAAATAATGGGATTCTTTGTAGAAATTTAAATTGAAAAAAAAAAATCAGTTTCTCTCTGATCATGAAAAACAATAGATCATGGATATGTATATCTACCAATTAACATTTAATGAATAACATAAATTAACAACCAACGATAATTCGAAAGAAAGTTGAGAGAAAATAGCGATTTAAAACATGAAACCAACATAGCTCCATAAAATAGTCAAATTTTTATTGGTTCACTTCTTAGGGTTATACCAAACAGGGAGTTGGTTAACTAACCATTATATCTGTATGAAAGTTTTTCGTTGTTACGCGGTGTTAAGACATGCAACTAGAACTAGAATATGGGATTATTGGATTATCTTAAAAATGTAATCAGTATTTCTTGGAAATGCAATAATAATAATTAAATCATGATTGCATAATTGGAGAGGAGAAACATCGAAAATTATTTTCTGTGAGAAATTCCCATTGACTATAATTTCTCTTTATTGGAATATGCATTATTTTAGATTAAAATTACTATATTTATAATATTAAATATGTCCTTCGTAGATATAAAGCCGCTGGTCATGATGGGATACAAACAATACTGTTGAAACAATTTCCCAGGAGAGGTATAGACCACCTTACCAACTAAAGTCTTTACAACTCATGTCTCAGACTGTAGTACTTTCCAGAGGCATTGAAACAAACCATTCTCTTCCTGCTTTTGAAATCAGCAAAGAATGGCACACAGACAGCCGATTACATACCAGTAAGTTTACTTCCACACTTAAGCAAAATTTTTGAAAAAAAAAAATACTAAATTTCCTAAAAACTTTCTGTTCAGAAATTGCAATTATCCCACCCGAGAAGACCGGATTCCAGGCTGGTATCAGCCAGGGACATCATCTGGCGATACTACAGTCGGAAGTAAGCCAACACATAGCTAAAAATGAAGTGACCACAATGATATGAATGGACTGCACGGAGGCGTTCGACTCAGTGTTACATGGGCTCCTATGTAAGATACTGCAGGACCACGAATTTTCGGAGCAGCTATCAACTTTATTGAGGCCATTCCTTGATCAACGTAAAATCAGGGTGCTAGTCTGCCAGGCATTATCCAAAGAAGTCCATCTAACATGCGCCGTCCCTTAAGGGTCTGTGCTATCTCCAGTATTGTTCTCAATATACACGCCTGCAACTGTTGGGGCTAGGTACAGAAAAACGACAGTGGCGGCATACGATGGCAGGCAGGGCTAAATCACCAGCTAAATTCACCAAACCTCTTGCTCCACCTCAAATTAATGATTTATAAGTGTTTGCTGCTGGCTCTCTTTTATGGAGTTCCAATGTTAGCAAACAGTATATTCAACATCAGAAAGATTCCAACAGTTTCAGAACGGGCTATTGAGACGAACTGTCGGACATGCAACGTTGAAAAGGACTAAAATGGAGATATTAAACAGAACAATAGACTTACCAGAGGTGACAGAATAAATTCTTTGACAGCCATTCTTTGACACACGACCAACCCACTATTTAACGCATTAACGCCGACTGAAAAACCATAGAGGTGGCAAAACTACGACAGAACACTTGGTCTTGACTAAGATAACTTAACACACCCTCTTTCCCAAACCCTTAGTGAGCCCCATATCACTAGAACTAGATTTATTGTATTGTTGTATCAGCATTTTATACTTTTCACAAAACCCCCTTAATATGCATCAAGTGCAGAAAAAGAGGTAGATTCATATTTTTATAATTATGAAGTTTGTAACAAAACCTAACAGTCTTATTACAAAGAAAAAGCTAATTGTGTTATAATGAAAATTCATGTTGAATAGTTCATGTTTAATACTTATTGTCTGCAAGTGGTTTAGCATTTAATAATATAAGTTTTTTACAGCGTATTATACATTAATTCTTAACAATAGGTTATATTAATAATTTATAAACTATAGGACAATGTAGTTACAAAGTTGATGAGAAAATTTTTGAAGTTTAAAAACATTTGACATATAATATGTTACTGTTTTTATTTAGCGCTACAATCCTAGTCGGGCCTTAGCCTCATAAATTACACCCAGCACTTCCCTACATCATCCCAAAAAATTGAATATATCTTTTACTAATAAACTACAATGTTTGATTAATTTCCTAATTCGATAAAGCTCCATAGAATAGTTTATATCTAATAACACTTAGGTTGATGTCAACTTACGGTAAGGTATGGCAATTACAGACTTCATTAGAAATTTAAAAAAAAATTAGCAACGAAGTAATAACATTTGAAAAACCGTCAAATTTATTCTTTTACTAAAATTATGAATTCAAAAAAATCCATTGACTAAGTACATTAAACAGGTTAACGACTATTTTCATTTAATTATCTAACAATTACTATCAACTTTTTAATTAAATTAATAAAACAAATAGTCAAAAATGGAAGTATTAATGAAAAAGGTTTTTGTTTTGTTTTTTGCGTGAGTTGTCCCGAAAATTGGAATACCCAAAAGTGGTCATCTTAGCCCTAGGGAATTCGCCCCCACCCCCCTCCACCGTCTGCGGCTCATAATATATAATAATATAATAATGAAGAAACCATTAGAAGTAATTTATTTTTAAATATATTCTTTAGCACTCAATAATTTCTTTTCAAAATGATAGAGCGGGTGGATCCATACAAGAAAATAGGTTTTCACATAACTGAGAAATGTTTACGCTCTACGGAGATTTGTGGTAGATCAATCTGCTTTCTGGGGGATGATAAAAGATGGAATTTCTAATTTCTAATTTTTCTTATGTTCTTCTTCTTCTTCTCTTCTTTGTCTTCCTCGAGCGTCGAGGAGCCTCTATCCAGCGCAGCCACTCTTCCCGGTCTCCACTTAAGCGATTCATTTGATTGAAGGATTTGCGTCTTTTAACTACAATCCTCTGTATAAACCCCAGATACGAAACTCTGGGGCGCCCTCGCGGTCTCTTCTCAGGGGGTCGAGCCTCTAATACCTTTATAGGGTCCATGTCCTCGTTCATGTGGCAGACATGTCCAAACCACCTTATTTGCCTGTTTTCCAAAGTGGTTTTGAGTTCGGACACTTCCAGCTGCACTCTTACAGTGTCGTTTCTAATGCGATCCCTCCTAGTTTTCCCCACCGATCTACGTAGGAACCTCATTTCCGCTGCTGTTATGCGACTGTAATGTTTGTCCACCATGGTCCAGCTTTCTCCGCAATGGTGAAATAGTCAGAATACGACTTATAGATGTGCATCTTTGTCTTTTTATCCACTTCAAGGCAGCTGAGGATACTGCTAGTGATCTGGTAGTATGCTTGATTTGCCTTCGATATTCTGTTTGAAATCTCTGCATCTATCTTACCAGAGTCAGTAATTACGGTACCTAAGTAGGTACAATCCTTCACCACTTCAAGAACCTCTCCGCTGCAAACCAATTGGACGTCTTCCTGTTCCTTTCTCGCCATCTAGCCAACCAGCACTTTACTCTTGGAGGCATTTATTCGCATGCCTTTCCTCAGCAGCTCTTCTTCCCATTCTACCAGTGCTTGCTGTAGTTTCTCCTTTGAATCGGAGATGAGGACAATGTCATCGGTATATAAAAAGCTTTGTACGAGGACTGTACTCATATTCCAGTATCCAATTGTAGTCCAGGCAGTCCGACGCTTGCAGATTTTATGGATCTCGTCCATAAAGTTTATAAACAGGAGGGGGCTTAAACTATATCCCTCTCTAACTCCTCTTGCAACTGAGTCAAATGCTGCCCTAAGATCGGGAAATGCATGGTACAGGTTTTTGTCTCTGTCCCGGGGCCTTTTCAGCGAGAATCCTGAGAAAAAAGATATGATCCTGGGTCTGCCGGCTAGGACGGAAATCAGCTTGTTCACCTTCTAGCTGCCTCTCCACAATCCGCCGGAGCCTCCTTTCTTAGATGGTGGTGTATAATTTATAGACCACAGAATTTCTTGAGTTCACATCAAATAAAGTTGAAAAAAACGCTTATCCTACAGCTAATTATAGAATCATATAAAACCCAATTTACAATCTTAATTATAGTTATAATAAATTTCCTCCATGGAAGTACTATGTTGGAGCTGTTCCCTGGACAAGCCGTTAAGCAGTAATAGAGCACCTGATGAAGCCGTCGAGCCGGCTGACTGAAACTTAATATTTATACCTCGTTAGTAGCCGTTAACGAGCCGACCAAGTACCCTTCTAGATTTACGGTCATTAGGCCGGAATTGAATAAATTGAATAATATCATCCCCTGGGGCCAGGGCACACCCACCGTACTAACTCCACTCTTTCCTGCATCTCCTCCCATACACTTCCTCCCTTTATTTCTATTTTATTTCCTGTAATATTTTCTGTAATAGTTTATTTATAATTTATTTTTCACAAACATGTCAATACTAACATTAAAATATTAAAATACGGAATATATAAAAATACAATGGATGAATTTCATTTATGAGCACATTATATTCTCAAGGAGAATTACTCTTATTTACAATTTTATTTATTTATCAACAATTGTGGAAATCCTACAACCTTAAGTGCAACAGTACCAACCCCTTCGCCAAATAAGTATAGATTTTTAAAATCTTTTATTGAGAAAATAACACAATCTGCCTTAAAGAGGTAATATGGAGATAATATCTATATAAGTAATATGGATGGCTTTATGGATCCATCCACACAAAAAGCCCAATGGGGCCTGAGAGAACGCTCTAGTAAAGTTTCTTAGAAAATGAGTGAGAAGCTAGCCATTGCCAGGACCCCATGTCGAATACACAAACTAGTAAAATCATTGTTTAATGATTGACAAATCAATTTGTGAAAATATAGTGACAACAGAAATTCCATAATCTGATTGACTGAACTAAAAGTCAGAAGAATACAATTATATACCAGTATATTACAATTATCTATCAATATATACTCATAGTATAGTGAATAATATATACTAGATATGCTGTGTAGACATATAATACATATGTGCATGGTCCTCATCCTCGTGCCAACCCATCACGTTTACCTTTATTATTCAAGTTCAAAATACAAAAAAAAAAAAATGGTTTTACAAATGCAAATAAAATTGCAAGGAACGTTTGCGACAGGATAACCTCTGAATAAACAGAAAATTATTTCCCCATCATATGTCTTCGTGTTTTTTTTAATCGTTTAAATACATATTATTCATATATTAAATCAAGCGATTTTATTAAATCTCTTGAAACATTTTAATTTAGTTAAAAAAAAAAAAAAAAAAAAAAAATTCGACTCTCATAAGAAAATATATAAATGTATGAACTATTGATGTGATTAAATATAAATGTTTGATGACTGAACACTTATTTTTAATATAAGATGAAAATAATAAGGAAGATTAACGAAAAATAAAAGTACATATTCTCTAGGGGAAAAACAGACAAAGTGATTAGATTAACATATTAATTTTGATTATAATTATCATCCTTTTAACAAGGCAATCTGAAGAATATCTTAAACTGAAATCCATTGAAAAGCTGAGATCATAAAAATATTGTTTTAGTATAGAAGTTTCTATAGTGTTATGTTACAGTCATTTAATTAATCATTAAATGGGGCACATTTTTCTCCACCTCGGGGTTATATTTATTTAAATGAGCCGAATTAAAGTTTACAGGATATCGGACAAACGATGGTAATTAAGGTTTCTCTGTTTAGAAATTACAGAAAGAATCGCTAGGTGGAATAACCGACAAATTGGCTACTTTTGTTGTCAGCGATGGTAGGCGATTATTCGACAAAAAGCACCACCGATTAAATATGCATTAATAATTCGGGTATTGTTATCAATTTCTAGTTCTACGCTTTATTATTCACATTTTATTAAATTGTTATTGAATCCAAAAATAGGGAAAACAAATTTTTTGTAATAAATTATCGAATTTTAAGAAACGATATTTAAATTTAAAAAAAAAAAATCGAAATTTCTGCAATAAAGGACATAGGTAAACAATTGTTTTCATTTTAATCACAGTTTTTGTTTTGTCTCGTAATTAAAAAAATATTAATTCTCAATTGAAATATGTGTAGAATTTACTGTAACATGAAAGCTAATTTGTGTTTTATACAAGTACACACACACACACACACACACACACACACACACACACACACACACACACACACACACACACACACACACACACACACACACACACACACACACACACACACACACACACACACACACACACACACACACACACACACACACATAGAAGTCCATAAATTCGATATCTTATTCAGTACGATTGAATTCCAAATTTCACAATCAACTATTTAAGCGAAGAAAAGTAAATTGCTGATTTTTGCTTTATTAAAAAAGCACTGCGTTACACACCAACACGTTTGTAAAAACAGAAAAGGTATAGCCTATAACAGAAGATAAACAGAAACCTGTAGCTATATGTATAAATGGCTATAAACAAAGCGCCTGGAACATTGCCGATGTCACCCGAATACTTGCTGAAGCTATGGTCGGCTTTGCCAACAACTCGGTCTATGTCTAATAATTATTATTTAGGGAGAATTTTTAATTCTATACCTACAGATTTATCGATTCACACATTGAATACCTAATTTTATTCGTTAGATTTGTTTAATCGAATGAAGATTAATTTTAAACTCCTTGCAATCCAAAATACTTCAACAAATCCTTATTGTTTCGTACTTTGTCACTAATGAACTTATCCGTAAAGACCTAATTATTCCATATGTTGCTGATTTAGTTCAAAGCGGATACCTACCCTTTCTTAGTAAAAGTCCTAAACATTCAAATCCACTAGTATCTCAACTTGCATCCCATTCTATTCCTGACAACCCACCGAGGCGTATGAAAAGAAAATGACCTCGTAACCTTCTCAATAGAGATAGAACCAGCGGGTAATTTCTTTACAAGCATTCGTCATGTTATTATTTTAAGTTACTATCTCATTCACTGGATGTATGTTTTGTTTTTATGTACAGTTGAGAGAAATTGAGCTATGCGAGTCTGCGAACATTTAAAACAGGTATAGTGAATATGTATGAACATCCCACATGAAAAAACAACAACATTAGACGGGAAAATAGGCGGTGCCACTTTATAATCCTTTTGTTAGGAAAATTTAATCACAAGATATTCAGTAACTAAATTAAGAAGAAGAATATTAATACCGCACAACGTTTTGCATATTTTTGTATAATTGCATATTACGTAAAGAGGTAAGATACGCTAAGTGAAGATTGCATGTCTTATGTATACAGAGGATAACCAGGAAAACAAAAAGATACAAAGAAATAATTTATGCATTGTTTCATCGGCTCTTTTCACAAAAGGAAAATATTATATTATGACACCAATTAGTATTGATATATAGCCCTCTACTATATTGTCATACAAGGTGAAGTTTTAATAATATCAGCTATAATTATAGTGTCCCGGCGTCCATCATTTGACCTCATTCATTAGAACGAGTATTAATATTTATGGCTTTTGAAAATAAAATTACAACACTTGGGACAGGTTACGCTCAGTGGACAATTTAAAGTCTTAAGTAACAGGGATATCCTTTTATTTCTACTGAGTCATTTAGCGTCCCTTCCTCTTGGGAATGTTATCAACCTCGTTTCTGATTGCGGTAAAAATGATATAGGCTATTATAATGTAACTTATAATCCATTAGAGACGGAATTTTCAGCCTAAAGATAGGTTTAGGCGTAACCTCGGCCACTCCTTGTGAAACTCCTCGGATAAATCAGTTTTCATCATACGCTGGTCGCTTTCGTACTATGGTCTCGTTTCCAAGAAATCCACGGACGTAAAAAGGTACCGTTACTTAATGGTTGGCGAATTTTTGAACACACGGGATGAAGCCGCCTCGCTTAGGGAATGAGAATTATCTAAATGCTTTAGATAACAACCGACCTATATTTGGTCATTACTCATTAACAAAATAAATGGACTAGTTGAATCGTAAAGATTTAGCCCATTCAAAGGTGTTCAAAACCCAAGTTTTTTTTCTCAGCGGTTTTATATATATATATAAAAGAGTTGACTCTCCTCTTGCAGTCTCGAGGTAGTAAAAGATTTTATGCAAGGAAACGGTCTACCAGGTAATAAAAAAACAAATGAGAAAGGCAAAACCTTTATTAATAAAAGTACATAGAAAAGATAAAAAAATTAATGTACGTAATTCTAATACGTAGACATGGAAAAGTTAAATATAATAATAGCAACCATATAATAAATTAAGAACTAATAAACTAATAGAAATGTAGACTATCATTTATTACAACAAAGAAAAGTTTTATGGCATTTTGAGTTGCAAAGCACACCGTTTATTTGGGCTTAACATCATTATGTACTGCAACTAGGGTATAAAGGACGGGTTATCCTACAGGTTACCAACACATTCTAGCCTATTCCGGACGAATTAAAACATTCGAATAGTCGCTCGAACTAGCAAAACGTCTGGATTACTAAGCATTTAATGATTTAAGTATACGTAAAATAGAATGAACAGTGTAAAGAGAGGTATGTATTTATTTATGCACAATTAAAATGGTTATCAACAAAAGAAATAATAACGTGGGATGAAGATAAACACTTAAATAGAGCAAAACTTATTTATGCTGGGAAAAGTCCGGTATTTTGGATGGAATTGTATTGTGCAAATGGGATTCCCTTAGACTAAGGATGAGCATATAACGTTTGACACGTGTCGGGAGAGGTACAAAAAGTGGTAAAGACAACCCAGAAATTCGGACTCTGCACCCTACAAACATAAGAAAACTACACATGTAAATTAATATATAGAGATTTCATTTTTAGGTTTTTCATTCAGAATAAAACAGCTAAGGGCTAAATGCATTTAGGTTTAGCTTTTATATACTTATGTATGCGACTGATACGGTCCTCATTCTTAAAACAAATTTCATATATTTTTGAGAATCAAGCACCAGAACTGAAAACACTTTCTATCTAACCACCCCAATAGAACCGCTGGAAAATTAAACTTTATCAAATACGAAGTACCACATATTAACCGACGATATCTGATGTATTTCATCCACTTTCTTATACTGGAGGCAGTCTTCAAAATATTAAGCTAATCAATAATTTTTAATATTAATGTTTTTTATAATAATTATAATATTTTGGGTTTAATTATTTTTTAGAGCCTTCGACCATTGTCCCTATACATTAATAATATTAAAATATAATGTTATTAAAACTAAACCTACCGATATTTCATGTATACTTAGTCCCACCAAAATTTATCGATGAAAAACAATAATAAGAATTGATTAGATATTGAAAAACACTTTTGATATATTTTATTAACAAAAGCAGTAAAGTCAAAAAGGTAAGTAATGAGTGTTGTTTCCAAGAACTTCTACCACAAAACAATTTTTTTTGACCTGTCATGGTAGTGACTGACTGCATCTCGATGCAAAACCATTTAATTTTTAAATCACATATTTTATAGCCACGTTTCTAAACCAGTCGCATCATAACCTTAACTAGAACGGATTAACAATAAACAAATTTATAAATTTAAAATAATAAATAAAAAATAAATAAATTATAGTAAATATAGAATCTATGGCTCGTAACTCAATCACGTAACTATTATAACATTCGTGTTCTGCGGTGATGAAAACAATTGAGAAGCGGTGAAGCTGATACAATAATAGAATAAGATTACCCCTAGGTCGGTCGAAGCGATTTAGAAATAATAGGAACCGTGTAGGAGGGGACACATCGGGGTAAGTAGAGACAGTGTTTTTACAAAGAGAAGCAAGGTATAATGTAATAAGGGTTGTTTCGGGAGGAGATTTATTGAAATTTATCGCAGTTAGGGGATGTTTTGTGAGGGTTTGTGTGACCCGGGGGGCAATCAACCGAGCGATAAGCACGCTACGGCAACATTACAATCAATCCAACCTTTGCTCACTCTCAACCACCAGCCCAATTTAGGAGTTTATAACTCTATTTCTTATAGGAGCATGATCTGAAAAGAAAATAGATTAATTGGGTCGAGAGTTGTTAGAACGGAATGGATTTATATGTTTGTATAACATAATAAAATACCTCAGTGAAATATTGTGCAAACTTAACATGTTAATTGAAACATAGAGAGTACAGTATACGTCGCATAATGTGAACGCGGTTAGTGTTATCAGCCGCTTTGTGTGGTCATAATGGCTTGGAACAGGCGCATTCATTACCATTTTTCCGTTTATTGTTATCAAAATTCCTTTTATTGTGATCGATCTCAAAATCTCGGAATTTCAGCTTTTCACAGTAAGCGGCGTCTACTGTACTTGATCCTATTAAGCAATATTTATGAGTATAAATACAGTAGACGCCGCTTAATGTGATCTCTGCGGGACTCGCACAAGGTGATCACACTAACCGACATATAACATTAAGCAAAAGACACTAACAGGGATCTGCCTCGACTTGTTCTCCATGAAGTTTAGTGAAACAGATGTTTTCCCGTTTCTTCCACCGATGAAACCACCCTTTTCTAGCGGTAAATTTCCCAAGTACTTTGGCTAATTCTTCCGCTTTTTGCCGAAGCAAAGGGCCATATTAACAGGTCCATCCAAATTTTGATAACAATAAACGGGAAAATGGTAATGTACGCGCCTGTTCCAAACCATTATGACCACTCAAAGCGGTTGATAATATTATCCGTGATCACATTATGCGGCGTCTACTGTATATATTGAACGGCTTATTACATCCTCGTATTCTGGTTTGTGTGATTAGTTTGAAGTGAGGTGTATGGTATACGCACCTTTAGAAGGCGAGAGGGTGTACTGCTTATTTCGTATTAAATCTTTACAAGCAGAAAAGAATCAGAAAATTTAAAAATTTTATACGGATGCAGTTGGTTTTAATAAACTACACATCAAACTTTAAAAAACTTTATATGGAGTGAAGACGTTTCAACCTGCCTTGCATTTCTTCAGGGAAATTGTTGCCAGGTTGAATATACGATTAACAATGGTTGTTGTCATGTCTTGTATGGTTGTCGGTCGTGCCGTCACCCTGGTAACGATCTCCCTGAAGAAGACCTGCATCAACGAATTGCTGGTTGAAACGTCTGCACTTCATACATAAAGCTTTTTTAAGCTTAGATGTGTGGTTTATTGAATCTGTCTGCATCCATAATCATCATCTTCAAAAATTAAATTACAATCATTCTACATATAAATTGTATAAATTTACTTAAAAGACAGGAAACTGCTCGTTGTTTCCGTCTCCTCCAATATTTACTATACAAACTTTTAAAGCTCACTATAAATTAAAAAAGACTTAGTTACATGATATTAAGTAGACCCATTAGGACATACGGAGTTGAGCTTTGGGCTCCACTAAACCTTCAAATTCTTCTTGTATCTAATCCTTACAATGCATTATCCTTCTTAAAATCCTTAATGCTCCTCATTATCAAAAACAAACTTATCCATAAACATCTTAATGTTCGATATGCTACACATGTGGCCCCAAGGAGATACCTATCCTTTCATAGTAAACTCTATACCCCCTGGAATCCACTTGGCCCCCTACTTGCCTAACATTCTATTCCCGATAACCCTCCGAGGCGTCTGAAAAGAAGATGGCCATGAGACCTTCTAATGTAGAACTATTGAAGTGCTACTAGTGAGTAATTCTTTACATGTTATCGACGTCATTGAAATAATTTTCCTCAAATTTACTTCCTGTATATAATGTATGCAGTATAGATCAATAAATAGTTAAAACAAAGAAAAATTAAATTTTTAATTTTTAATTGGTCACCCCTTGTGGTATGCTTGATGTTGGGTAGCGAACAAGCAATCTAGTTGACCGACCCGACTAACACGCTTCATATCAATTCTCATTTGTTTTTGTTTAACGACCATAAAGTTGATATTATCGCTGCTAAATGTTCACACCTTTCTCTTTCCTTCGTCTTTCAATAGCACTTTAGCTAGCAGTGCCTTCAGTAACTTGAAAACCTTTTCCGCAGTTATCATAAATGAAATCTCTTTAATTATAGGTAAATATCTCATTTGGAGAACATAATACCGCTTTTTATCTTTTTATTATTGATTAAAATCTTGCCTACGGTTATTTCATAATAAGAAGTTGCAGTTCTTCATGATATCATAAATAAAAGATCATAAAAAATAGAGATTATTTTAAATAAATACAAGCGGCTTAGGGAAACCAAAACCTCGATGCCAACGTCACCAACTATCACTCGCCACATACTTGTACTTATCTCCATTCACCTCATCTCCTACTCCTCCGAAGTTTAGCCACCCGTTTAACACACGGTGACTTTCTTTATTTTGATAACTTTCTTTGGAATTCGATCAGTATTAAACTTGAACTTTTAACTGACCCAATGTAATTACCTGAACCGTATCTCGTGTTTCCGCATTCTGAAGCCTTCTTCAGAGTGCGGTAGGTACATAGAAAGGAACATACAGCCACTACAAAGTGGATATACTTCATGGGGGAAATTTTTTCTAACTCCCGAACCCTATTCCCAGTCCGGTTAAGACAATTTAATTTAAAATCTGTTAATTTTACTATTGCTAAACCATCCTCGAACTATGAAGATGATGCAGTTAAAATTTGGTATTGATTGGTTCAGTAGAATTCGGGGTTAGTGATTACAAACGAAAAATGGCTTGTCCTTTTATGAATTAGTATTGATTACAAAACTTATAATGCACTTCGACGAATAAAAAATCGAGGCTGTAGCATAATTTCACATCGTTTTTAACAGTGAAATACGGGGAAGTATTCAAATAGGTGAAAATAATACTAAAATAAGTCATTTTGAAGGCTCCATATCAAGATTGTTTTCACTCGAACTTAGTAATTTACCTCAACTAAGAAGGTCAAAGCCTTAAATTGACAGTCTAAAAATCACTAGATGATTTACAATATTTCGACAAAAAAGAATTATTATTAATGAATTATTCGCCACTTCTACTGGAATTTTAATTCGATGGCTAGTAAATTCATCAGTTCTAAATTCATAAAAGCAGATTGCTATACTAATTTTATATAAATAAACTTGAAGGTTTAATATATATAATATAATCTTAACCATGTATACATATACAGTAATAAGCTAAAATTTTCGTACACCTACTGAATTCACTAAAATATAATTGAGAAACACACCTAGTATATACACTGTATACAGTAGAACGTCGATTATCCGAACGCCAATTATCAGAACGTTTAATTAAAGGAACCTTTTTTTTGTAATGTAATTTTAATTAAATTGATCATCTAATTACTCATTTATGTAATGTTAAAATTATTTTTATTACTATATAAAATTAATTGAAAAAGAAAATAATTTTAACTTCATCATCTTTGTGATCACTTTTTGTTTTAAAAATTATAAGTTAAGAAAACTGAAACGAGAGCTCTTTTCATTTAAAGACAAAATGGAAATCATTACGTGGCTAAAAAAAAGTGACCCAGGTCAGACATTTGATATATATTTCAAGTTTGGTAAATCAACAATAACGGAAATCAAAAATAATTCTACATCAATCATCAGGTACACCATAATCTTTACAGTGAGAAGAGCAGTTTGAGTCGTAAAATTTCGCTAAAAAAAAAGAAGAAGAAAAGTGAACAGTTGGAATATGCTGTTTACACATAAGAATTTTAAAAAAATTATTTTCGATTATCCGAACCACCCCTGACAACATTAGCTCGGATAATCGACGCTCTACGTTTATATGGTATTTAAAAAATGTGGATTTAGTTTCGTTAGAATGTAGTGTTCTTAACTTCCTTAAATAAGTCTACAATGTAGCATTGTGGTTAATGATGAGGATTTCAGACATTTCTTATATGAAGTAAATACTTCTATTACATATGCCCACTGGATTGTTCTTCCACCGAGCATCCACAACCAAACATACATTATTGGTACGTCCCATTCATAAACAGTTAGATCGTTAAAACCAAAAGGGGTCTCTTTCCTTGATGGTGGATTCGTTGAATAATCCTCTAATCGCGGATTGGCTCATTGGAAGGCAGGTAATAGGAAAGGGGTAGATGAGAGAGGAGGAACCGCATGAGATAAGGCTAATGATGTCTTTATTTGTTCGTGCAATTAAGGGCTGTTGTGGCGGGCAGCCCGCCTCCGGGCCGGAGCGTATTTATTGCCGCCCGTTGTGGGAGACTCGTGCGTCTAATTGTGTCGGGGAGGGGCCATTGTAATTCAGACAGTCAATAGTGACGCTAAATCACAACCGCTTGTTACAGCCTGTCAGGTAATAATCTATTCCAGAGCGAGGATAAAATCTTGTATCAGAAGTGTTCAATAAATTTACCGCTCATAAGAGAAATATATTATTTTATAAATTCCAATAATTTTTGAATTTTTTTGTATTTTGAATTTTTTTAGAAACTCGATAATACCCCCCCCCCCCCCATTAGTTCGCCTCTCCCAGTAATCCGACCCTCCGGCGGAACCCCGTGGGCTGCACAATATTTTTGCGGAATCCCTAATAATCCAATAAAATTGTACATTTTGGTATGCATAATGTCAGAGGTAGTTTTTATTAATTAATATATTATTAGTATGGTGCTTGAGTGCTAAAATCAAAATTCAGGACCACCGTACAGTGCGGCAAAAGTGGAAAAAAACATAAAATTCGATGATTTTTAAAAATATAATTTTCACTATTTTTGAATACCTAAATAAATGTAGCATAAGGGTGTGGAACTGATTTCTCGATTATTTCATTACCAGGATCTGTACACGTCCTTGAAGTTGTCCTTTTCCGGAGTTGAGAAAATATTACGGTTCGATTAAAATATTTTTTTATGAGGGTGAATTTGTATGCCTAAATTTTGCGAAACCCTTTGAATTTTACTATTGCTGGTTTATGGAGGAATTTTTATTTTGTTGATATAGGCACAATCTTGACTGCCAGGAATGTTCAAAGCTAGCTGTCTAGTTAATCTAACTTATCTTCATTTCACATGATATGATTAAACATGATGATATCGCTAAAAATGGCATGTCAATTGGTTTAAAACTACTACCCATTGGTAGCATTTATAAAAGTTCTTTACAATAAGGTACTATATTAGAAGATCCCGAGGCCATTTTATTTCAGGCACCTCCGAGGGTTATCTGGAATAGAATGTGAATCTGTGATACAAGTGGATTTGAATGGTTATGGAGGATACATGGAAGGATAGATATCTGGTTTGAACTAAGTCAAAGTAATATGAAGTTCATCAAGATCTTTGTGGATATGTTTGCTTGTGACAAAGTAAGGAGTATTGAGGATTTTTCTAAGGATTATAAGAATTGGATACGAGATGAATTGGGTGGTTTAGTGGTGACATATTCAAAATTAAACTAAATTTTCTAAAGATACAAACTTTCGAATTCTCTCTGAAAGAACTTGTAATATTTTTACGGTTTTGCTCTTAAAATCGACGTTTAGAGCGTACTTCATTATGAACAATTTTATAAGTGAGTTATTTTTCTCCAAACTAACACAATATAGTGTTACTACACCCAATGCGTCTATATACAAATAGGGGGTTAAAACATATTTATGCTAACATATTATTATATTAGTAAATATAACATATGTTTCGATTTGCTTTAATTCATAAAAATGATACAATTTAAATATGAAGATAATATTAAAATTATGATACTTTAACTATAAAAAACATGTTTTCTGAAATCTCAGGTTAATCCGACGTTTTGAACGTTCCGCCCTACCCCATGGTCATAAATTGGACTAAGTTATGGATACTGTTATAAATAATGTCGTAAATTTTGTAAAAAATCTCTGCTTAAGACATGTATATGTATATATTTTTAAGTAGAAGAATACTGTTTTTGACATATTCTCATAAAAATATTTTCTAAGCCGTCTGTTATTAATCAAATTCTTTCGTAAAGTTGCATGTCAACTAGCAATCTGTAGTGAGAAATAAAGAAACGTAGGCTTAGGCTTGCCTGCATGTATCACTTTTAATGATCTATCATCAATGTATACACGAAGGATACGGAAACAATGATCTTACAAGGAACAAATCATTCACGTTCACATCTGATGCCAGTTCGTGCCACGTTGATCACACCAGTATCGTGTGTTAGCAATATATTGTATCGAAAACAAAAATACTATTGCTATTAAAAGTAACAACAAAATATGCAATACTTATTAAGCTGATTCTCAAACTACAGGCCAATTTGAGTAACGCCCATTAAAATTCAATGAATTAAACTTCGTTAAAAACTTTGTTTCCAAATCGATTTATATTATGTGAATTAATGATATTAATTGAAAATATTTGGAATTTTAGTCTTTAAGGATTACATTTTTAGGTTATTCCACGTCATTTAACATCTCGTGGATTGTTCTTATGCTTGGATCTACAATTATGTAAATAATTATTACTTGATAGGGCAAAACTAACTCAACTACTGGGTACTAATTTTAATATCTAGTAGTGCGTGAATGTGAAAATGTGTTTTTCGAGATTATGATGTCTAAGTAACCAATCCCCGAGTTATTTTACTCTTGTCCCCGTGACTTCTCAACATTGGCGTGGCATTACTAAAGAAAGTAATGAAAAAATAATTGGAGGGAATTTTTGGAATTCCGGAAAGTTTTTATTTGCAGTGACAGCTCTGTTTCTCCTGGACACAAAAGTTCTTAACCTCGCAACCATTTTATATCGGAATCTCTTAGTGTAAACACGACCTCTGACTGTGAGTACATTTATGATTCACAATGTTATGTCCACCTTAAATCAGTTAAACCAAATATTAATTTGTTACGAGCCTCATGCATTCTAATACTAGGCTTCGGCCCTCACAATATACTCCAGAGAAAATGCGAAATACATGAATAGGATTTCGGCGGTAATATTTTTAATATTATTTTCACATTGGCATGGCCATTATCATTTAACATTGTCATGGTATCTTTATAATTCATGCAAATGCTAAGATACCACGACAATGTTAAAATTTTTTTTTTTTTTTTTTTTTTATTACATTCCGCATCTACTCACATGAGTCATTAGCGGCTCAATATACATATTAGATTTTGTCGAACAGTTTACAAAATTTTAGAAATTCGAAAATGCTTCTGACCCCCTCCTCTGTGTCTTCCAGTGCTTTATCTATATCTGAGGGTATATTGTACTTTGTTCTGGCGTCAGAGTATAGTGTACATGTTGTTACAATGTGTTTCAATGTCAGTGTTGTCATGCATGTTGTACAAATCGGTGGTTCTAGGCTTCTCATCAGGTAACCGTGGGTGAAAGCTGAATGTCCTATTCTTAGTCTCGTCAAGATTATTTCCTCTATTCTTGATTTTCTACAAGATGTTGTCCAGGGTCGTGTGTCTTGTTTAATTTCTTGAAGTTTGCTGCGTATTTGGTTCCATTTTGTTTTCCAGTGATGGAGCAATTTTTTTCTACAGGATGTTTTTAAGTCAGAAGTTGTTGTAATGTCCGTAATAATGGTTCCTGTTTGGTTCAGTCTCGCAAGATTTGCTGCACTGTCTGCAGCCTCATTTCCGGAGATGCCACAATGTGAGGGTACCCACATTAGCACAGTCTCTCCACCCATCGACTCGTGCATCTCCCACAGGCAGTTATTAATCTTGCGTATTAGGGCATTTTCAGATTTGTCTTCAGCTATTGCCAATATTGAACTTAGAGAGTCTGTTACCAAAAGAGCATGTTTTGTATTTGTAGATTGTATTAATAGAAGACCTTGGTAGATTGCAAATAGTTCTCCTGTAAAAACACTATTTAGTGACGGTAGGTTAAATTTTAGTACGATATTGTTAAAAACCACTGCACAACCGACTTCTCCATCAGTTTTCGATGCATCAGTAAAAATTGTTTCGTGGTTTGGATACTTTCGCCTTAATTCTGCAAAAAGTCTCTTTTTATTGATGGGGTTGTCGTCTTCAATCTTTTCCTTAAGGGATGTGTCAACCTTGATGTAAGTATTGTCCCATCGAAAAAACAATGGATCATCTATGGTTAGTACTGTATTCGGTTTTATGTCTAAAAGTTGGAGGAGATTTTGGGTTCTACTTGCAATGCCCACCAGATTGTTTCCTTGGTTACTATTAAAATTGATTTTTAAATACTTTTAGGAATGCTATGGCCAAAATAACTGAAAGAATTACTTGGCTATTTGGCGTACGAGGCAACCAATATATATATATATTATTATATTATATATTTGACTTTAAGTCAAAAACAAATTGTTGTCAAGGCTATGTAAAGTAATAAAAATATCGAGTCCTATTAAAAGCTGGCGAAAGTTTCCCATACAAGATCTACAGGTGTAATCTAAGACAATACTGTCGATCTGACAAATTCGAACGCCAACTTATATGTGGGGTAATTTCACATTGGTCTGAGAGCATTCACATTGTTATGGATCAAAATATTTAATCGAAATAAAAAAAAGAAGTAAAGTGATTCATGTATTGTTGCACCACCTATAATCCTCACTGGTAACCTCCAGGTAGTATCTAATTTTTGCAGGAAGATTTATCAGCATTTAAATTTGATGTTTTGGTAGCTAGAAATTTGCCTGTCGTTTGAGAATCACCCGTTATTGTCATTATTGCTTTAGAATGATTTAATTTTAGAAGATATTTACGGGATTTTAACTTTCACAACAGGGACGCAGCTGAGAAGTTAGGGTTACGATATCTTTGGTTCCTTTGGTTCCAGCCTAGTCCGGGTTCGAGGTCCTTAGGGTTAAATTGTATATATAACTAGAGATTATTTATTTACAATATCTACATAGAGTAATAATGAATTATTGTCATTTCAAACTTGATTCATGTAGAATGTGGTATTCTTCCAAGAAAAGCTGTTATTTTTAATTACAACAGTTTAAAATCATATATTAATCCTCCACCTTACATTTGCATTTCATAAATATTTAGAGTAATCGGGTGATGTTGAATTCTTGATTGGGATTTTTTTTTTTTTAACAGGCTTCATTGACTAATGTCGTAGGCTTATGTATGAATACATTATACTTGGTTTTAAATGTCTTCATTGTTAAAAAAACACAGACTGATATTTACATAACTTCACCAACTTGCTATTCCTATGACATTCTTGCTATTTTACGATACTCAAGGTCGATTCACGATATCTTTTAGAACTAGCAACCATCTAATGGAGAAGTACTCTGGATTATAACCCTATTTTGATTTACGACACAGTTATTGTAAAGACTTGTTATAGGAGCTGCTGAGAGCTAAAGTGAAAGAGGGAGAACAGAGCATTCCTCCAGTAGTAGATATAGAACACAACATTTAGACTTCCAATAACAGTAAAATATTATTATTATCAATATTATAGTTTGAATAATAGGAAATTAATACTCTTATCTTCAAAGCTTTCATTAAAATGTTTATTTTTATTTTATTTTATTTTTTTTTCAATTTCTTTATTCACACTTGTTATTAAAATAATAAATAATAAGTGAATTTGCTCAATGTGTTCTTCCACATATATATTTATTTACAAGCATCGTCACAGTAATAAGCGACAATAAGTAAAGACCTTGAATAATTTTAACCAATAATTGAAGTATTATTTGTTTATCCATAAAAATCTGGTATTGAAGTATGCAATTGAGCATTGTTTCTTCAATGATATTTTCACGCATGGCAGCAATATTTGACCTGCTTAAAATTGAATAGATTAGGTGTTGAAGATTGGGTTGAAGGTTAAAGCATTGGGCAGAGACTATTAAAAAACACTTGCGGATTATGGGCTACAAATTATGGACTACAATACCAGTGCTTAAAACTAAAGGGCTATAGATCATATTTTTACACACAATATCAAAAAGAAAAAGATTTTGATTTAGTAATAATTTATATTAGGTAGACATACTTTTATTTATTTCATCTACTTGAATTTTGTCCCCTAACCATAAACATATAACACAGTGTGGTAAACCATGTTTCTGCTACAAAATATTGTACATTTAAATTTGATTATCAATTTCAAACTCTATAAAATACAGTAGCATTATAACCTCTCTTGCAAAATGGCACTCGCCACCTATATCAATTTTCAAACCACAGATAGTCTCATATTATCGCTTTTTTAATGATAAATTAGTTGAAAATCAATATATTTTATTATTCCTTAGCCTTCCTGGGACTATAAAGACTATGGTATGGTTAAAATTTGGTACAGATTGGTTTTGCAGTTTGTGATCACAAACGAGAAATAGTTTGTCCTTTTATATGTTAGTATGGATATATATTCAACAGAATATAATATGTTATGACTGAATTGTCTGAAATATTGATAAATGTGAACTTGTACCAAAGGACAATAGATTGTTTAAAATACAAGCCATTGGACTAAAGTTTTCTCCTGTCACATCACCTCCAATTAGATAGAATCGAAAACTGGTTTGAACGATAGAGCCGCACATTTAACTTCCATGAGTTGTCCCTTCAGAACCAGTTGTTCGGAAGTTTAACGAGCATGGCATTGGTGAAAATTACAGTTTTCAATATATTATGAAGCCCGAAGTTGTGGAACTTTCGAATCGGAAAATTTCGAAACGCCCCAGCCAAGCTAATAGAGCCACTAAGTATTAATTTGGGTTAAAATGAACCCGATTGTCGAGGCGTGCTACCGTTCTACTAAATCGTTTAGTGACCTCAAATCGTTTTCTTCAGATTTGGTCTCCGTTAAATTAGTCTCACAACCAATGAACAGTTCAGAGAAGTCATTTATGAACAAATTACTAGTTTCTATTAACTTTATAATTAAAAAAAAATGTCTATCATATCTCATGGTGTTGGTTACCTTTGATCAGAAATTATTTTACGGATCAAGCGATTTATATTTCTATGAAAACCAATTAATTTTGGTGTAGGTATTATTATATTTCTCTTAAAAATAAGAATAAATTAAGAAATGTATACCAACGTGATCTGAGATACTACAGTATACTATTTTTTGGGGGGATGTTTATGTGGAATTAACCATTTTATGGTCAGCCATACATATTCAATATCATTTAGAATTAATTTTATTGTTTTCTTTTATATTGGCCTAATATTGAATAAATCTGTAAAAAAAAATTTTAAATGCGAAAAGGCCTTGAAGACCACGCAAATATCATGGTCAGGTTTTCTTTATGAACTTCCTCTTTCTCCATACTTCCCTCATGAGCTCCGCGTGTCTGCGCTTCCTTTCCTCCGACCACGCACAACATTTTTTAGGGCGTTCTTTGTCCACGAAGACCTTTATATCGTTTAGTGTTTTCCTATAGGTTTCTCTATCCTGACAGTCTGAATCCCTCTGTCCGGCCAAATCCATGTCGATCCTGATTTGCTTAAAAAAACCTGTCTTGTTCTTGCGCTGGTGGAATCGCCGGAAAATTTCCCGGTTTAACCTTTCAGGGCTCATTCTCATCATATGACCATAGAATTTAAGTCTTCTTACTCTGATGTCGGTCTCTAGGCTTTTGATGTTATCGTATATTTCCTTGTTGGACTTTAGCCTATATCCTTCGGGTGTCTTTTTAGGCCCTCATTTATTTTATAATTTATATTTTTTAACGATAATGCCAGTCCAAACAATCTATGGAACTAATGTGTACTGTAGTACACTGTGCTCTGTAAAGGGTAACAATACTTTAATGATGGTTAATAACATTTATAGTTGATATCTGAACTTAGTTTCAAAAAAAGAATTAATTGGTCATAACGTAGCCTAAAAAAGAATTAAAACTGCCATTACTTGAACAGGCAATCAAACTCTTACAGGGCAGTTGATATACAGTAATAATTTGTCACTACCAAAATTTTTCGATTCTCGATTTTTGGTACCGATACCTCGGTTTAAAAAGACATTTAATGGTTATAAAGTAATCTATAAGTGACCTAAAAAAAGCATTAATTATTCAAGAAGTAACATTTATTATCTTTACCATATAATATATAAGTTAATTACAATTCAGACAATGTACCAAAAAAGAAAAACACCTTCATTCTGGGATACCAACAATGTCGTGAGAACGAAAAAAGAAAAAGTGTAATAAAATGATTCTATTATCTTGCTACATTTATTTTATAAACAATTGCAATAGAATGCTAATAAGGTGTCTTTAACATTAATAGTTTTCTAAATTTACAAGAACTGGGTACCATAGTTCTAAATTTTAGAATCAATAAATCAAATTTACGGGCTCAAAAACAAAATTAATTTAAATAAAAGATTTCTCCTTTATACATATCAAATACCACAATGAAAAATGAAATGGTTCTTCGATTTTTGTAGTCAATAAATCAAGAAAAAATATCTCAGTTTAGATCAAGGGTCAAAGCAAAGAAACATGGTACGTTCTTCGGATAGGTATATATTTATATTCGGGTAGGATCAGTATCAACAATCATTTTTCGGTTATAGCTAATATAGGTATCGAATGTAATGTAGTTCTTACTGGATGAGGTTGATATTACGTGAAAACACCAAGTCTATACAAGAACCATTTTGTTACTAATGTGCTACACTTAAATAGCATTAATAATAATATTATTATAATAATTAATTTTTGTTATTAATGAATCACACTAGACTCTAGTGTGACCTTGAAGTGAAAATGTAATATTAAAAATATCAATATTAATTTTGTTATTAATGAGTAACAATAATAATTGTTACAAGAGGTAACGGAAGGATAAACTCTTGAAAGCCAGTTAAAACCAGTCAAAACATGTACCATGTTTACCATTTTTTCAAAAATCGTTGAAATAAATAACACTAACGAATGAAGAAAATAATTAAGTTTTATTTTTGTAAAAACTGAAATTATCGTAATTCATAAAATAGTTAAAAATGTCTTTACAATAACTACATTTTTTATACAAACCTGTCAGAGACTATTTTAACGTTTCCTTGTTTAATAATAGCATAAAGATATATATTGAAATTCTCTAACGCTCCTCGTTTACTATAAGCGATCGGTGACATAATCCGACTCAAATACATCCTGTAACCTTTGCTTCAATAGCGAATATTAAATAAATTCACATTGTCATTCCGACTGCTCCCCCTTCATCGGTGGTCCGTTGGACACACACATCCGATAATTCGCACTAAATGATTCCTCTCACAGGTCCGAAATGGATCCTTGGAGGAAGGATATTTATGCTGTATGAATAATTTAAAGCAAAAAGGAATTCGGTAGTGGTGGGGGGAGCCATGGCCCTGCGATTCGTTCGCCCCCCACCACCTCCCCGCCGCCATCTTGGCGCCCGATTAGGAACAATTACCGACAACTACCCTTGTTTTAATTGTGGCGGCATCTGGCAGAGTGCGCCAATTACAATAAATAAGTCTTGGTTCTCCCTAATGGCCTGGGTGCTATTAGGAGCTGGGACTACCTAAATAAATATTGAGACCTCAGGGTATAATATCGGCATGGTATTTCTGTCTCGAACCTTCGCCACTTCTAAACCTTCTTAACAATGTTACCAACCTACATATCTAGACATTGATTTTAATCATATCGCTAATACTGTTTTTAGAAACACAGAAACGTTTAAATAACTACAATAATCGATAAAACTTTAATTATTTTGTACAACAACTAAGTACTAAGCACAATAATCTTTATCTGACATCCAACTCATATAACCTACAGGTTAGAACATTTCCCACACTAGTATCTCTTAATAGTGTATTAGAATTGGTTAAAATGCCTGTGTTAATTGTTTAATTAATTTTAATGATTCAGTTTTTTGAGTCCTCAGCTAAGTTGTAATAACAGGCAAGTTATCTAATTTGAATCGTTAGTAATAAAATAAATATATTTGTACTCGTATTCCTTATTATCTTATTCACAATTGCTAAATTAATGGTAAATTAGCGGTAAATTCCTTTTTTAAGTTTCATCATATCTAATATAATTATTCTTATATATATTATTTACAAATAAAAATTTATTAATATAAATTAGAAGTCAGTAGATTTTCTGCTACAACTTGAAAAAGCCTAAAAATATATACAAATAAATGAAATTTATGCAAAGGGAGAACACTTTATGGCTCATCTTTTACAGCATTGGTCTACTACTATTTAGTAAAAGGAGTAAATTTCCCATCCACACCCTTAACCGTTCCTTTTTTATGTTTCGTAATTAGATGCAAATGAAATATTAAATATTGAAATACATCAAATTTCAGAGGAATGAAATATCAAAATAGTCTAAATGATATTAGATAAGAAAAAACTTCAATTTTTTATGTATTCTAATTTTAACTCTTTGAGTTTATTCAACACTAAACCTACCGAAATTTCATGTATGCATATTTCTAACACCATATCTCGGTAAAAAACAATAATAAGGTAGGAGTGGATATTGAACAAAAAGTCCAAAAACGGTCAATTAAAGGACCCGTCATGGTAGGTTCAGTGTTAAACCAATAATAGTTGGTAATGGTAATATTCGTTGACAAATCTCACAATTCTGCATAATCATTTGTAAAACATAAGTATGGCTTATTTTTTTAACTATTGATTTGGGAACAGAAGGTTTAAAGGATCATTCATCTATTGGATGGACTTTTTTCATACCTTCGATATAAATATACAGACCCGGGTTTAGGGTGAATAGCCCAGGGCTGCGCCCTGCCGAGAGGTCTGGGGGTATGGAATAGCAAAAGCAAGTTTCATTAATAGGCCCACCAAAGTTGTGAGCTTTAAAGGTTTACTTAACACGAAAAAAACTGATTTTCTTTGGAGTGGAACATTACAACAAAACTAATCGAAACAATATTGTAAAAAAAAGTTTGGGAAATTTGGCGCCTAGGGCTATAGCCCAGTGAGCCCATATATAAAGTGGGGCCTGCTAATTATACAAAGTATTGACGAGAACCGGTGTGTTCAACGTGGTATGGCCGTTGGCATGCCAACAGTATTGAATTTAAAAATTCTCTACTTTCCAGAACAGTGAAATCACAAAATCAGTGAATTCAGATTCGAGAGTTTAGTACAATGCGTGTCAGTCCTGAAACAATCAATAATGGTCAAAAACAAAAAAATAAGTTTTTTCACATTCAATGCTTAGCATTAATATCGACGATATATTAAATCAAGTGATTTGAAATAACTTATGGAATTTTGAGTAACTTAAATGTTCATGAGGGAGGCGCAGTAGCTCAGTGGGTAAAGGCACTTGACTAACAAGCTCCTGGGCCCGAGTTCGAGTCCGACTGAAGGCAGAAAAATTATTTTCTGTCATTTCGGCCGAGGATCGAATTCGAGGTCGGAGACCCTCCTGGAGCCCACCCAGACTCCTAAAAAGTGGGTACCCTTAATTGGGGGAAAAACCTGCCGGTTGAGCGTGAATTCTGGCCAAATCACTTCCTTTCACAACCGTTGTCTCAGTAACAGTACTGCCTAGCTAAGTACTGAACCCGAAACCCTTTATGGGTTGTAAGTGCTACAGTTTTTTTTATTTTTTTTATTTTATTTATTTATTTTTTTTTAAGTTCATGAGTCACTTATTTCAGCCCAGCTTTAAAAGAGGATCAATTGTAACAATTAAAACGTCATTAAAGGATATTTAATAAATTTAAACCATAATGCGTATGATTTAGAACAATATTGATTTAGCAAATTTTGTTTTCAATAACACTTACAATTTGTAGATTTATTGGAAATGTATTTACATAACCTAAGTAAAATATTAAAACTAGAGTATTGCCGAAAAAATATATGTTGTTGCTTACCAATTTATTTGATAAGTTGATGATATTTGATTGTTAAAAAATAAATTGTTATTGTTAATGACCTTTGTGAGTAATATAAATAAATAAATGTAATATAAATGACCTAAATATATATAAATGTAATATAAATAAATAAATATGTTGTTGCAATATTATAATTTCGTCATAGTTATGTCTTTTGGCTGGAGGTCTATACTTTTTTGGTATAACATTTTTTTCACACTCAAAATTTTGAAACGCTTTAGCTCTTTTGGTATTGTTGGGATCTAAAACCCGTAGTTCTCTCATCAGAAATTTAATGTAAAATATTTCTTCTATTACATTTGTCGCTAGGAACTACTGCTTAGGAGGTATATTGGTTTAAATGAAAAAGTCATATTCGAAACATGATCGCTACTTTGTTCATTATAAAAAAAAAAATATTGATTGTTAACTTAATTTAATTATTAATTGAAGTAATTTGATCATTTTAATTCAAGATATTAATTCAGAAAAGTAGACGATTATAAATAGACATATCCATGATCTATTGTTTTCCCTGTCCGGGAGATTTTCTTTTTAACTGTGCCAAGTACCTACTTAAACTTCCATCTTTATTTATTGTTAGAATTTGTTGGTCAGAGTTAATAACTAATCAAAAACATTTAAATGAGGAAGTTAAAAAAAATAATTATTATAATCATAATAGAATGGACTAGGAGTTAAACAGAAACGTATCTTTTTTTTTATTTTATTTGTTTATAATTTTGGAATATTTTAATTTTAACAATAACAATTTACAAGAAATTAGCTTTAAATGTGCAGTTTAGGTATAGATGATTACCCGCCAAAGGTCCCTTCTTCATTGAAGCCGCTCCCCTCGCATATTCGCGGTCCCTCCAGCTGTCGAACTTTGCTTGCACGTTGCTGTGCAATTTGACCCTTGCTGAAAGTACAGCTCCAACTCCGTGCCGATTACCGCCCCGCCGAGGATTAGGGTTAACTTAAAGACAATGGACAACAACAATGGATAACAACGGTCGGTTAAATCACATAGCATTATCGCCTAGGGCGAGGCAGAGCAAACACTCGATATCCAGGGATCTCCTCTAAGTGGCGGCTCAGCGTCCATCGTTAGAACCATTCCTCTGTTTGTCTTCGTTATCCTGGCGCTGGTCGCTAACGGTCCAAACGTTTGTAAAGATTTTTGATGTCGTCAGATTTATATTGTAGAGACACCTGCAACAGCAGCGAAAGCTTAAACAATAGCGATTATTGTTGCTTAGAAAGTAATACTTCCTGCCATTCTCTACCGTAATTCAATGCAGATGCTTTCCTCAACAATAAGTGTCATGATGCTTGTTTTTTGTTGTATAAAATAGGCAGTTCATTCTTAATAAAAAAGAAAAAAAAAACTCCAATGATCATACATAAAATACATTTCTTTTAAATACAGTGGAGCGTCGATTATCCGAACGTCTATTATCGGAACCTTTTTTTTTAATGTAATTTAAACTAAATTGATCATCTAATTACTCATTTGTATTGTTAAAATTAGTTTTATTTAAATATTAAATTAAATGAAAAACAAAATAATTTTTTCCATGAATTTCTATAAGGGCAGCTCCTATTTATTACTGTAAAAATGAACTTCTATACATACCTACATCTTTGTTTACTGAGAACAGTATACTTAATTAGACCATTTCATTTGTTTCTCTCAGTATCTTCCTAATCATTTGGTTGGTAATAGATTTCACCTTAAGTTTTAAATCGTTTTTTGTCAGGCATAAATCTTTGTGATCACTTTTTGTTTTAAAAACTACATGTTATCATCCATGCCAATAAAAAGGAAACGAGAGCTCTTTTCATTTAAAGTCAAAATGGAAATCATTGCGTGGCTAAAAAAAGTGAATCAGGTCAGACATGAGTTACTGATTCCAGGGTTGGTAAATCAACAATAACGGGAATAAAAAATAATTCAGGTACCCCGTTCAATAAAGGTACCCCCGTAATCTTTACAGTGAGACGGGCATTTTGAGTCGTAAAGCTTTGAAAAAATCGAAAAGTGAGCTGTTTACACATAATTTTTTTAAAAAATGAGTTTCCATTATCCGAATTTTCAACTATCCGAACCACCCCTGACAACATTAGTTCGGATAATCGACGCTCTACTGTAATCCTAAAAAAAGTCGAACTAAAAAAATTCAGAAGGGAATGATTACATACACATAGTCATTAACCCCTTAAAATAAACGCATAGAACATAATCACCGAACAAATTCGGCAGTTGTGTTCAATGCGCTACTTGAGGTTCATTCAATAAATAACAACTATATTTTGGCAGAGTTTCGAGACTAAATTGTTTTCATAATCAGTAATCAACAATAAAATTATATAAGCTACACATGCTAGTTAAAAGATAAACTAGCAATAATAAAAACGTATATAATACACAAGTTAGAATATATAACTGTATATAATTAAAAAAAAAATATGAAGAAATATGTAACTAATTACAATGTTACTGGTGGATGTTGCTAATGGTTATCTACTACCAAACTATATCAACTCCATTGTAAAATATTTGGGAAAGAGGTAAGGGATGAGTGTTACTATGGGTTTTTCCAAACTTAATGATATTCCCTTTTTTTTTTTTTTTTTTTTTTTTTTTTTTTTTTTTTTTTTTTTTTTTTTTTTTTTTTTTTTAATATAAGTAGATAGAATTTAATTAGCAGTGTAATTTTTCAAAAGCATAAATGGTTTCTAAAATGATAAACCTCAAGAACCGTTTTAAACATCTAATACCAACAGTCAAGAAAATATACACATATACAACATCCTAAAAGTCTCCACCACCTTAAGGGTGGGTTTGAATGTCATGCTTTTTTACATATCTCGGGAAATATTAAATTTATTAAAACGCATTTTAATAAATACAAAACAAATTAGGCAAAATTCCCAATCTGACCAGATTCCAGTCAGTGTAATTCATATCATATTCCATTGTAAGTTCAAATGCAGGTAACGTGTACTGTCACACTGGGTGGTGGAGGTACTTGAAATTTAGTTCGTGAAAACAATTGTGAAATCACAGATCTGAGAGTTAACTATTTTTATTTGAAATAACCTGTTGTTAAATGTATGTAAACAAATAGAAAAAGAAAGAAACAGGTTTCAAAGGCCTTCATAACTGAATAAGAGATATATAGCTTTTACAAGAGGTGTTGGTAAGATCCCTGGGAGGGTGAGTGTAATCCCTCTCCCTTATACCTGGAGAAGTACCACCATTCAAAGTTGCCGCCTTCTTTTGTACTTTCACAACTGTATCTAAGTGTTTGAAGGTTAAGTGCTTGAAAATATAACATACTTTAGGCTCACGAATTATAAAATACAGAATGCAATTAAAATAAAACACTGGCATGATCAACTAATGGACATTTAATTCATTTATTATCAAAAAGTTAAAAAATATGGGCATAAATCGAAGATGTTTTAGAACTAATTTGGATAGTGACACAAATGTTTGCAATTTTAAGGAGATATTTTCCTTATACATGTTTTCCTCTTAGTTTTGAAGAGATTAGTTCTAGTTTACCGATTTTTTATTATTATTTTATTTAACATGTATAAGTATTTGTTTTTAAAAACACAAATTACATATATCAAGAAAAATAAATAAAAACTTTTCCAGTTGGAAAACAGTTAAAAAACAGTCAACTATACCTTATGAATATGAAAAACTTTTCCTTGTCTTGAACATGAAGTTTTATTGCAAAATATATTTAATAAATATTCAAGTACAAAAATATAACTAGAGACCATTGCAGAGATTATAATTATAATTTTTTTAACAAATTAATAGAACTAAGAACAAAAAATAATAAAAAAGACACTAATTTACTGCCAGTAATATCCGAAATCGATATCTGTAATTCAACTGTTCAAATAAAAAGGTTTGATTGTAAAGTTAGAAAATAATTCGCATTGTAGGTAATTGAAAAATTGAGTTTTCAGTTTCGTATGTATTGTTTGTTTGTTTTTTTTATGCAGGAAGGTTTTATAATAAACTGCATGTAAATGTTTTTATATTTTATGCTTTTGAAATGTTGAAACAAATTGTCAACACAAGTTTCCAGCCATTAAACATAAAAAAAAAACAAAAAGCTACTTGAAATGGTTTGCTAGTGAAAATTTAAATTTAATTATTCACCATGCATCACGGATACCTTTTGTAGAGTTGATACTGATATCAAGAAAAGTGGCAAGCGTTTTAATTGTATTAAAAATATAGATATAACCACAGTATCAAAGGTTTGTTATTTACAACAATATCACTATACAGTCTTAAACCTGAATGGCATTGAATTTTCTGAGTTAACCACAATTTAGTCCACGAATTTTTTTTCAAAATATTTTATTTAATAAAGTTCTATTTATATTCTATGAATTGTATTTAATAAATTAACTTAATTTAATTCAACATGGTTGACAAAGAATCCATTCATACAATATGTACTGTTAAATAAACAGAGAAAAAAAGTACTCTTAACTATACAAGATACAAAACATAGTAAATATTGAGATAAAATATATGAGGAAATGAAAGTATAAAGAATATAAACAATAGTAATAATATTGAGAAAAAAAAGTAAATAATAAGTCACCCCACTTATCGGAGGGCAAGCCAGGCCCAAAGAAATCCCAAAGCTGTTATCTCAGACACGTCACTAGCGTCCATTTCCATTATTTAATAAATAAATATTCTTCTTAAACAATTTACAAAGGAAGTTAACATGATGTGTTAGTTTTCAAAGTATTTCATACTAAAATGGTTGTTAATAACAGAGTTATTAAAAATTTCCTAATGATTAATTAGTTATTGATAAATTCTAAAATTAAATTTTAAGCTTCAATATTAGGAGCCGTGTAAACTTTCTGACCATTTACTCAGATTCGCTACGCTTATTAAAGACATATCGAATTCAATGACACGAAATTATAACGAATCCAAACATTCCTTACCGGTAATCTGAACGTTTTCTGTCTAAGAGTATAATCTACAAGTTTCAATAAGAAATAAAATAATTAAATTGCGAATTAACAGGTGTTCAGTCTATTTAAGCCGTGACGGTATAATTAGAGTAAATTACGGCTATGAAATTACTAAGGAACGGCCTTTCATAATAAATAACTTTTTTTTTATTTTTTTTTTTATAGTTGCTAAGAAAAGAAGAAATTAAATTACATAGGAAGGAAAACAATGGCATTATGACATAGTTAAAAAAAGGAAATTGGCATATAACTCATAAAATAAACAAATGGTCTCGAATCTGGAATGTTAATGCAACAGCATAATTAACAAGCTCATTAAGACTTCACTAGAACGGGAAAAAAAAAATATTTTTTTTACCCGAGTCGTAAAATTGTTTATGCTGACATTTACAACAAGTAAATTGTTTAACTTCAAGTACACTGATAATAAATTAAGATTTATAAACTAGATTATATGAGGAAATAATAAATAATCCACTATGAAAATGTGTATAAGAAATTATATTATAATTGATAAACATATAAATATAAATTTAATTAGACATGCAATTAAAGAAGGGGAGGGGAGACAGATAAGCTATGTATTAATATTTTTTATAAAAGTTCGGATTTACTTAATATCTAAATGAAAAATAAAACGTTGTTTAATTTTTATTAATTTTATTTATTAAAAAAAAATTGGCAACATTTATTATTTAATCTCAACCTTTTTTTTTAGTAGGGGGTCGCAATTGCTTGGTGCTTAAGGTAGCAACTTTAAATCCCAGGTGCTAGTCCGGAGTATAAACATAATTTATTATTTATATAGAATAACTCTTCTTGCGTACACCTAGCCTCTACAGTGTTCTCTTAATTTGAGGAACTTGGCGGTTGAACGCAATTATAGCAAAAACAACTCCTGTTGATCTTTACTGTGCAAACTCCATACCCACTCGAAACCACTATTCTCCCAATTTTCCTCACGTTCAATTCCGCGATAATCCTCCGAGGCGCCTGTTGTAGATAACAATAAATATTTTAAAAAATTTATTTTGATTTGGAAGAATGTTTTGTAAGATGTTGTAAGTAAATGTTATAAACCAAATCTATCCCATTATCTGTTTTAACTTCGTAAAACAGAAACGCCGTAAAATTATTATCATTGATATCCAAACGTATATAGCACCTATGTGTCAACACTTGTTTATTTTATATTTAATGTTTACTATATTTTTTTTTATAACAGCTATTTTAATAAATCTTTTACTTATTTAAATATTTAGGAACGAAATATTTTATTTTATAATACTATTGGACTCATGGTCATCCCTGTAGGGTCACCCACCACCTATTTTAACTATCCGAGAAGTTAATGTCTCTTACGTTAAATTTTATAATTGTGTTTGTTTCGCTCACGATATTTTCGTTCAGATCTGAAATTGATCATTGAAAAATTACTCCATCTCAAAACGGAAATAACCAAAAATTCTCATTTTTCAGCAATGATATTTTTTTTTCTTCAAGGAACATTGGTTAAGGTACATTAAAAGTCAATTAAACAAATAGAAAACCAGAGATGATTGCAAACTTCCTCCCACCAAAGAAGGGACCCAGGTATAAATGAAGAGAATCCTATCTGACAATTGAAAGAATTACACCGACAAAGGAGTTACAATTGAGGTACTGCTTGGGTTTGGGATGTCATTAGGTCGTAGGTCGTGTCATACGTGTTAGGGCTGATCTCGGGCAGTACTTAAATAATTTTCAGGTACCCGGTACCTCTCCCACGGAAACCGAGGCGGACAAAAAACCAGACTCGGGTTTATCAGGGCGCCTGCGATTAGGTGACAGTTCCGTCCGGTTGTCAGCAGCACACGCCAATATCATAGTTTCTTCTCTTCCTGTCAACGCCTGCTATTAGAAGGATGACTGGGAATTCTATTGTCAATACATAGGTATTTCGTAACTGGCTTCTGATAGTTAATTATTAATCTAAGTCACATATCATAATTACATATGTAATTTTCTTTATTTTTACATTGATTACTAAGAGTGTTTTCTATGATTTATATTAAACAATTATTTTCAGTCAGAAACAGTTTTCCGTTCATAGAATTTTATTTAGTTTCATTACATAAAATCAACTTCTCCCTGACAGGGAAAAACAGGACATCATGAATGTGTCCATCTTTAATCTATTTTAGAATTAAAAGGACCAAGTTGTTTTAATTAATAATTAAATTAAATTAATTAATTAATCATTATTCGAAACAAATAAAGTTGAGAGAAAGTAGAGGTTTCAAATGTGACCGTTTTCATTCGAACCAATACAGCTCCTTAACGATAAGTGGTAGTGATAAATGTTATGTAACAAAAAATATTTTCCTTTAAATTTCTGATCAGGAAAAACTGTCTTCAAATTTTCAATCCGAGCTACACCAAAAGAGCTAAGGCGTTTCAAAAAGTCCTAGTAATTAAAAAAATTAGTCAAATGTGACTTTTTTCATTCAAATCAATATAGTTCCTAAACGGTAGGTCCTAGCAACAAATTTTTTGCTTTTTATTTTTGCATAACATAAAATATTTTCCATTAAATTTCTGACAAGATAACAGTCGTCAAATTTTCGATTCGAGGAAAATCAACAGATCTAGAGCGTGTCAAAATGTATACATTTTCGAGGGTAAAAAAACCTTACACCAAGAATCCTAAGCCAAAAAACATATCCATGTAACAAAAAATAACAATCAGAATACTTCAATAATTAAAAAAATAACAGTAATAAACACTGAATATTCACTAATTTTATTTTAAACATCAATGATATATATAAATTTTAATTCCCATAGAATAAGAAACATGCTATATGTAGGTAGAATAAAATCTAGCTAAACATATTTCAGAAACATTGAAATAGGATAAGTATGCAACGCCTACGAGCTGCCACTAACACATGCAACAACGCAATCATTTAAGAGGGAACTCCTAAATTTCAAAATAAACTCCTAATAAAATATACTGATGGTAATACCACAATTAACTCATAGCAATAAGTAGGAGTTATTATCGACCTATATACATTATTAAAGTTACAGATATTTTGTTCATTTATAATATTTACAGGTGAGGTTAGTATAGCGGGGGGGGGAGGGAGGAGGGGGGGAGTAATAATCAGGTTTCCATTTACGAGTATGCACAAGTTTAATAATGTGGACCAAACTAGGCCAAAGTCATTTAAAGTGTTGTAAGAATCTCGGGTCTGCTTCATGACCACTATTAAACTATCAATGCACTTATCACATATTCATGTACTGCTTGTTGTATAATAGGTTTTCCCTGTTTAAATTTCAAATAACAATTCTAAAATATTTTTTATTTAAAGTTTATATTTTTCGATGATTGGTGTAACAAAAATGGATAGGTAATATAAACGGCAATGTCATATAATTTTAAAATACATTTTCCTGCTAACGTAAGATTGTATATACTAGCATCATCATCATCATCTTGTGGGGCTATGGTCCTTTCAGAACCTTCTCTACAGTTCTCTTCCATTCAGACCTATCCTCAGCTGCCTTTCTCCATCCTTTCACACACAGAGTCCGAAGATATTCATTACCGTACACTAGTATAATGTATTAAATTAATCGTAAAGATGTAATAAGTTTGATTGTAAAACCACTGTCTAAAGGGTTGAATCCCCAATTGGAGTAGAAGTAAAGGTGTATTATAAATATAATATGAAGTGGTCATCATAGCCCGAGCCTCGTGAAATTTGTCCCTCTCTTGACACGGAGAAATCTGTCAGCGCCCCTGGTTGAACCGAATTTTTTTGATCGCAACAGCATATTTCAGTCAAATTCCAATAGAAGTGGCGATTAATTCATCATTCATAGGGTTCATAGGGCATAAATGCACCAAGGATGTAATGCCGTTGGTAAGCAGGATAAATCCACCCATGTTTTGTATAGAGAAGGCGCAGCTTAAGAAGACGAGGCGGTGAGCCGGTACGCTACTACCATTTTTCGAAAGTTGACCTAAAACATTTATGCAATACTTTCTATAACACATCAGCAAATTTTCATTCCCCTCATAAAGGTTTAGTACGAAATGAGTAGTAAACACTCTCGTCTTCTGAAGGCGCTTCAACTATACCAGCAGATGTGAGAAAGCCTGGGGATCCCGAAAATGAATCTTATGAAGCAATGCATTATTAGTCTCTTTTGTCTTATCTTCACTCTCACCAGCTCACCAAACAGTCTTCCATATACGAATCCTCCGTAGTCGAGTGTAATGAAGAATAAAAGGAATAGGCGGATATTTCTTAGTAATGAATCTTAGAAACGTTTATGAGGATAATATCAATTTTCTATTGATAGATATCGATTTCAGGCTTGGGAAATATAAGCAGTACAAATTATATCTTCCTCTGTCGGCATTGAACCTGGACCTGGACGTTAGGAGACCAGTGCCTCACTCACTGAGCTGCAGAATCTTTCTCTAGAAATTATTTACGATACATATACTTTTGTTTCTTAAGAAAGTAACGGTAGAATTTGAAGTTATTTTATGGTGAAATTATTAAAATAAAAACGAGAACATATATTTGGCCGATTTAAGTATGATTGATTACAATTATGTAGACCATTGTAAGAAAGAAATCGTACTACTTTTGAACCGGACAGGTTCAATATAAGGACCATGACGTATTAATACAGGAGCTGTGACAGGACAAAAATGAGAACTCCGCTCTCCATTAAGCTGCCTGATTGGCCCGATTTTAAAAATGGACATTCGATAAAAGTATCAGCCGATAGGCCGGCTCAAATTCAAATTTAAAGCCACTCCGCCATTACCATTTCGTCCCTCACTAAATGTGAGAAGCCTAATGGCCGATCAAAATAATAGTCGATTACCGAACAAAAGATCGGGGTGTGGAATTAAAATAACCAATTATGTATTTATCGTGAGTATATAACTAGCTTAGCACACCTCTAGCCATGAAATTGTTTCCTGCATTTATGTTGGCCTGTAATTTCCTTATTTAATGGGATGTAATTTTTGATATCAGCTGAGGGCTTCCACTCGCCGCTGGCTGCCACCGTAGAGGATAGGCAATTTATTTATTATAACGTATAAACACAGCCGCTAAGATAACTATTTTATATTCAAACTCCGCCATGAGGAGGTAGTGTATAGGGTGGGCCTTTATTATCTCGGATATTGGTCACAGTGCTAGGCAATCCGTTCAGTTGAAGAATAAATAAAAATGTTTATTCAACCCGACAGCTAACACTTCGTTTTTGGGGAACTAGGAATCCCAAAAGCTTCTTAAAATTTTAAATTGCTTTAGGAGATTTAAAAGACATGCAACTACTCGTCGTTTTAGACAGCAGCAACATTTACTAGACATCTCCCAATTAATTACAAATACTTATTTACATGACGTTAATGAGACCGATATGGACACAGAGTAGAGCTTTGAGGCTTCAATGAAGCTGCTAATTCTTCCTTATAACCAATCCTTACTATCCATAATCTTTAGGAAAATCCTCAATGCTCTTTCTTATGTCACAAATAAACTTATCCATAATGACCTAGATGTCCCACATGTTGCAGATTTGACACAAACTAGGCACTTATGCTTCTATCACAAGCTACATACCCACTTGAACCTCTAGTTTTCCACCTAGCATCCCACTCGATTCCCGAAAGCAAATCAAAGATGGCCTCTTCATATTCTAATTTAGAACATTTGTTGAAATGCTACTAGTAGGTAGTTCTTTACGAGTCATTTTCCTCCAATTTACTTGTTGTGTATAGTGTATACAATTGTAAATATCAATAAATAGTTTTTAAAAAAAGTTTTAGTAAGATTTGTGGAGAATGTTTTGTAAGATGTACGTAAATATTATAAATCAAATCTATCCCATTATCTGTTTTAACGCCGAGAGGTAAACACTTTATTGAGTGTGTGATGCTGCCCGTTTCAAATGAGTTGCCGCATTTCACACACATTACTAAATCAATCTAGATAGAAATATGGTAATATTTCTATCTGTCTATCTATAATTACTATTTTATAATTGGACAAGCCATTTTTCGTTTGTGATCACTAACTGCGATACCTACTGAACCAATCAGCACCAAATTTGGACCACATCAACTTTATAGTTCCAAGATGGCTTAGCAATAATAAAATCAACTGATTTTCCACTAATTTGTTGTTTAAAAACGATAATAAGTGGATAACAGTGGAGTTCGAACATTGATCGATAGGTGGTCATCGCCATTCAACGACATTAATAATAAAATTTACTTACTTTCATATCAATTTTTGATTAAAAAAGCTATAAATTTTTGCTATGACATAAAGTAAAACTATTGAACTTACCCTCACCAAATTTTAACTACACCATCTTCATATCGCTATAAAGGCTTTCAATAGCAAATATTACAATAATAATAATTGAAATGTATATTGTTGAGTGGCAGAAACGAGTTTGACAACACTGTCATAAACATAAATTAAAATCCAGTCAGTTGAAATCCAGCGTTATTTATTGATAGGGTTGCAAGCACTGATAATTCATTCAATTATTCTCAAGAGTTTCTTTCTCATCAGTGTTACCAACTCATAGATTAAAATTAAATATTCAATGTCCAATTATGTTTTTATCTAACCTTCAAGCACCTGATCATTGCAATAGTAGCAGGTTAAAAATTACAGCTAAATGTGAAAACATCATTAAGAAAATAATGCTCAGTTGCATAATACAATACATGATTTTTACCTATAAAATAATAAAACTTTTAATAATACTAATATTTAATAAAAAATATTCGATGCTTTACTTATAAACCCAGGCGAAGCCACGACGGGGGATGTTGGTATATAAATAAATAAAGAAAAAAACCAAACACCGTTGTAGTCATTAATTTAAAATACATAAATCTACATGCTGAAAATGATAATTTGGTTCTGTTATTAAGACTGCTGCGGTTCCATTGAATCAAATTAGTTCATTAGGTGCCAACTATCATACAAATACGAGGCTTATAGATACATATTTATGTAAAATTTTTATGTAATAAAAATATATTAATAGAATTTATAATTTATAGAAATGACATTTATGGAATATATATATATATATATGCATTTATATATCAAAATTCTATTTAGTCGACCTTTCGAAAGTATTTACATTCTTATATAATTGGGTTTTAGGTTTTATTTTTTAAGTGCATAAGACCATTAGGTATTAACTCAATTATATAATATATATTTACTTATACATCTTCAATTAGAACCTGCTAGCCATGCACCAAGAGCAGAAAAAAGGGTGCTCAACTCCCATTCAGCTTTATGGTTCATTTCAGTCAAGGAAAGTCTAAGGTGCTTTCAAATTAATTTTTAGATCCATACTTGTCAATTATATAATTGGCAATTAGTAGAACATATGATGTAATTCTTTTACTAAAAAAGAAATGACATTCTAGGCATGAAGAAATATATTTCATTGGCGTTAATTTGCTTATATGATTACGTAAGTGACCGAGGTTCTTTTCCGTCTTAAAGTATTTACAGGAAATAGAGGAGAGGTTATTTCTTGTAATAGTTTGTAACAGAGAACGTTTTATTATCTACGAAAAGTCTGCAATTATTGATTAATAGCTAAGTATGTACAAGTTTAATTTTTTTTTTGTTTAAAGAGGAGTTTAGGCAGGGGATTTAAATTTGTGTAAACTGTTTTTACAAAATAATTACTGCTTTATTTTGTAAACAGTATTGTGTTTTTTAAAATTTTATTTTTGTTTTATTATATAAAAATAAACGATATAAAAACGGATTTCTGAGGGTCATGTTTGGATCGTAATTAATACGATGGATTGTTTAGTTTTTTTTAGAATGATTACAGTCTATCGGCCGCTGAAGATCAGAGTGTAAAATGTTTTATATGAATTTTAAATGCGATTGATTTTTTAGTGAATCAATGCTCGTTATTACGTTACTGATTATATACTTTTTAAAATATAGAGAACACATCTCTCTCTCTCTACTGGCGCTATGGTCCATGAAGGACCTTGGCCTCCTCCAAAATTTGGAGGTAACAAAGAGAACACATACCTGGCTTAAAAAACAAGAACCTGCTCGCTGTTTCCGGCTACTCCAACGTTTACTAGATGAAAGTTCAATGCTCCCAATAAATTACAAAAGACTTATTTACACAATAATAAGAGTCATTTGAACATACGGAGTTAAGTTTTGGGTCTCTACTAAACCTTCCGGTTATAAACGCCATCTTCAATACCAGACCATTTTTTTTCGTATTTTTTTTTGTTATTATGAAGGGATTTTCATTACCACAGAATTAAGATTATGAACTCAAATATGATCAAAAACTCAATTTAAAGAATATTCAAAATGATTTATATTTTTTGTAGATTGTCTGCACTGTAAATTTATTTGTTGATGATAAAAAATGCTATTTTATGTTAAATAATTTCTTTCTTTTATAATTATTGTTTATGCTTTGCAATAGTGATTTATTTTTAAACGGTATCGAGAATTGAAAACATTTGGTACCGACAGAGTTGGGCAAAAAGTACTTAAAGTACAATTACACAAGTACAGTTACAGTAATTGGAAAGTACTTGCAACTACAAGTACATCTGTACTTGTACTTGCCAGTTCACAAGTACTTTTACTAACAAGTACTTGTACTTAAAAGCTTCCAAGTACAAGTACAGTACTTAAAAAAAGTAATTGTGACGGCGAATACTAACTAGTATTTGTAATTGTACTTACCCAGCCACAACTACAGTTACTCTGCTTTGAAACAACTTAATTGATATCTGAAAAATTTGAAAAGGTGATATGGTCACACTTTTTAGTATTGGTGAAAAATCACTAAATCAATTTCGAATTTTTGAGGTGGTAGGGGAGGTGGGCTTAATTTTTTTTTTAGGGGAAGGGGGGTAAAACGGATATAAAAACCGAGCCCGATTTTCGTAAAACTTAATATTGGAGTTACATACATATATACCAACACTATTAGTGTGGAACGCCACAGAATTAATTTTTGGGGGGGGGGGGGGGGGGGGGTGAATCAAACATAAAAATTTTTTCGTAAAATTTAATATTGCAGTTACATACATATATACCAACACTATTAGTGTAGAACATCACAGAATTAATTATATGAGGGGGAGGAGGGGGACTGAATCGGACATAAAAAGTTTTTCGTAAAATTTAATTTTGCAGTTACATACATATATACCAACACTATTAGTGTAGAACATGACATCATTATTTTGGGGGGGGGGGGGGGGGGGGGGGGGCAGAATCGGACATAAAAATTGTTTCGTAAAATTTGATATTGGAGTTACATACATATATACCAGCACTAGTAGTATGGAACATCACAGAATTTATTATGTGGGGGGGAGGTGGGGGACTGAATCGGACATAGAAAGTTTTTCGTAAAATTTAATATTGCAGTTACATACATATATACCAGCACTATTAGTGTAGAACATGACTTCATTATTTTTTGAGGGGGGAGGGGGGGCAGAATCGGACATAAAAAGTTTTCCATAAAATTTGATATTGGAGTTACATACATATATACCAACACTATTAGTGTGGAACATCACAGAAATAATTAGTGGGGGGGGGGGGGGGGGGGGGACTGAATCGGACATAAAAAGTTTTCCATAAAATTTGATATTGGAGTTACATACATATATACCAACACTATTAGTGTAGAACATGACATCATTATGTTTTGGGGGGGGGGGGAGGGGGACTGAATCGGACATATAATGTTTTTCGTAAAATTTAAAAATGCAGTTACATACATATATACCAACACTATTAGTGTAGAACATGACATCATTATGTTTTGGGGGGGGAGGAGGGGGACTGAATCGGACATATAATGTTTTTCGTAAAATTTAAAAATGCAGTTACATACATATATACCAACACTATTAGTGTAGAACATGACATCATTATTTTTTGGGGGGGGGGAGAGGGAGGGGGCAGAATCGGACATAAAAATTGTTTCGCAAAATTTGATATTGGAGTTACATACATCTATACCAGCACTATTAGTGTGAAACATCACAGAATTAATTATGTGGGGGGGAGGAGAGGGACTGAATTGGACATATAATGTTTTTTGTAAAATTTAAAAATGCAGTTACATACATATATACCAACACTATTAGTGTGGAACATGACAATATTATTTTTTTTGGTGGGGAGGGTTGGGGGGTTGAATCGGACATAAACATTTTCTGGTATAATTTGATATTGATCTTATATACATATATACTAACACTATTAGTGTGGAACATGACATAATTAATATTTTTGGAGGGAGGGGGGCTGCTGAATCTGACAATAAAATTTTTTTTGCAAAATTTATTATTTGAGTTTAAAATTTAGTATGTTCGATTTAGCCCCACCCCGCTCCCACCGAAAATTAATTCTGTGATATTCCACACTAATAGTGCTCCAATATCCAATATCAAATTTTACGGAAACATTTTTATGTTCGATTCAGCCCCCCCCCCCCCCCCCCAAAAAAAAAATTAATTCTGCGACGCACAGTAATAGTGTTGGTATTTATGTATGTAACTCCAATATCGAATTTTACGATAAAATATTTATGTCCAAATACCGTTTTCCCCCCCCCCCCCCCCCCCCCCCCCCAAAAAAAATTAATTCTGTTATGTTCCACACTAATAGTGTTGCTATATATGTATGTAATTCCAATATCAAATTTTACGAAAAAAGTTTTATGTCCGATTCAGCCCCCCCCTCCCCACCAAAAAAAATTAATTCTGTTATGTTCCACACTAATAGTGTTGCTATATATGTATGTAATTCCAATATCAAATTTTACGAAAAAATATTTATGACTGATTGAGCCCCCCCCCCCCCCCCCCCCCCCAAACAAAAAAATTATTTCTGTTATGCTCCACACTAATAGTCTTGCTATATATGTATGTAATTCCAATATCAAATTTAACGAAAAAAGTTTTATGTCCGGTTCAGCCCCCCCCCCCCTCCCCCCCAAAAATTAATTCTGTTATGTTCCACACTAATAGTGTTGCTATATATGTATGTAATTTCAATATAAAATTTTACGAAAAAAGTTTTATGTTCGATTCAACCCCCCCCCCCCCCTCCCCCCCAAAACTTAATTCTGTTATGTTCCACACTAATAGTGTTGCTATATATGTATGTAATTCCAATATCGAATTTTACGAAAAAATATTTATAACTGATTGAGCCCCCCCCCCTCCCCCCCCCCCCCCAAAAAAAATTATTTCTGTTATGCTCCACACTAATAGTCTTGCTATATATGTATGTAATTCCAATATCAAATTTTACGAAAAAAGTTTTATGTCCGATTCAGCCCCCCCCCCTCCCCCCAAAACTCAATTCTGTTATGTTCCACACTAATAGTGTTTTTATATATGTATGTAATTCCAATATCGAATTTTACGAAAAAATATTTGACTGATTGAGCCCCCCCGCCCCCCTCCCCCCCAAAATAAAAATTAATTCTGTTATGCTCCACACTAATAGTCTTGCTATATATGTATGTAATTCCAATATCAAATTTTACGAAAAAAGTTTTATGTTCGATTCAGCCCCCCCCCCCCCCCCTTCCCCAAAGTTAATTCTGTTATGCTCCACACTAATAGTCTTGCTATATATGTATGTAATTCCAACATCAAATTTTACGAAAAAAGTTTTATGTCCGGTTCAGCCCCCCCCCCCCCCCCCCTCCCCCCTAAAATTAATTCTGTTATGTTCCACACTAATAGTGTTGCTATATATGTATGTAATTCTAATATCAATTTACGAAAAAAGTTTTTATGTCCGATTCAGTCCCCCCCCCTCCCCCCTACTAATTATTTCTGTGATGTTCCACACTAATACTGTTGGTATATATGTATGTAACTCCATTATCAAAGTTTACGAAATCCGGTTGTTTTAGAACTGAGTAGTTGTACTTGCAGCCTTGCAACTACAGATACAAATACTCTTTGGTATTTGCCGTCACAATTACTTTTTTCAAGTACATGTAATTGTACTTGAAAGCCACAAGTACATATACAGTATTTGGTAAAAGTATTTGCGAACTGCCAAGTACTTAACTACCAAGTACACAATGTACTTGTTGTTCCAAGTACAAGTACTTGTAATTGTTTGTGTACTTAAATACTAATGTAATTAAGTACTGCCCAACTCTGGGTACCGACACAACACTAACATAAGTATTATATAAAGAGCATATTATACCTTGTTCTTTCTTTCTTTTTTATCATAGATTAACAGGAGAAACGAATTTTAAAAAAAAACTAATTTTATTTTAAAAATCGTTTTTATCATCACAACGCATAATACACTATTTAGATGTATTTTTTTCAGGTTAGGAATTCGTGCTTTCATGGTCATCACCATAGGTGATTAAGTGGTTTATCACAAAGCCAAGGGGAATTCAAGATAATAAGAATCTATTATACTTTTTAGGTATAAATAAATAAATAAAACTGAGATACTAAAGAAGGTGATGCTAAACAAAGAAACACTCCGCCGATTATGATGTTATTGTTGGCTGGATATCTACAGACAAAGAGCCCTAAATTGGCAGTGCGTGTAAAGGCTGACATGAGAGGATCACCTTCCCATATGTCAGCCAGCTGCTTCTTAGTTGTTAATAGCTATCAACGATTAGTCCCATTCTAGCTATTGAAGAGCGGCGTTTTTTTTTTTTTTTTTTTTTTTTTTTTTTTATTATATGACAAGTGTTTATCCACCAGGCTTTATTACAGAGTATTACAGATAAGATACCGGTGACATTAGTATTAATTGTATGTTTTTTTCGGTTTGATATCCTCTCAATGTCAAACTATCACTTCCTCTTTGCGAACAATTCAGGAAGCCATTCAACTTATCCTAACATATGATATAAAGTTGTCTTGTCCGTTATTACAAAATAATAGTTTCATTTTAATTACTTCAATTAGAGATGAAAATTATAGGTATCTATTATAGGAGATCGCTAATTATAGGTTTTTTAACTGTTGCTTCCATCGAAGAGTTGTTAAATATAATTTATGTTGAAAAATAAAAGCTGTCAAAGTAAGTTCCCCTTCTTTTCAAATGGCCTATGCTCCATATCGTAAGGTATCATAACAATGTAAATTTATGCTCATTAAATAAAATAAGTTATATAATTTATAAATGTTGTTTTTATACATAATTAACATCTTGAACTATCGAATTAATGGTTAATTGACAAGATTCTACCAATAAATCAGCCTTATGTAATTTCGACAGTCTTATTCTACTACACTGCCTGTCAAAAGTTTGAGACTACTCTCAGCCACAATATGTAATTTTGAAACAAGTTAGTTTTAAATTATTTATTTAAAACTTAATATTAATTTTTTCTCTTAAAAGTGCACCAACTTTAAAGGGGATGTTTGTTTAATTGCTCGTTAAAGGGGACATCATAACAAAATAATTATCATATAAACACCATCAGAAGGAATTCATAAGTAATTAAAACTTCAGGGCATAAAATTCTTTAATTAACATTTAATGTAATTACAAAAATAACTTTAGGGAAATTTAAAAAAAAAAAAGATACGTTATTCAATTTATTCCTTATTTTACTGAAAATTTATTATTATATTTTTTTTCATATTTTAGCTTCGTAAGTTTTATAACTAAAGAATTATTTATTTATATTCATAAACAGGGAAAGGTATAGGTATGTATTCTTTTTGAAAAAATAAAAAAATTTATGAACACATATCGCGTCTATAGAATTTACTACAGAGTAAAAAAAAACAAAGAAAAAAAAACAGTGGATATAAAATAAAATAACTCATTTTGCTTAATTTTAAACAGATCTGTTTCGAATAATGTAAATATGATTTGTTCAGCCAATAATTAATTTGCTATTCAGTTTCATCCAATTTATTTTTTCATTCGAAGTTTTGATTTTTAATGTATGAAGGACAATTTTATATACCTTCTATTTTAGGCTATAAAATATATGGCATATTATAACATATGTTTACATAATTAGCACTCCTAAAATAACGGAACTTTTATTCAAAACCAGGATCTAGGATTTTCTTGTAATTATAATTAAAAATCTTTTTTTTTTAATATCTTTCTATCTGGCTGTTTATCGTTCAGAGTGAGTTGGCCATCACAGGTGACTCAGGGGAGACATAATGTTCACTCCTTTTATCTTTTAATGTCCTTTTCTGAGAGCCACTTCTAAAATGGCAAATAAGTTAAATCCTATCTTGGTGTAAGTAAAGAGAACAATTTAATAAATCCAGTTTATAGAGCTCGGTATCGACTAGACCATCCTGGATAGACCCCGGACGGCTAATGACCACCTAGCGTGAGAAATATTAATAAAACTTGTTTTACAGTTGTCAGGAAGCTAGGGGTCTTAACTCACTCCCAATTACACTGATTATTTCCCTGTGACCTGGCCCTGCATTATATTTATTGAAGAATAAATTAATTTAATTCTCAAACAGTATTATACAAATATGTTTGGGAGCCAAAAATTGTATTTAGATTACATAAAAAAATATAGAAGAGAATTCTGTATTATTAAATCTATTCATAATACTCATAATACCATAAACGTAGAAGTATCGTAAGGGAAAGCGATATTACTTCAGTAATTTTTTTTCAGCAAATAAAAATAAATATCTTGATTTCAATACAATTTAATACAAATAATAGGAAGTCTCCTTTTTGTGTAGTAAATTATAAAAATGTAATAGTAAATTATAGTAGTAATAGTAAATTATAGTTGTAATAAATTAGTGGGGATACTTAGAACCTCCAAGGCTAAGATAAAAAACAAATTGCTGAGGAGTTAAAAAAAGGGTTTTTCTATTATAAAACACGAAAGATTTTTATTTTATATATATATAAAAACACGAGATAACTGGAAATCTTTTCTCTTCAAAAAATAAAATATCTATATATATTTTATTTTATATATATATTTTTTTTTTTTTTTTTTTTTTTAAATTAATTACTTTTTTTAGGAACGTTTTTAGCACGGAGCGTAGCAATGCAATTACGGAATCACAAAACTTCAACAAACATAAAAATAACTGTTTCCTGCTTTTGACGATTCCATCGAGACGGCAGATGAAGAGTTAATTCTAAGGTAAAATTTTACAGTTTAGCTTTCTTTTCATTTATTGAAAGAATTACTAAAGCACGGATGATAATTATTATTACCATAACAATTATTTAGAAACGGAAGGCGTTATCAAGCGTCTTTACGAAACAGACATAATTAAATTTGTTATAACTCCGGCTCATAGATGCCAAGGAATGGGGTCAGGCTCAATCTAAGACGGGAGCACTTAGGGTAGAATGAGACCGGCGATAGAAAGTAACGGAGAATGAAAACCATTTAGGAGGGAGAAAAAAAAAGCTCAATTAAGTTATTAAAGTGAATTATATAAAGGCTGTGTAATTACAATTAGGCATTGTGCAACACCTTTTCAAAATGAGATTGGCCCAGGCAATCGAATAGAACAGAAACCGCCATTAACGCGCTGCAGTGGTTCCATCGCTCAGAGGTAAGCATGATTTTTTTGGCTAGGGATATCAACTAATAATCAAATAGCTATTTATAATTACTGTCTGTATAAATATCTTTAAAAAAAAACATAATAGTAAAGCTTAACTTTAAAGAACATATTTTGAAGACAATTTCTCAATAATTACTTCAAGTCTAGTAAACTTCGGTCCACAAGCGAAGTAATATGGGAAAAAACAAACAAAAAAAACCTTGGAATAGTAGAGAAATTGAATTAAATTAATTGTTAATCCTTCGTATGAACGTCTCCTTAATACGTACAATATGTCCCACTGCCTCGCTTATTTGATTTACAGGGCATTGGGGTCTCACAAATTGTATTGCGTTTGTATCTCTTATAAAACTAGGAAACACATATTCAATATAAGTTAAATAATCAGGAGTGAAGGATTGCCAACTATTAGAATAAACATTTTTTTTTTTTTTTTTTTAAGATGGCATAATATCAGAATGCAATTTTTACAAAACTATTTTTAGCCGATTTTGACACTTTTCCAGTATCAGGAATTCTCAGATTCTCAATGTTTTTGTTTTTTTATCAATCCACCCTAATAGGCAAACATAAATGACCTGTTTAGCCACCGTGAAGAGAATTGATAGGCTAATCAAAAATAGTGAATATTTTATAGACTTAACAAAAAAAAAAAAGTTGACCTCGTGCCTCCCCAGTTTAGAAAAGCTCTTGAAAATTGAGAGGAAAATCCTGAGAAGAATACATGAGCCCAGAAGAACACCAGAGGGTTACAGGTTGAAACCGAACAAAGAAATTTACAATGATATAACGGATCTGGAGTCGGACATCAGAATAAGGAGGTTAAGGTTTTATGGGCACATGGTGAGGGTGAGCCCCGAAAAGGAAGAACTACCAGATCTTCGAGAAGATCCGTGGTTATAAAGTCTCGACTGAGTACCTTAGACAACTGAGAAGTGATCTGAACCAGATAGGTCTGGGAGACCAGGACTGCCTCGATAGGGACGAGTACAGGAAGACACTGGCAGAGCGAGGGTTCTTGTCGAGAGGAAACATCCAAGGAGGGGTCGCGCATGGACTGGGGAAAGCTCAAGCATTCAGCGTTCATGAAAAAGTTGTGGAAGAAGAAGATGAAACAGGTGAAGAGCAAAGAACAAGTGCTGCTCTCATGATATTCGCGTGGTCCCAAGGGCCGTTCGGTGAAGAAAAATAATAATTTTTGTCTTGTTATTTTTCTGAGTTTTTGTTTATTTTCACGTTGTTTATCCATGAATACACCTCGAGCTTAAAAAAAAAAATTGTAAATTATATTGGTATATATTTCAAATATATCCTGATTCTTTTATCATATGGGTATATAACAAAACTTCAATTGAAAAAAAAATTTATATATATATATTTATATATATATATATATATATATATATATTGAATCTTAAAAAAAAGTAGAAATCAAAACCCTTAAAAAAATTAAAATGATAAGAAAATTCATTGAAGACTATTTCATTACATTGAAAATGTTACCAAATAAAATGATTTGGGAATTAAAAAAATAAAAGCGCTACCTTTTTAATAAAAATAAATAAATTTTAAAAAAAAAAATTTAGAGTATTAAATAAAAAAAAAAGGGAAAATATCCTTTTTCGTTTTCAAGAAGAAATTATGAATACATCTCGAGCTTCTAAAAATAAAAATTTGTAAATTTTGAATTATTGGTATACAAAAATTTTTGTTCCTTCAGCTAAATTTGGAAACAAAAACTGAGAGATTTAAATATTTACCAGTGAAAGGTACAAGAATGATCATCAGACTTCAATATTATGAGGAGTTGAGGCTTGGAAAAGTTTTTGATGTAACAATGAAATTTTGGGCATTTCTTTCATCCTTCTAGACCGAAAACTGCCTTTCAACTGTCAAAGAATGATACTGCGTGGGTACCTGCAAAGAATATAGTACGTAAAGTGACTCCATTGGAACTCACTACAGTGTCTGGAAGAACACACAACATAACTGATAAACTGTGCAATGAAATATCATGTTTGTTCAACTCCTTAATCAAAATTACAGCTGGTCAGTAGGTACAAACAGAGTTTAACACAAAAATCTAGAGAAAAACATTAGTGTATGTGTATTACGCCAGTGTAGTACATGAGACATATGAGTTAGTTAAGTTCAAGTATTCTACCTGGGGTTTTATTATTACTGTCTTTTCTTATTAAAAATAAGAGGTAATTAAAAGTGTATTGCTAATTTAGTGATTTAAGCATCATTTAACTAGTCAGTTAAGATAATTTTAATGTTTCAAATTAAATAAAAATAATAGTAAAATAAAATGTTATGCAAAAGTATTGCATATTAATACAGACTAAGTTGATTATTTTAATACTCTAAATATTAATTGATAAATTTAAGATAATTTTAAGCCAATAGTTGCTAATTTAGCATGGCACGAGTGTAATTAAAAGGTAGCGCTTTTATTGAAATTCATAGATCTATAACTAAAAACGTAGTTGAGTCTTAGTCATAATTTTTTTGTGGAGTATTCTTATTAGTATGAAAAACATTTCATGAAATTTTCACTTGTTTTCATTCAGTCCCTTTTCAGATATTGACCAACAAAAATTGGCATTAACGTGATTTTAGCCATTTTTGAATAGCCGTAGAAGAAAAAGGAGTTCATTCTCAAGACTAAAACTTATGCTGCTGGTAGTATCATGAGTACTCAACACAGAAATAAAATATTATTTGTGAGTTTCTTCTCCTTCCTAAAAATTTATGGTCTTAAAAAGTAACGATTTTAAATTTTTTTAAGGGTTTTTAGAGAATGGTTTTGACCCACTTTCTTGCATGATAGCGGAATTAAATTAATATTATATTTATATTGGGCGATTTGAAATGGATTGACCCTATACAAATGTAATTAAGATTTCAATACCCAATTTTGATGTGCATATGGCAACACTTGGACTCACTGATTGAAATGATTTCACTAATAGTTCTTCTGTTACAACGCCTATTCTCTAATAAAAACGCCAGACCTGAGGTACTGGAAGGCTTCGGACCATGAGAGCGAGGACTGTTGTATTATTCAATTCCACGGTACTGATTTGAAGGGGTATCATCGTCGGCTACGTGATCGCCCGCTGTCGTAATTGAAGCGTCCCTGTGACCTGTGTCTTCCACTCCAAGGTCTGCTTCTCGTCTAAGCACTAACATAATATCTCCCATAACCAACTCCAATGGAATTCTACTTTTATTTTTAGGTCATAATCGACAGTAAAATAAAATTAAAATATCAGCTTAAACTGATTAAATTCAATAACAACACAACAGAAAACAAAAAGAACATTATCCAGTATATATATAATATACTAGTATCCCTACCCCATCACGGCTTCGCCCTCTATCATAAGTAAAGAACTTAAATACTTTTAAATAATAATTGAAATTCTATTAGTTTATCTAAAAAAAACAATCTTGTATTGAATTAACCAATTGAGCATTATTCCTTTAATGATATTTTCACGCATGGTAGTAATATTTAACCTGGTACCAGCATTGTACAGAGTAGGTAGTTGAGGTACACGTGAAAATATAATTTGACACTTTTTAATTTTAATGTATGAGTTGGTAATCCAATTAAACAGAAACTACTAAGAAGTTTACCGATAATGGACTTCATAATCAGTGTTTACAACTAAAGGCCCATCAATTATATATATAAAAAAAAAATATCAAAAAGCAAAGGATCGAAATTTCGTTTTGGTCATAATTTTTATATGGCAAAAACTTATTGATTTCATCTAGTTGGTTTTTAAAGTTTAACCATAAAAGCAGAAGACAGCGTGGCAAACCTCGTTTCTGCGAAGTAACTTTGTACATTTAAATTTTCTTGTAAATTTTATTATTGCTAATCTTTCCTAGAATTATTAAGATGATGTAGTTGAAATTTGGTGCTGATTGGTTCAGTAGTATTGCCATTGCGAAATGTATTGTGGAATTATAATGATCCAAACCACACATCGATTGATTTTCAAACTTCATCGGGATCTACATTTCGCACCAGATATTTAAATCTTTTTCAATATGTTAATTGAATATACGCAAATTTTATTATCGATTTCAAGCTCTATATAGCACTGTCCATTTGTAACCTCTCATCTAGAATGCCGCTCACTCAATCGATAAATTTTCAAACTTCACTGTTATCCACATATTATCACTTTTTTTATAACAAATTAATTGAAAATCAGTAGGTTTTAGTATTGCTAAATCTTCCTGGAACTATAGATGATGCGTTTAAAATTTAGTATTGATTAGTTCAGTAATTGTCCCTGGTTAGTGATCACAAAAAAAAAATGGCTTGTCCTTTTATATAATAGTATATTTAGGTGTATGTAAACGGATGTATTTTATTGACTGTTAATGTTAGATGTTTAAGACGGTTTTGAAGTTCAGTCAATAAAATAACTGCTTATTTTGGCGACGTTTCGAGACTATATTGTTCTCATAATCAAGCTCTACATTGAACAAAACAGGTTACAATAAAATTACACGAGTTACACCTGCAATTTAAAGAATGAATCTAGCAACAATATAAATATATAAAATAAGTACGTTAGAATACATTAATGTATATAATTAAAAAATATGGAGGAGTATGAAACTATTTACTGTTACTGTTATGTTACTGGTGTATAGTGCTGTTGAAAAACTCATTCCCTTTTTTCACTAATGTCCCCAGTTCAGTTGTATAGCAGAGTTTTTATTGATGGGGTATTAGTTGACTGAGAAGTATTTTTAAGATATAGGTAGTTATATTTGGCCATTAATTTGTTTAATTAACTTTTATTTAATTAAAACTCATTTTAATTCGTTTTCATTTTAACTGTTAATTCAATAGTCTTGTACTGTCTTCTTGGTCTGTATATATTGTCTTTATGTTAGAGCCCTTAGTCTCTTACAGTTATTCATTTCATACTTTTTTTTCTAATACTCACCAATTTTGTCATATCTTTTTGTTTTTTTTTATTTTTCCTTCTAGCCCAGATGAACTACTACCTACATCTTAAAAGTAGAGTTTTTATTTTGGTAGTAGATAATCAATAGCAATATCCATCAGTAATATTGTAAGTAGTTTCATATTCCTTCATAAAAAAATTACATATATATGCCCCAGTTTTTAAGTATTATTTCTCAAATCGCTAATCACTCTTTTTTAATATTTTTTAAAGGTTGTTTATTTAATATTAATTTTAACTGAAAAAATCAAAAAATAAAAAACATGTTGACAGCGTCGAAATGATTATTTTTTAAAATCCGGTATTATAAACAAACAAATTGGAACCGGACTGAAAGTGCAGGTCGTAAAGGCATTAAATGTGAAATGGGCCTAGTCACGGTTGGTCAGTCCCAAACGAGGCAATCAGTATCCTGAGTGCTCATTGGCCCGCTTGCGGTCTCCTGTCCCGATATTAGCACTTAGAATGGTAATGGGAGCACGTAGCCATAGTAACGAATATAATGGCAACGATGAGATCTGGATCACCGAACAAACAACGGCTCAACCGCAGCTGATTGGTCGCCCAATCACAGTGTTTTCTATCTAATATTGAGTCTAACGTTTCTGCTAACGATCCCAGCTCTTCTTCTGGTTCCTGACCGCCCCCGCACCGACACTTAGGGGTCATGACTGGTACCCTCGTGATCCCAGCCACAAAGGTGTAATCACTATTCCAAGGGTTGCCCCCTCTGAAACCTTACCTTGTTTGTTTGTTTACATGCAGGAAAAAAAAAATTATATAAAAATAAAAGAAAAGTCAATAATCACAATAAAATATTTGAGATAAATTATAGCACCATTTTTTCGTCACAGATGAGAGTAAAAAGTCAAAAAACGGATAAATTATAAGCATTTGTAATTTAAAGCTCTATAATTGCATTCATCGAACATACTTTGTAGATAGGAGGAGTCGCTGCTTTTAGCTCAACTTGATACAAGTATTTGTGTTCTCATTACTACCATGTTCACTGAGTAATATGAAACGGGCGAATAAAAACTAAGAGTTAAAAAAAATGTGTAATACCAGGAAACGAAAAAAGTTGTTTTTGATAAATAAAATAAAATCATTATATTTCAGCTTATTTATTTCTTGATTTTTTTTTAACTGTGTTTATTTATTTAAAATTTTTTAATTCAAACAACAAACGTCTTTTATATGTATAAGCATAATACGTAATCAGTCGACATACGAACATTTAACAGCTAGTTCCGTCTGTAGATGGCCGAGTTATTTCGGGAAAACTAATACAAGAGTTTATCCCTGATACTAGATGATTTGATGGCTAATGGCAGGTTTAAAAAATGAGTATGTTTTTGATACTTTTCATAAAGAAAAATACCTTGTAATGAATTAAAAGGAAAGTGTATGAACTCACAGATTTATTGTGAACGGACAAGAATCAACAGGAAATAGGATAATGTTTGAAAAACTTTTCTTAGATAAATACATTTTTCAATCAATTATATTTATATTCAATTATGGAATACATTGATTATGTATTACAAAGGAAACGATCGGAAATCTGTAACCATGGAGGTAGTAAAAATGATGTAATTATAGTAGGCAATGGGAGAGCGGTAAGTTACGGTTTGTTATTTCCCCATTTATCGACAAAGGATCCAATAATTAACGGAATCATGGAATCAATAGAATGACTTGCAGAGGATGCTATCTGGCTGGAACGGAATCAGCACGCGGGCTCTAATTTAAAGATGAAAAGGTCGGGAACCATCCGGATGAATGTTGGAGTCGTAGCATTTGAGCTCTGGAGGCGTACAATAGGAGACCTTTGTGATAGGTCTATAGCGAGGAGGGTAATGAAGTAGGAGTGAGGAAGCAGTTTCTTTCAGGGGCAGTATTAGTTGCTATGTCAGCCACTTAAAGGATGCCCCCCTGGCCATTGTCCCATCATGACTTTACGATAAATTACATTAAAGGAACAATACAGGTAGCTAGCAGGTCATTTATGTTACTAAATGCCTTAGCCGGGCTACCACCGACCATGGAACACTTGTTAGCCACGGATTAGCTTCACTGATCGACCGTGACAATTGGATTTCGTTATTGTACTCCCCTCCAACACAACAGCCGCTGGACAAAACATGGCGGTGAGATAATTAGAACACCCGTTACCCGTCGTCGTCTATTCACTATCCCATTTCACATAATTTTATCTCCTAGTAGCGTTTTAGCTATTATAATTGAAGTTCTCACTCGTGATCGGGAATGGCCTTTAGGATTATGCGAAAAGAAAATGCAGTTCACTCGTTCACTGTCTGTCAACTATTTCACGCTCCATTTACTCCAACGCATGTCAACACTGTTTCAAGGGTTTGGTGGAAACCATGAAAATATACAACAATGGTAACGAGGAAATCATATCTATGTTGCGAATATACACACAGCTAGAACATGGTTTCCGTAACTGGAGAATTAAAATGGAGTGAATTGAAATTTTCATATTAAAAACATAGAAGTAAACGAGATTCACTCATCCTCCTAAGAATAACGAATGGAATAAATAATTTTCCTTTATATAGGCTTATAATGAACCATCTATGACTAAAGGCCATATCATTACTTCTCAACTAATTTATCCATTGATGGCAAAGGTTAAACAATTTTTTTTTTCCCTCCAAATCAAAATGATCATTTCCTTGATAGCGTTGAAACTATTTCTTTAGCTTCTTCCTTTGCAATTTACCATCTTAATATTTAAAGTAAAAACCAGACTTAAAAGACAAGAATCTACTCGTCGTTTCCGACTACTCCAACGTTTACTAGACAATAATAAGACATATTTGGACATAAGGTTCCACTTAACCTTTTAATTCTTCCCGTATCCAATCCTTACAATCCAAAATCCTTAGTGAAATCCTCAATGATCCTTATAATGTCACAAGCAAATTTATCCACAAAGATCTTAATGTTCCATATGTTGCTGATTTTGACCCAATACCTATTCTTCCATAGTAAACTCCATACCCACTCGACTCCACTAGCCCACTAACTTGCCTCACACTCAATTCCCGATAATCCTCGGAGGCGTCTGAAAAGAAGACCTCCTAATGTTATCGTAATCATTTTCCTTATATATAGTTATATATAGTACCAATTTAACTATATTATATATAGCTAATTAATATAAAACTATATTATATATAGTACCAATATCAATGAATAGTTTAAAAAACAAAAAACAATTTAAAGTATAAGTCCTTAAATCAGTGAGCTTGCTGCTTCTCCCAAATATTGTACCTAGCACGTGCATTACTACTTTTTAAATGTATTGCTAGGACTCAATTAAAAAAATCCACTTCTAATCCTTATCATCTATATCTACAAATTCCATAGACATATAATAACGCAGGAGGGGTAAAACACTTAAAAATTAATCTTAATTTCAACAAATATAACTGAATTATAATTTTCGCCTGGGTTTAATTTTTTTAAGATACATATTTATTACATACTAACAATAAGATACTTATATATTTCAATTTCATTATATAAAAAATGTTACATGTTTTCGCTTCATCGAGATCATTGTGATCCATAGACTTATTTACTAAAGAAATAGCTATCTCTAAAAATAATTACAGCTTCGGCATTAACGACATTTGATTAGGATAGTTTCTAGAACCAATTATTAAAAAAAACACAAAAAAAAACAATTAAATCTACTATTGGAGATAAAAAGCTATCGATTCTGCAATTATCAATTCCAAAGTTCGATTCGATTCTCGACTGCTACGATAATTGCGGCTAAACGTCGAACGAAATGGGTCGGATGGCTAAATCATTTATGGCAGATCCTTGCGGTTTGTCGAAGCCCGGAGAAAAAGACAACAGAGAGAGAGAGAGAGAGAGAAAAAAGTTAATGTTTCAGGCTGATTATTATTTTACGACGGGGAGACCTTAATTGGCTATGGCGTACGTCCTAATGCCTCATACAGGGCCCCTGTTTAGGTAATGTCAGCCGTAATTGCCCGTATGCTTCCCGAGCCGGCTCAATATTGAAAACCATTTCTTATTTTCATTTCAGATGTCATTTTTTCTCCATTAAGGATCCTATGCTTATTCAAAATTGAGTTTAAATTGTAGGGCTTAGGAATATGTAACATATCCGACTATAAAGTAATTGAAATAAGCAATCGACTTTGAAGATAAGCCATATCTTGTTTTATCTCCGTTCTATAATTCAAATAGAAAGTTATTTTAAGATCTGAACGAAACAATTTATTTATAAAAATAAAAATTAATAAATAACATCATTTTTAGCGGTAGTAAGTTATGAGATAAACGAAAAATAATATTTATTCAGTGACACATTGCTCAAAAAGAGAAATACATAAGTATAATGAGATGGACTAAAATAACACTATTAATTTCAGACAAAAAACAAGACTTGCAATACACGAATTAGAAAATTAAAAATATCCCCTAGAACAATAAGTCAACATAATTCCAATAATCAAACTACATAATAATAATAATAATAATAATAATAATAAATAACAGGAGAATAGAAGGTTTCTTTATTTTTAAATTCCTTTGTTGTATTTGCTACTTTAGTAATGATATTTTAAAAAATAAACATAAATGTTTAAGATAATAAAAATGAATTGCAATCAAACCAGGTGATTTCGTAGAGAAAAAAAGTTTTTTTTTTTTGCTTATTTCATAAAACATAAGATTATTGGAGTCCTGAATCACTATTTCAATTTTTCTTCCTCGATACCCTAGGCAATCCTAAATAAATACAAACTATTTTTAATTAGACCAATTTGGACATAGTTGAGTTTTCGGGCTCTACTAAACATTCCAATTCTTCTCTTATCCTATCCTTACAAACCAAAATCATCAGTGCTCCTCATTATGTCACAAACAAACTTATACATAAAGATCTTAATGTTCCATATGCTGTTGATTTAGCCCAAACCAGATACCTGTCCTTTAATACTAAACTCCAAACCCACTCGAAAACACCAGTCTCCCAACTTGTTTCACATTCAATTCCCGATTATCCTCCGAGGTATCTGAAAAGAAGATGGAGAACTTTATTCAAGTGCTACTAGTGTTTAGTTCTCTACATGTTATTGACATGCCAATTTAAACATTTTGCTTAAATTTACTTATGTATACCGTTGTATATATATAAATGTATATATATATATATATATATATATATATATATATATATTATATCACAAATGTTAGTAATTTTATCACACTGTTAGTTTTATCACTGTATATCACAATTTTTTAAAATTCCATTACTATATTTTTAATTTACAATTTTTATTTATTTTACTAAATAAACTATAATTTTTATTATACTTGTTAATTTATTAAATAAAATCCATCAACTATTTCATATTTTAATCAAAATTAGAACTAGCTGTTCTGAACAGAAATTCCCTCAGAGAGGATACATTCTCAAACTGCCAGCGGACAAAGCTCTGTATAATCATCATTTTTCTTCCTCCTAGGCAATCCTAAATAAATACAAACTAGTTTTAACTAGACCCATTTGAACATAGTTGAGTTTTGGGGCTCTACTAAACATCCTAATTCTTCTCGGATCCTATCCTTACAAACCAGCCGGAAATGGAGCAGCCTTAATCCTATTGTTGGGCGGCCATTTTAGGGGACTAACTGGATTAATAAATACAGCGGATGGCCGAAGACCCCACCCCACAATGAGATACGATATCCCTACAATTTACATAGTTAAGTCACCCTTCCACTTGGCACCCTATTCTCTAATTCATCCCCCGTATCTACGCTCTATGCCTTATTCAATACAAGCCCATCCCAACCTATCATTCCTCATGTTTTGTTTCCTTAATTCCATACTCCAAAGGCAATTCAGAACCTCTAGTCGCATGTCTATTGTGCCTGTATTTGCTTTCCTGCCCAGTGATTAGATCTACCAGGAATTTTCCCCTTTTGTCTAGTAAAATAACAAAATAATTTAATTTGCGGGTTTCGTGACTCAGATGACTGTAATTTGGATTTGGATTCACTCAATTTTCGTTTAGATTCTGGTGTAATTCCACTCAATTTATGGATTATATATTATGTATCAGTAAAATGATATCGCTGTAGTACTACTTTTTTAAAAAATTTTAAAATTTAATAAATGATAAAATATCCCAAAGAGGTCGTGTTTGTTCAGAAATCGAACCTAAACTTCCATTTTTCGAAGTAATTCCATCACGAAGATGTTGATTAATTTTGTTTTATCCAAGCCTTTTTACGTGAGTTACTCAAGATTAATACAATAAGGATTGATAAAAGACTAGTTCGAATACTAAACATTCACCATCAGTTCTAAAAACATGAAAACAAAATTCAAAACATAAGTACTTCACTACATAGATTGTATGTGAGTCGTTTAGAAACAAATACCGCCGTTATTACCGTTTTTAAAAATTTTAAAAGATGACAAAGAATTACAAAATACTTATTTTTGGACCGACGAAAAATTTGATCATACTTTACAACTATCTTCAATATTGTGTTCTCGGAGTGGTCTTAAATTTGTGAATTTTTAATTTTATTGCGTGCTTGCATAAGCAGAAAATTTCTATTTTGTGTTGAACATAACTAACTGGTTTTGTTTTGAAAGTCGGCTCTAAAATTAATTAGTCCGTAATTGTTTGCTCTTTATCGAGTTTTTAATCGAGTTTTCATGTGAAAAACTCTTTTATTTATTATAGAATGATAATGTCCGTGCGAAAAAATGTGGGAAAACAAAAAGGTTTCGCACCTTTTATTTGGAGCATAAACAAATAATACATAAGAAACTTCTCATACGGAGCCCTCCGAAATATAGGCTGCAATATTTTGTTCAGGCTCTCCTCCTCCTCTTATATCACCATCTATGTAAGAACAGAGGGTCCTGTTGATGTTTATACAAATATCCTTATATCTAAATGGGTCTAATTATTGTCATGTAAATAAGTCTTTTGTAATTTATTGTGGGCTTTGAACGCTTGTCTAGTAAATTTTGGAGTAGTCGGAAACGACGGGAAGTTCATTTTTTTTTTTCTTTCTTTTTCTTTTTTTAATATCAATAAATATAATCTATTGCTCAATAAGCAATGTGCTGATCTTTTTAATATTTTTCTTATGTTTTAGTACTGATAATGAATGTCGAAACTAATCTTCAAATAAAAAGGGTCCAATAGGAGTTGCAAATAAACCATCCATCCAAATTATTCAAGCCTTAGTACTGCCTCTATGTCGACATACAAATAGTGATAACAAAAGTAGATATAAATGTAATCGGAACCATATCTCGATCCCTTCTGTAAAATCTACATTTCTAAAGCAAACAACAATGTAGTGCGACGGGCCGGGCACCGCTAAGGACATTAGTAGATAGTAAAAAAGTAGCCGGCATTTGCCGAGGCATAGAGACAAAAGAAGCGGGTCGGAACAGACTCATAATAATTAGGAACATTCAACTCATCAGGCAGATTCATGTGTTTTATAACAGAATGCCGTCGCCACTGTATTAGTAAATTAGTTCATTTCCTCTGAAATTAAAACCTCGTTTGCAGAGCGCCTGCGTAGCGGGCCCATTTCTCACTGGGAAAGAACTGTTTGCGAACCCAACACTTCACATAGAGAACCAAAGATTAAAAGAGCTATTTCGGTTTTGGAAGAAATTGTTCTTCAGATGCTAGAAAAGGAGAACCTAGGTATAGGCGAAGTATAAAATCAAAGTCTTCGTTATCTGTGCATAAATGTAGGACAATTTTAATATAAAAATTTAGAAATATGCTTTCGACAAACATAAATACAGTATGTTCCATTAAATTTTGAAAACATAACTTATATTTGTTCTTTTTAAAGGAAAAATATCGATGTAAAACATAAATGATGTAGTTAAGAATAAGACCGTAAAGTTAAGAATAGTCGGTGAAAGAATGTAATGTTGATCTTGCTTCCACATTCTGCGGATAACATTATCCACACTGCACACATTCATTTAACATTACCAAAAAAGAAAAAAATGTTTACGGCATAATAGGTTGCTATTAAAAATGGTAGGGTTAGGTGGATGAAAGGGTTTTGTCACATTTTTAAAAATAATACAATCTAGTTCATTAGATGAAGAATTTTTGTGCAGAAGTGTTAGGTAGCAAAATCTGAATATTTCAAAACGAATAGAAAAAGAGATTTGAGGAATATAAAGGGGCTACGTAACATTTTCCTGCCTCTAAACATAAATTACTCAATATTGTGTTTTGTTATACGTATAACCCCTTCATCCACCAAAATTACAGTATTAGTTTTTATTATGTATGATTTTGAAATTTCAGCATTAATAAAAATTATTCGTTAAATTTATGTCGAAATTTGTTCAATATTTAAAAAAAAAAGAAAGAGAGAGAGAGAGAGAGAGAGAGAGAGAGAGAGAGAGAGAGAGAGAGAGAGAGAGAGAGAGAGAGAGAGAGAGAGAGAGAGAGAGAGAGAGAGAGAGAGAGAGAGAGAGAGAGAGAGAGAGAGAGAGAGAGAGAGAGAGAGAGAATCTTTTATATTCATGTTTAATATCTTCCATCTTTAAAGTTTTAAAGTTTTTCGACTAGAATAGGCGATGAAGAAATTTTGTTTTTCATTTATTTTATTTTATTGCCAAACTTAGGATAGCTGAAGCTCTCTACTTAGATTTTCAAACTAAATTCCTCTTCTAGAAACGAAGGAGCAACGGCTGTAATAGACGAACTAGATCACTGTATGGTACATAGAAATTAGGGAAAACCTGAGGTCAACACCCTAATGAGGAAATGAAACAAGTGTTTTTGACCCAATGAGTGTTTTTGTTCACAATCATATGACTTATACAGAATAATCATATGTTTGAGGGGATTCTGAAGAAATGGACAGTATACATTAAAGCTTCAGCTTTGAAGTTGTTTATTTCGTTTAACGTCACTTTATGCTGCTATGGATAATCGGACGATGCTACGGTGGGAGTCCTAAATTTTGCCTATCCAGGTTTAATTAGGATAGGGATCTTTAACGAGTACCTGACATCGCACAGGCTCGGGACCCCCATTTTACGTCCTTCCGAAGGACGGCATAGCTAAGGATTTTTTACTCCCTTTAAAAACTCCTAAGGTCATCTGCCGGGCTGCGAACCCGCGATCTTGGGTTTAGTAGGTTGCTATGCTAACCACTACACCACAGGTGACCCCGTATACATTAAAGGATCTAACATATTGTGACATCAGAAAACAATAAGTACCTACTGAATTACCGAATGATTTCTGGTAAATCTTATAATCTTTTCAAATCAGATGCTAATTAGTGGAACTAATATTCATTTTCATTTACCAATGAATTTTTCCAAGAATAAATTTATTGAAATACTAAAAGTATTTATTTTTCCTTAAGTTAAATCTAGCAAACACCCTTTCACATAGAAGGTCTTTTGTAGTTATCAATTACAGATTTACGGCTTAGCTAAAAAAATCATTTGTACATAGAAACGACTCATTCATTGCACGATCATCATGCAACGTAAGTAGTAGAACATTCTCTACGGACTTACAGATAGCGCCACTGTTCTAGGCAATATTCAAATAAAATATCAATCATACATTTGTTTTGTGTACAAATAGTTTTGTTATATCAGGAAATCTTCAATTTTTTTTGTTTTGTTTTTTCTAATGTTATTTATTGTATCGATTCGAAATTCACCTCAAAAAATTAAATGTGGATTACTTCTAAATTTTAATATTTTATAAAATACATAACATGTTTGGTACGTGTAATATGCTAAGAGCATGGAGCAAGTATAAATATTTAAATACACGCCCCTCTAACAGGGTTGCTGAAATAGGGAAAATAAGAAAACATATTGTTGAGTACCGTAAATTAGTATTGAACCATGCACTAGTATAAATTAAATAGTACAATATATAATGACATGTCAATCACTTGTATAGGAACTACCCATTGTTGGTACTTTGAATAATGTTGGAAATTACAAGTTGTCAAGATCATATTATCTAGGACGTATTAGAGTAATTCAAAAATAAAAAATGTTTTTACTATAACAGCCCAAGTAGCTTAAAAAATGCAACTTGTGATGATAAAGTTATAATTTATAATAATATATTATTTTTAAATTTGAATATATTATTTTTTAATACTAGAATAACAGTTATTCGGGTGATTTCGTAGTGAAATTAAAATACTTTATATTATTTCTTATTCGCATATGTTACATAATAAAGTGGTTTCTATACTAATTATATATTTGGAATAAAATAATTTGTTTTATGTTCTAAAGGAAACAGATTCGTTATAAATTAAAAATCATGTTCCTCGGGAATAGTCATTTCCTAACGGACCGACAAGAAGAAGTATTGTGAAGGTACAATACTCAATAAGAGGATGAAATTAAAAGTCATAGTATGGACTGTCCTGTATTCCAGAGTGGTGCCGGTGATCATCTGAAGTGCATCTCACCACTTTTTGTATTGAAAATGTTTCCTATGACTATACGTTTCTCACAGCCATGTTTCACGTGGGATTGGACATGGGAGACGGAGGAACGCGCGCAGGGGGCTTTTCACGGGTCTTAACTCGAGGAAATGTGTGGAAGCAAAAAAATAATAATACCTGGAAACATAACAGAAATCAATATCACTTCAAGTGGGGGAATGGGATTATTTTCACTATGTAAGGTTTCTTACTTTCATTATTCGTGTAAAATTCCTTTTGATATTTTTACAATTTTTATTTATTAGCATCCCCCTTCGCGGCTTCCCCCGCTCCAATAAGTAAAAAACTTGGATAATTTTAACTATTAATTTAACTTTTAAGTTTTATTTGTATTATTATATTGTATTATATTATATTGTATATCGATAAAAATCTTGTATTGAAGCACAAAATTTAGCACTACTTCTTCAATGATATTTTCAGGCATACATAAAAGCATAATCCAACATCCAGCCCATTAAAAAACTTTCGGAATATGGACTACATTTTCAGTGATTATAACTAAATGCTTATTGAATCACATTTTAACAAACTATATATATATAAAAAAATAAAGAATTGACATTTTGATTTAGTTATAATTTTTACTTGGCAGAAATAATTTTATTGATTTTATCTGGTTGGATTTTAATTTTTAACCATAAATGTATGTGACAGTGTGGCAAACCTCGTTTCTGACATTCAACGTTGTAAATTTAAACTAAGTTTTTGGTAATTGTTTGTGTTTCTCAACCTTCCTAGAACTCTGGATATGATAAAGTTAAAATTTGGTACAGATGGGTTATGTAGTTTTACCATTGTGAACTATATTGCGGAATGGTGCTGACCATATATCAATTTTTAACCTTTACTGGGATCCTCATGTCTCCCCACATATTTAAATTTTTTTTTAATAATTTAATTAAACATAAGTTAGTAAAGTTGATTATGAATTTCTAACTGAATATAGCACCTAATCTTTGTAACCTCTCTTGAATGGCACTCGCCACATATCGGTTAATTTTCAAACTTCACCACATAACCACAAATTTATCGCTTTTAAAAGAACAGTTTAATTGAAAATAGGTACATTTTATTATTTATAAGCCTTCTTTGAGCTATGAAGATAATGTAGTTAAAATGTGGTACAAATTGGTTTAGAAGTCTTTGTGGTTAGTGATCACAAACTAAAAATTGCTTGTCCTTTTATATAATAGTATAGACTTACGATTCATACGAAAATTAAGCAAATTATAACGTCACTGTGTATATTAAAACTCTTTGACTGCGCTTAAAATCCTTTTAAGCATTTGTTCAGAAAACACTCTAATCCAATAAATCACCGATTATTCGAAAGAAAATATCTTTTATGGCCTTCCTACGATAATTGGAACATCAAAATAAGCACATAAATTACAAACCATAACGTCTATTTACTGTTTCGAGTCAGAAACCTTTTGACGATATTAAGTGGCAAAGTGGAATATTAGAAAATAATGAAAAAAGTTTTTAGTGGTTAGGCCTCATCTTTCCGACAATGTTTGTAGGTGTGATTATCATATGAATTAGACACTGCCGTTTCACACACAACTCCTGCTCTCCTTTATGAAGCTCCGACAACTCAAATTCTCTGACAGTCTTCGACACTCGCTCAACACCCTTTTTAACTAACCACAGAGGTTGCAACAATATGTCAACCAGCTTAGTTTGGTCTACGTTAAAACTTTTATTCCCTCTTTAGCCTAAAACCGCGGTGAGCCCCATTATTCGATAGAACTCATAATAACTAAACCACTGCTCTCTTCAGAAACACCTTTGGTGCAGTAACAAAGAATTTTCAACAATTGATAATCAAGAATTTATCAATTTTTTTTAATTTATTTTTTTGGCCATATGGACTTAGACAAAAATTAACACAAGACTACCTGATGGCAAGGATACAATATTCGGACAATTTTAACCATTACCAGTTTCTTACCATTTAATCCAAGCAAAGCAACAGTAAATGCAAGAAATATTTTTTCATGAATGAAATATGATAATGTGCATTTCTTTTATAAGCTTTGTTGAAGGCCATATGGCTAAACAAAATTGAACAAAACCTTTGCAAGTCATGCCCTATTAATTTCTGTGGAAATAAAGAAAATCATATTAAACCTCAGCGCAAAGATCACCACTTCTAACCGGTGGGGAGGATAAAAAATGAAGAAAAGAAACCTTTCTAAGATTTCACGGTTTTTTTTTTCTTTAACAATTGATCTTTAAAAAATGTAAAACAGACATTTGAAGGACATTTTTTCGCCTCAGTACTAGCCGCTACTAAACCTAGAAAAGCCTTGTGAACTTTTTTCAACTACAAAAATGTAAAAAAAAAACTTTAATTCAATCTAATGAAACTGATTTGTTTAATGATACAGTTATTTTGGGTATTAAGAATACTATACAAGATTTGATTCTGTTAATATATATTTCGTAGAATAGAAATTTCTTATTAAAAATAAAATAAATTAAAAAAAAGTTTTACGTAAAAGGTAATTTACTTCTTCCGTACGCAATCCCAATAAAACGAAAAGAAAAGGGGTTTCAATTAGTAATATTTCGGGACCGAAATTTTTCGATCCTGGATAGCGATACCTCGGTTTAAGAATAAATTGCTATTACAAATTATAATCTATTTGAAAGATGTAAATCTGTTTAAAAAAAATAGATTGTAGATGGAAACAATATATTAGGGCTCAAAAACCTGTACAAACATGTAGTGAAATGAAAAATAATCTTTATTCTAGGATAACAAAACTTTTTAAGGAATGACAAAAAAGTTTAAGAAAATAGTATTATAATCTGGTTTTGGCAGTATGGTATAGTAATCCTATTTCCTCATTTTTCGATCATATTTTCATACCATCAACAATTCAACTTTTAACTTACAGTATCAATGCCTAATTTATATAGTATTGTTTTAAATTCCATTCCAAGCAACGATGATCTAGTATATGAAACGTCGTTCTCTTATTAAAAATGAAAAACTTCTACAACAGTTCCTATGTTTATTATTAGAAAAAAACATGGATGTAAATCATAACATAATTAGGTATCAAATAAATTATTATCATCGCCAATGGTATCGTTTGGTTTCATCGATTCTCGTTACCGATTCTTTCCTCAAAAATCGATGATGATAATCGACATTTCCCTAGTTTCGATAATAAAATGAGTGAGATCTCGTATCTACTATCCGGTGTTTAAAAATATTCATGTATTAAAAAAAATAAAATAATTAATATGTAGATAATCTGTTTATCATTTATGAATCTGATGTCAGATCGGTGCTTATCGTGTTTGAACTTTACCTTATTCAGTTAAGTTTTACCATAAGCAATTATATGATTGATCCATTGTATTATTTCATGTGTTAAAAATTATGTCCATGTGTATCACTGTAAAAGGTTAAGAGTTAAGAGTGACAAAAATATTTTGTACGCGATTACAAATTAATTTCAGGATCATATCCATTAATTATTATTCTACAATTGTATTTTGTTTGATAAATTGCTGAGAACTTCATTTCAATAACAGCGAATCGTTATAATATAATTCAATTATACCACGAATAACAATGATAATTACCTCACAAATAATAATGTGATCAAATTCACTTAATTATAAATCAATTAAAATTTTTAATTCAGGACAAGATAACTACCGCAAATTGACCTGATTCAAGGTTACTCGTAATAATAACTAACATATTATCAAATCATTATTTATTTATTTTTAATGTTCATTAAATTCATTTAATTAATTTAATGTCCTTGCATTATACTCGTAAGTTATAATGAAAGAAATAAGTCTCACGATGGTCCAATTTAGTAGATGCTAATACACGTTGTCTTAAAGAAAGAATGACGGGATTTAAAAGTTATTAAATAATAATTGCATTTTATACGAGTCATTTATATTAAAAGATTAGATATTATTTTTTATTAAGTCTATTAACACTTTGGAAGATGTATATCAAAATTGTGTGATTATCTATTTAGTTTTATTTCTGAAAGGCGCAGCTTAATGAAGACCACGAATTGAGCTTGTATTGAACCATGGCTTCCACTCCGGCACAGCTTGTAAAGTCAAATATAAACGAAAAGTAAAAACCGACGAAAAAATATATTTTGTCTTTTTCGTGAACTACTGAAAGAACTGAGTGTAAAAAGGATAGATTGCAGTATACAAGAAATGCTTGAAATAAGCGATGATAAAATAATACTATTAAAATCTAGCACCCCTCGTGGCGGGATTTTAAGTAACAAGTAACTATTTAATCATGTAATTGAGACTTTATTTTTTTTATCGATAAAAATCTTGTAGAGAATTATTTTCTCAATGATATTTTCAAACAATTCAACCTTCTACAACACTGACCCATTCCAACCTGGTACTATTCTACTAAGGTTGAAGATTACTTAAAAGCATAATTGGATTCAATTTTAATTTTAATTAATGAGAGGGAGAGAGACTATTTAGAAACTTACGGATAATGGACTGTATTGAGACGTTCCCATGTTTCTCATCTCTAAACTGAGTTAAATTGGCTTTTACCCTTCTTCCGCAGAAAATACTTCCAAGGCACCTACCTATTCCTAGTTATCAACGCCCGTCACCCTCCCTTTATTTACAGTAACCTGAAATTCAAGTCTGCTATCAAATCACTGCATACAAGATCTCGTTTTTCCGATCTCTATACTCCAGCCCACAGAAGTACTGCATTCCAACGTTCCTGCATTCCAACGCCCTCTAATTACAAGGATGCATGTACTATGTATGTAATCGTCTAATTTATTTAATAAGAACGTCAGACATAAAACATTAGCAAAAATTATAGTTTGACTATGATAATGTTTTGATTTCTTCTAATGATAATTTTTGATTTTCTATCTTTTATTTTTCTTTTAGTTTCTGTTTTTGTTTTTTTTTTCTCTTCTGCTATTTTGTTTACAATATTAACATCTATTTTGTATATTTATTTTTTCACTCTCTTTTTATTAATAGTTTTTTCTTTTTCTAGTTTTTCTCTGTATTTTTTTTTCATACATATTTGTATTTAATTTTACCTATGTTGTTTTATTTTTCACAGCCTCTCGGCCAGTTATGATTTTACTTTGTATTACTTAATGTTATTCATAAGGGACTTTGTCCCAGAATAAAGTTTTCTTTTTATTCTATTCTATTCTATTATCAGTTCTTACAACCCTATCATAATGGAGAAATAATTTTGGCTGTCACCATTTACTTTTTCAATAATAATGTTATTTATTTCTTCTGCGATAATATTTACAGGTTCAATTATAGCTCTTTCGCACAACCAATGGTTCGATTTTTTCAATAAACCTGAAAACATTGGAATGAATTTAAAAAATAAATCATGGACCATCGTCACTATCTTACCTACTTCTTCACCTACTGGTATATAGTAATTTTAATTGTCTTCTGTTTCATCTCCTAAGTTGTTCAATATCGTTCCAAATATATGATGATTTTAAACACTATTTTATTATATTGGCTCTAGAACTATTTAGATTCACGGGTATAGTCTACCGAAAATCTTTTGCAAAAACAATAACCCTTGTTGTTAGCCGCCCATTAATATATTTTTTGAGCTTAGATCGATCAACTGCTTCAATATGAGTTATTTTATTCATTTAAATTAAGTAAATTTTATTATCAATTCTAAGCTCTATATGCATATCACCCTAACTTTATTTGTTCGTTTGTTTATTTTGTTTAACGTTACTTTATGCTGCTATGGCTAATCGGACGATGCTACGGTGGGAGTCCTAAATTTTGCCTATCCAGGTATAATTAGGATAGGGATCTTTAACGAGTACCTGACATCGCACAGGCTCGGGACCCCCATTTTACGTCCCTTCCGAAGGACGGCGTAGCTAAGGATTTTTTAATCCCTTTAAAAAATCCTAAGGTCATCTGCCGGGCACTCTATCTTTGTAACCACTCATGTAGCTTTCGCGATTAGTGATCACAAACGAAAAATGGCTTTTCCTTTTATATAATAGTATAGTATAGCTTTCAGGAAAAGAATCCATGGCTATTACTATGTTATGCAAGAATTGGTCGACACACTTATTCTAGTATAGAAGGTAAGAGGTGGAGGAGATAAAGGTTAATGAAGCAAAACTATTTTAAATTGTTGCAATATTGTTGACCGTAATAATAAACAAGGAAGCAGATGGTTGTACTAAGTGTTCTGTTATAAATACCATAATAAAATTGCATTTACTTAGTTTACCGACGTATCGGCTTACAATGCAAGCGGCTCATTAACCTTCTTTTGCTAAATCCAGCCCTAACGAAGGTTTGCATTGTATGCCGAAACGTCGGGACAATAAATTAATGCAATTTTACTATGCCATTTATGACTGCACATTGTATCTACTCTCTATAATATTCAAAACTACTCTATATTATTCCTAATTACAACATCTGTTTCTTTATTAGAGTGGAGTGATCTTTGCCTAAAAATCTTAAAACTTCATATCGTAGCTTGGCAACCATATGTCATAAGTCATTTTTCCCAACTTTACAGGAGATTGGTAAAATAAAATTGATTTATTCATATAATTACTATCACCCAATCAAAGCAGAAAAGCGGGTTCATTGCTTTAATTTATAAGATTATAAAACGAGAAACTTACAGGTGCCTCCATTTTTCCAGTTTACAGTTTGGAAACAGCTAAATTGTAGCAAGTAGGCGAAGGATCCCATTTGTGGCAGGTGGACAAAACTGGCTATAGTAATATTGTCTTTGTTTGTTTTTTTTATATGGAAACTATGTATTTTGGCTGGGGGTCCATATTTTTTTGATACAACTGTTTTTTTCAAGCCCAAAAAGTAACATTTTCACAAATCAAATCGTCAAAATTTGACGACTATTTTATATTACATAACATTTACCGCTTTGAATCTATATTGGTGTGAATGAAAAAAGTCACGTTTGAAAGTCCTATTATCTCTCAACTTTGTTTCGAATAATCATTTAATTAGATTACTAATTTAAGCGAATTCATCCTTTTAACTCTTAAATGTAAATTGAGAAAAGCAGTAAATTATACATGGACATATCCATGATCAATTGTTTTTTCCCAGTAAGGCTAAATTTAGTTTTAATTTTTCAAAATCTATAATCGGATATAAAGCACGAAATTTTTCGCTAAGGGTATTATTTTGGCCAAAAAGTGACTTATATAATACGGTCGCTAAACACTAAAACTACCATGACTGTTCAAATGGCCCTTTTCGGGATTTTTGTGCGGTAGGTCTTGGAAACAGCATTGATTACTTTGCTTTTTAACTTTACTACTTTTATTAAAAAATATATCAAAAGTTTTTTTTTTATATCCTTCTCTCATTGTTGTTTTATACCGAGAAATCGTGGAAGAAAAAGTATATATATATATATATATATATATATATATAATGTCTGTAGTTTTAATGCTAAGCAGCGTCAATATATCTATATATATATATATATATATATATATATATATATATATATATATATAATGTCTGTAGTTTTAATGCTAAGCAGCGTCAATATATCTCTCTCTCTCTCTCTCTCTCTCTCTCTCTCTCTCTCTCTATATATATATATATATATATATATATATATATATAATATCTCGGATATTAATGAAGTCTGCAATATATTTGATGAAGTATTTAACTTAGTAAGCAGAAATTTCTAGATTTTAGGTCTGGCAATACAATGCCTGTTTCGACTAAAAAATGTTTTTTAAATAATTAAGAACACGTTTGTTGTTATATTATCGGTACCTATCGTCAAGATTTTTTATTAAAAGGTTATCGACTATCAATGACTTCGGCTATCCAAATCCATTTATAAATTATCAGAATTTTCTGAGAAGGCATAAAAGGGCTTACTTACCTCATTAATAAACATAATTGCAGCCCCTTCCCGAGCGATTAAGTAGAATAAATATCCAATCAGAAGCATTCACTATTCAAAAAGTAACGAGACGGCAGGATTTTACTAATCAATCACATTGCCACCTGACAACAACCGTTTCTGACAACGAGTCACTAATTATTAGGCGACAACCGCACCTCAACGAGGCTAAGAGAAGTAGATAAAATATTAACAGTCCCGAAGAAGCAGTTGGGCCATAAAGTATAGATCAGATGTTCGTGAAACCTTGGATTGATAATTACACAGTCGAACCCAGGGCAATCGGTAATGTCTGTACTCTGCCCAGGTAATTATGCAAGTAATTGCTCGTCCAAAACAATAGTTTTCTACTACCAATTCCGTTCCTACTTCTAGAAAATTTGATGGCTTAACCGTTTTGTTAGGAATTATGAATAGAGTAAGAAAAACATAAATATTGCACAAATATAGTCTCTAAGTCGGCAATAAAATAAAAGTCGACTCATCATAGTGAATAGTATGACATAATCACTCATAGGAGTGATTGTGTCCTATTCTAGTTCAGAGACCTTACTTGACCTCTTAACGTGTTTAACCCTTCATCTCATATTATCTAAAAATAAAACACATAATATCACAAAATAATATTAAGTGACTAAAAAAAATTTAAGTGATATTGGGATGAAGTCAGGAGAAAGACAATTCACGTCCAAATTAAAAATATTTTAATGGAGAGTCGACGTTTTACTTTTGGATCATTGTCAACTTCCTCTCCTTTGCCCTATTAAACGTTTTTTTAATTTGAACGTGTTTTTTCTTACTTCTGATTTAATTTTTGTTATTATATAATCTAATGCAATTAAAGAGTATAAAAATGAATAACAGAATTTTTTTTTTCAATCATTATTCTAAAGTAGTAACAGTTGCATAAGGTTGCATAAGGTTTGTGAACTTAAATGTATTATTTGAAGAAGAAATATTCAATATCCTCAAGACACAACTGAAAAAAAAAAAATGTTTATGTAGCTGGATATCAAAATTTATGTAAATTTGTTTCCAAGTAATAGGTTAGACCAAGCGATTATTTGCCGATATACGTAATAAAATTTGTTTTATATTTTTCCTATTCCCGCTAAAGACACATTATAGTGAGATTCATGGCCCTTTTTCAATAAAAGCTAATACAACAAGTTGCTCTTTCTGGAAGGACAGAATCATAAATTATATTCTGTTACCGCCTGCCAACCAAGGGATTCGTGTGTATCGTGAAGAACATTTAATGGATCAATAAAAACGGATTAACTTTTCTTTATGAGTGAATTATTTTAATAGCTTTTTCTGACTAGAGTTTGAAAGCCACCAGTTAATATTAATTATTAAAATATAATTACAAGCTAAATGTATGAGAATTTTGGATAGGAATGAGATAAATCAGTATAAATCCAGTCTTAATCCAGTATTCGAAGAAATTTTGTATGATTTTGAATCGAAATTTTTCATACTCTATCAAGAGCTATTGCGATCATTTAGTTTCGATACATAATAATATTGTTAATATTAATATTAAGTGTTGATAAAATACATTAAAATTTTTATAATAATAATTAACTCAAGTCAGAAATAAAATTTATAAATTATATTTTAATTTGATAATGTAAAATAATGTCGTATTTTGTTATATTTTGAATATGTACTTTATTTGTACATTAAGGTACATTAATGTATATTAAAACCTGTTTAGACTGCTTTAATAAACAAATATTCGAAAAAAATAAATATTTTAATCTGAGAGAGCTAACGTAACCCACAGGTTTATGAATTTAATACTGATTTACGTATTCTTCATAATACCAACAAACACTTTAAAAGGATTTGCAAACTATTTCAAGCCAAACAGCATACCTCATATGAGTCGGCGAAGTCTAAAAAGAAGTTGGAAGAGAAATCTCCAACCTTATCAATAACAGTTAGCTGAATGATAGGATACAGCCTCCCCATCCCCCGTTCTTGATTATGTAATGCTGTTTAAAAAGGAATTTTCCTCTGATTGTATCGGTTTCTATAGTTGTGTATCATATCAATACGTTGATTATAGATTCCTTTTTTTTTTTTTTTTTTTTTTTTAATATTTATTGATATTTACAACTGTATACATTATATACAACAAGTAAATTTAAGGAATATTATTACAATGACATGTCAATAACATGAAATGAATTACTCACTGGTAGCACTTCAGTAAAAGTTTTACACTAGAAGGTTTCTTGGCTGTCTTCTTTTCAGACTCCTTGGAGGATTATCAGGAATTGAGTGTGAAGGATATTGGGAGACTAGTGGATTCGAGTGGGTATGAAGTTTACTATGAAAGGATAGGTATTAAGTTTGGGCCGAATCAGCAACATATGTAGCATTAAGATAATAATGGATAAGACTGTGACCTAATAAGGGTCATTGAAGATTTCACGAATGATTTTGGGATGTAAGGATTGGATACGAGAAGAATTGGAAGGTTTAGTGGAGCCCCTCTTAGCTCAACTTTGTATGTCCAAATGGATCTTTTGTAATTTATTGGGAGCATTGAACAGTAATGAATAGTTATGAGTAGATAATTTAATGTTTATAATTTTAATCTGATTAACTAATGAGGTGTTGTACCCCACCCCGGCGAGCACGCCAATCCTCAGGAGATAAGGCAATCATTGTCAGCCTATCCCTAACTGACATTTATAATTACAGTTAATTGCAGAGCAAGTTAATTAGAAAGTTAGTTATTAGTCCCTATAATTAAATGAATTTTAACTAAATGGCAGTTTAGTTGGGCATATGTGTTAACGGCAGAATGATTGAGAGCTAATGATACCCAGAAACGTCATCGTTCTTAACAACTATTCGGCTGCCGGTGTCCAGTATGGAAATTACTTTCTTTTTTTTTTCTTTGTGGAGGGTTTCTGACATATTAATAAATAAAATTATATTCTCAATAACACTTATTATTTTGATAATAGCTATAAAAAGGTTAGTATCATAATCTTGTTTCTTTCATATATATACATTAGGATGCAGGTAGTTGGGGTATGCATTCATAGATATGACAGCAATTAAAAATGAAATTTTAATTTATTATGCTGACGTTTCGACTTGCATAGCAATCCTTCATCAGGGCTAGAATAAAAAGAAAACAAACCAAAAGATATGACAAAGTTGCAGAGAGTATAAAAAATATGGAATGAATAACTACATGATAATAATGACTATAACATAAAGTCAATATATACAGACTAAGAAGACTCTGGAACTAACAATTAAAATGAAAAATAATTCAAATGAGTTATATAAAAATTAGTGACATAATACCACTTATAAATTATAGACATAATAGATATAAATTTCTTAAAATCTACTTATTAATTTAAAGCTTTTTATATTTAGCCATTAATCTGTGGTATTATGTCACTAATTTTTATATAATTAAAACTCATTTGAATTATTTTTCATTTTAATTGTTAGTTCCAGAGTCTTCTTAGTCTGTATATATTGCCTTTATGTTATAGTCATTATTATCATGTCAGTTATTCGTTCCATATTTTTTATACTCTCTACAACTTTGTCATATCTTTTGGTTTGTTTTCTTTTTATTCTAGCCCTGATGAAGGATTGCTATGCAAGTCGAAACGTCAGCATAATAAATTAAAATTTTATTTTTAATTGCTGTCATATCTATGGCTGCATACCCCAACCACCTACATCCTAAAATGTATATGTAAAAAGTACATGTAAAATGTATTTGTAATTGCTGGGTATCTATACTGCATACATCTTCATATACTTCTCAGTCAACAAATACCCCATAAATACATTTTTTATAAGAGGCTACCTGTCATTCTAATCACAACATTAAAAGGATTGATTGGTATCACCTTGGTATGGAGTTCTAGTATACTACTACCTGCTACTGATTTGATTTTGCTGATATTTTATCAAATGAGATCCTTGACAAAGTTTCTTTTCAGCTTTCTTTGTGCTTATTCAAACTCCTGCGTCGTCACTGTGTAACTTTTTTGTAAGAACACACTGTTTGTATGAAGTGTGAATATGATCCAGCAATTGAGTAAATGTAAGTATCTAAGGAGTTCTTATAACTAACGAATTATATGAGCTCGTTAGAAGTCAGTGCTTTTGAAGGAAAAGTTTTATTTTTTTAATAACCTTTTATTTTCGTGTTTCAAAAATTAAGTTATTATAGGTTCTGTATGGTCAGAGTTTTAAGAAGGATAGTTCATAAAAAATATAATACAGGAATTTTAATCTTCTATTTATTTATAGGTGTTTCTGTTTTACATGTTGACCCGAGGTATTAAATCATCAACCGAGTTTACGCTTTACAGTTTATATGAACTGGAAGACGAGTATTATTTATAAAAGTAAATTTGATGTCTGTAATGAAATTGTAGTTTGTCTATTGTTTATTATTTATTTTGACATGGATAGGTTTTCAGGCTTGGAGTATATAGTTTTTTTCTTCTTAAAATGTAACTTTTTGAAACTCTGTAGCTCAGTCGGTTTTGTTCGGATCGAAAAATTTGCTGAGAGTTTAATGATGAAAAATTTAATGGAAGATATTTTTTGTTCTATAACATTCGCCGCTAGGACCTACCGTTGAGGAGCTGTATTGGTTTGAATGAAAATAGTCACGTTTGAAACCTCTATTTTCTCTGAAATTTGTTTATTTCGAATAATCAATAATTGTTAATTTAATTTAATTATTAATTTAAATAATTTCTTTCTATAATTCTAAAATGTAAATTGGGAATTGCATTAAGTTATAGGTAGACATCATGATCTATTGTTTTCCCAGTCAGAGAGAAATTGAGGTTTTTTTAAGTATTCTTTTAATTGCTTTTGTACTTTTATAATCCGTAAGTAATAAAAATACAATTTACAAGATTGCTGATCTACAGTTTCATTAAGTAACCTTACCAAAATTTTCAATAAATAATTTTAATTATGATAAAAAAAGTTTTGTGGGTTGCTGTTCATATCTTCGATACAAATGCAAAGGGTTCATTGAAAATTTCTTTGACAGGATTATTCCTCTTGTCAATGAGCAAAAATGAGTTTAATCTCATAGGTTATTTAAATTCAAGAGCTCGCTACAACGTACATCAGTCTTGACATAATAATCATTTTGATATGCTGTAGGTCTGTTGGTGTTGATCGGATCGCAAATTTGACGGCAGTCTCGATATCAGAAATTTAACAGAGAATACTTTTATTATTTAACATTTGTCGATGAATGTTACTGATTAGGAGTTAAATCGGTTTAAATCAAGAAAGCCAGGTTTTGCCTAATTTTTTTAGTGTTGAGGCTTTTTTTACACGCTTTATATCTGTTGGATCAGTCCTAGAATAATCTAGCTAACGATCAAAAACAGAAAAATACTTTTTTTTAAAATTCGATACTTTGTATTTATTTCGACGATATTATAGAGAGATGTTAGCCGAAATTACGCAACCTAACAGAATTACCAATTGACCAGCCTCTCAAACTTCCCAAGCCTCTCCGAATAGAAACTGAATATGATCCAAAAGTAACTTTCGATCTCGAATTTTTTTATTATTATTTTTTAAAGTATAAATTAATTAAATAAAAACGAACTATTCCTATTATTTTTCAACACACTATAAAATCGATAAGCAATGGTGCTAAACTATTTTTAACAAACGATTTTCTTAAAAATTGATAGTTGACAATTCAGCTACGCCAACATATTGGATTACTAAAAATAAATAATTAATTAAAACAACTTGTTTGAATTCAGTTCAGTTGTATATCTTCATAAATCAAGAAGTAAATGTCAATTGGATAAAGCAAATATATCCTACTCAATTCCCTCGTAACAAGATCCCTATCTCCAACTTCCGTTTCCACTATTTCTTCTCGACGTCTCGAAGCTTACATGAGAACCAGTTTGTACAGATAAATCAATGCGTAGTCTTCAATTTTCTGACGATCCAATTAGTTCAAACTCTCGATCATTCGAGTTGCCGAATCTTTTGGCGTTTTAGCGATCATTTAGAATTTATTATGGTATAAATAAATATTTAAAAACATAAGTAATCCAGCTAAAGTGAGATAAATGATAGACATTGTAATCTAATTAGTTTTTATTGATATCTGGAGGATTCAATAGAATGTGATTAGGCCACGTCTATTGACATTGAGAGCAAGAGGGTTTTCGATGGCCAATCCTCATAGGCAACATCTTAACTTTGTATCTCAATAGAAGAATCCCAAATAAGAAAAAGTAAATGATCTTTAACAATAATTTTTAATTCCATTTTAAAGAAGAAGAATACCGTTTTTGACATTGATTTGTAGCGGGCAACACTGTTTGGTGAAGGTTTTCGGCTATCAGCTGGCGTGATAACCAAAGAGGCTATGTGAAGTGGATTTACCACTGCCGCAATTAATATATGAACATTTTATTTTTACCATTGTTTTTATTTAGATGTATTTTTAATTTATAATTATTTTTGTTTAGAAGTTTACCTAATTTTCATTTTCATATAATGCAGTGGCAAATCCATGAGAAACCTTACTCCAGCTGATACCTATAACCACTTTTACGTTTTTAAAATGTATAATAGTACGTCATAGTATAATATAGTAATCCATTATGTTATTATACATGTAAATATAACAAATTTCAAGTTAAAAAAAAATCTAACTGAAAAAACTAACAAGAACTTTAGAATATGATTTTCTTTCACTGATTACACAAAATTTTGTTTGTCGCTTAGAACGTTTTTCGGCGGACCCATTCAATTGTTACATTGATTTTTGACTAAGGCTTGTATAAGGATATTACGATTGGAATTACGATTTGGTTTGAAATAAAGAGGAAAATAAAATAGTATTTTTCTTAATTTCGACGCACGTAACAGATTAATTCAACACATTTTTGTTATTGTATAGAATTTTTCTTGTTTAGTGATTGATTTTTTCCCCCAGATATTGTACATTGTCGTGATTTTAAAGAGAATTTTTCGAAGCATAATTATATTTTCTGTTTAATTTAATGGAAATAAATCCTATTTACCCTTTTACAATCGAACCCAAGGAACCTGACTTCATCACGACCTTAATTGATATGGGTAGTAGGAACAAAATATTTTATGTATATATATATAACGATATATATATATATCGGTATGAATTCTTATCCAGAATCCTTAAATGAAGTTGTGGTAGGATATTTTGAAACAAATCATAATAATTCTCATCATTCAATCTGTTGGCCAAAGTATGATTTTTCAACACTATTCGACAGTAATAGAAGGATGAATAAACCAACGATACCCCTGATGAAAAGGTGTGTCCCTTTATTGACCGTTTTCCTTTATTTTCTACTAAACAATAATTTTTTTCTTTGGTTTTTATTCCAATGAAGAGATTAAAATGCATATTTCCATTAAGGGATTATTGTCATAATGTTTTATTTACACAAGTAGCTGGTTTGTATTCCAAATGAGAACACCGTGTTTTTTCGGTTTTAAAATTAGATTCCTCCATGATTGAACTATGAAAATTCCTAGAGAGGTTATCTTCTACAGTAGAGCACCCTAGTATGGTATGTTAGGTTTGGAGGGTATGAAGTTCTGTCTACATACAACAGATGGAAGTTGATGTAACAAAATGAAAATAGAAATTATGGCGGACTAATACACTTACCCCATAAAAGCACTTACCCCACCTTACCTTACATAATCATACATAGATTTATATATACGAGAGTAAGTCAATAATTATCCGCAATATAGCTATATTTTTGTTTATGTTGGCAGTACTGTTCTTTTGTGTTGATGGCGCATGCTTTGTTTATTCGTTGTTATGTTTATGTGCGTATCAAGCTGGTAGTAGTTTTGTTATCGCTGTCGTGCTGTTAATAATGGCCGCTCCACTTTCTATTTGCACCAAAGAAGAGCAACGTTCAGTGATCCGATTTTTTTGTGGTCGGAAGGTGAATCAGGGGCCGAAATTCATCGAAGACTTTTGGTACAGTACGGGAACACTTTTTGCCACAACGGAGTGTCTATGAATGGATTGAAAAATTCAAAAATGGTCGCACAAGTGTTACGCAAAATGAAGGAGCTGGACGACCAGTTACCGCCATAAACGAGGAAAACATTGAGCGTTCACGTGAAATGATTCTCTCAGACAGACGGATAACTGTTGACGACGTGGCAAACCTGGCGAGGAAGGACAAATAATGAGCTAAAAACCATTTATAAGGATGTTGATATTGTGCATGTCATTAAACTAGCCAGATTACGATGGGCCGGTCAACGTAATAACACAAAAGGATGAACTATGAAGAAATTCCAAAGTTAGGGTGTTAGGTGAGCGGGTGTACGGAACAAGAAGATCCAAATTTGGTCGTCCGAAGCTTAGATGGGAAGATTCCGTAGCTACTGATGCCAGGATTCTGCTTGGTACCCGAAATTGGAAGCTTCAGCAGCAGCACTTGATCTTGGGTCCAAAACTGGCGGTCGATGTTGGAGCATTGAAAGGCCAAGTCTCAACTTGGGACGTAGTGCCAATAAATAATAATAATAATAAGTTCTGTCTACATACAACAGATGGAAGTTGATGTAACAAAATGACTATAGAAATTATGGCCGACTAATACACTTGATGTATAAAGCACTTTCCTTACCTTTCATAATCATACATAGATTTTATAATATATATATGCGGATATATATATATTACACACATATATATATATATATATATATATATATATATATATATATATATATATATATATATATACATTTTTTTATTGTATTTACATTTGTAGAAAATCAGCTGATGGCTGAGGTTTTTTGAGTTCATTTTTTGTTTCTTTCTTTTCTTTTAAGATTTTTACTAAATTTATACTTCCGGTTTCATTCTGGCCAAGCAGTGAGCTTCTCCTAATCTTTTCCATTATTTTCTTTCTTCAGCCATTCTTTGCCAAGTTGATCCTCCACATGTAGTCCTCATTTCTTGATCCCATGGGGTAAGTGGTCGTCTTCTGCTACTTTTGTGGTTTCGGGGGTACCAATTTATAATATTCTTGGAACATTTCGATTTTGCTCCTTAGGAAATGTCCTGCGCAATTCCATTTACTTTTGTGAATAATCAGAACTATATCTGGGAATTTCGTTTTAATCCTTATCCACTTTCTTGAGAGGAGGGAATAGCCAGTGGTCATAAGTGTGTCACATGGCATTGATATTTCTCAAGGTTTATATATTTATTACCTCATTCAATATCCTCTCTTTAAATAATACATTCTCGTGGGAGCAAACTCATTTATTGCTCTCAATTTCCCATTGAAAGTTGGTTTATGGCAATGAGCAGAGACCGCGGGGATCTTGGAATACCAGGATCAGAAACCTGCGGGACGAGCGCGGTTGCACGAAGGTAAAAGGCCGTTAATAGAATATAAATTGGAATCATGGGCTCCTTGTCATTAGGGATGCAATTTGTCCAATCCTGTGATTACCTGAGAGGGCTGGGGTAATTTGATTTCTCCATTCCATTACCTGGCTAGCCTTATCTAGCCGCTCCTCCTAGCCTCACCATTAGTTCCCCGCTCCGGCTAATCTAGACTTTGTTTTACAATCAGATCACTGGCGGCCCACACAGTCTCTGTCCCGTTACCGCCTCAATCATCAGCTATTATACTTTTTTATTAAACTTTTGTTTACGATTGATGTCGAAGTGTCACAAGGAATTGTGTAATAGTATAATAAGCTGAAGTACAGGCAAAGTTGATAAAAAAACATGGAATTCAGTTTATGATTTTTTTTTATAAATAAATACTTTTAGTTTTTTATTAACGTAAAATTTTAAAATATTTTACTTGAGTGTATTCGATATTGAATATAAAATAAGTATATTTGAGTCGTTCAGGGTTAAAATCCGTTAAGTCCACATTTTTCGAAACACATTTATTTTATTTTAAATGGAAGCTTAAATGCGCCTTTAGCTACCAAAAAATCGCGATAATATCAAGGACCCCGTATATATATAAATATATTTATATGTATTCTCGAAGGTTCGCGAACTACATGTTGGGAACCTCTGCTTCAGGTTATATACACAGTCGTACAAAAGCGATATAGTTTTCATTGAATTCTATTATGCGAGTTCTTTATATTTGCCATTTGAAATATAAAATAATCAATACAATTAGGATATATGAATAATTGCCAATTCAGTTGAAATTATTTTTATTTTTGAAAACAATTCTAGAATGTTAAACGTTTATCATCAGTTCTAAACATTAGCACTTAGTTACATATATAATATATGTATATATATATATATATATATATATATATATATATATATATATATATATATATATATGAAAAGTAACGTGTTTCATTTATCTAATATATGATAAATAAAAGAGAAATAAAGCAAATGGGGAGTTATGCCTTTTTAATATAATAACTTGATATTAATCTCCTTAAATGAAACATTTAAAGTAAAAGAGAAATGAAAATACGATAAAGAGCATAAACTTACCGAATAATTAATTTTTGGGCCGACTTTCAAAGCAAATCCCGTTATTTCTAAAACAAAATAGAAATTTTCTGCTCATGCAAGCATTCATTGAAATTCAAAATTTAGAAGTTTAAGACCAATCCAAGAATACAATGTTGAACATAGGTTCAAAGTATGATCAAGTTTTTTGTCTGTCCAAATATTAGAGTTTTCTAATTTTTTGTATTCCTATAATATTTTGAAAAATGGATATAACGGATTCGATTCTTTACCACTCATATGATAAACCTACCTTAATAAACTTGATTCATCTATGCCTTTAAAATTTGTAACAAGTAAAATAGGAAATATTTTAAGTGGACATAATACGATTCTGGGTACCAATAATCATTTCGCGATTTATATATCATTTGTTTTTGTAAGTTTAAAGTTATCAGTTCCAATACAAAACCCTTTATATCGCCCAAATCCCTATTAGGATAACTAAAAGCTTTTTCCTCCGTCTTTACGTTCGAAAGTGACTTGAGGATTACTGAACTGATCCTAACTCTAATGGATTTTGAGTGATTAATCGATCTCTATTCATTGGGACTGAATTTTCCCTGCAGGAGCAATCTCTCCACAAACCATGTGAATATTATCCTTTACGGTTTTGTTGTTTACGTCTAGGTGAATAGAAAACATATAAACATATTTGATTGTGGTGTTGTGATTTGAATGGTGGAGCAAAATGCCATTTATGAACCTACAATAAAAATTAATCATACAACCGGATTCCATTTTTTTTTTTCAAATTTATGTATGAATTAAATCTATCGCTATTGTTATATTGAAATTAATAATTTCACCCAACTCCAAATCATCAGACTAGTAACATTTAATCAAAATGAAATCCATATACGAAAAGCAAATCGTTCAAGAAATAACCATGTCTACCAAAGTACGTATAGGCTAACTAACTAATCATGATTTCATTGAGAGAGCTGGTGATTAAAAGAAAACTTTTTCACTGTGTGGGTGTTCTGTTAAAAAAAAGAAAGGATTTGCTCTGAAATATCACAAACAGGCGCTCTTCAACATAAACTACCTGTACTTCATCCATGTATACTATTATATAAAAGGATACGCCATTATCCGTTTGTCATCACTAACCACGAAAACTGCTGAACAATCTGAACCAAATTTTAACCTCATCGTCTTTACATCTCGAGGAAGGTTTGGAAATAATACAATTTACAGGTTTTTTGAAATAATTTGTTATTAAAAAAGCAAGTTTGAAAATTGACTGATAAGTGGCGTGCGCCATTCTACTTAAGACGTTACAATGATACGATGTATATAGTGCATGAAATTGATAATAAAATTTACAGGTATTCAATTAAATTATTAAAAAAGATTTGAATCTGTTGTGCGAAAATGTGGATCCTTGTGAATTTTGAAAAATGACAGATGCGTGTTCAGCATCATTCCGCAACAGATACCATTTACAATAGTAAACTACAGTAACCCATCTGTACCAAATTTTAATTGTATTATTTTCATAGTTGTAGGAAGGTTTAGCAATAATAAATATATAGATGTATAATTTTGAGCGGCAGAAACGATGTTTGCCATACTGTCATATACTTTTAAGGTTAGAAATTTAACTTAATACAAGCAGACGGAATCAATAAAATTCTGTTAAAACTAGTTTACTGAATTAAAATGTCGATCCTTTGCTTTATGAAATAGTGTGTAAAAATATGATTCATGGCCCTTAAGTCATAAGAACTGATAGTGCAGTCCACTATCCGCAAGAGTTTCTAATTGTAAGTACACTATAATTAAAAATTGTATATATAGTTATGCTTTTACGTAATATTCAACTACCTAACCATTGCAATTTCAGACAGGTTAAAAATTACTGTTATGCGTGAAAATATCATTGAAAAAATAATGCTGAATTGCACAGTTCAATACAAGAGATTTTTATCGATAAACAAATAAAATTATTAGAGTTTAATTAAAATTATTTAAGGAGAGGTAGATAGTTGGCGTATGCAGTCATAAAGATACACAGTAATAAAAAAATAAGTTTTTTAATTCCAACGTTTCAACTTGCATTGCAAGCCTTCATCAGTAGAAAACAAAAAAAAAGGTATGACTAAATAGTAGAGAGTATAAAAAACAAAGGTATGAAAAGAATAAATATGTATATAAGAGTAAAGACAATATCTAAATTTAAAGAAAACAATACATAAAGACTATTAAAATAAGATCAAAATTAAAAGGGGTGATAGATAATTAAAAAGTTAATGAGTGAATTATACAATATAATTGGTAAACATAAACACTGAGTAGATACCAAGTTAATGAAATAGTAAGGACCAGATAATGAGTAAGTATCTAAAGGCCATGAAGAATGCATATAGATTAATGAATTTATTTAAATCGAAAGGAACTTAAACAGAGTGATAGTTAATGAAAAGTTAATGAGTAAATACTGCAATGTAATTGGTAAATATAAAAAAGCGTAAATGCAAAGTTATTGAGATGGTGAGTAAATTCAAAAAATTATAGAATAAGATTAATAACAAAAGTTAGCTGTTTGTTTTCTACTTCTAGACCTGATGAAGGCTTGCAATGCAAGTTGAAACGTTGGCATTAAAAAACTTATTTTTTTATTGCTGTGTATCTTTATGACTGCATACCCCAACTATCTACTTCTCCTAATACTTAACAGTCAACTATACCTCATCAATAAAAATAAAATCATGTAAGTTCTTTACTGCGTGTGAGCGGGCGAAGTCGCCTAGTGGATGATAATATATATTAAATTTATAAACTGCGATCCTTAAGAAGTAATAACCTATAGCCGTTTATTTTCTGTTGGATCTATCTTTTGCTGTTCTCGTTTGATGAGATGGAGGGTTATAGGACTGGATCGCAGCGTACTTAGCAAGATGTGAAGAGATTCCTCTTCGGACAATGTATAAATAAAAATGATTACGTGGGAAGGTAGATCGGGGGCGTTAGTTAATTCGTGAGCAATCAGGCCGGTAAATTGGGCACTTTGATAATTACCCAATCCACACCTGGGCACCTATCTCGGCTCTTTTAATTATCCAACCTCTATATAGCCGATAAATAAGTCAATTTAGATTAGAGATCTAATAAGGGATAAGGGGTTCGATCTTGTTAAAGCCATGGGTAATGACACTTGATGGGGTAGGCCAGCGGTAAATATTTAGGAACTCACATCTCCATCATGTATTCAATATTATAGGGTCATCATTACGAGAGATCAAACGTATTTCCCAGTACCAAATGAGGAGTCTCAATCATTCTAATGACCAAATTTGTCCGCTTCAATTAGATTTAGTAGCCCCACCTAGGGGATGTAATAATTGTATTGTATTCGGGCCTTTCCCTTCTTGATTGACGTCCTCCTTTGTGTACTTTCATTTGATTGTGACACTGCTATTTGGATTATGTCATCAGCATTCCAATAGTCTTTAAGGACTTCAAAACTATGAGTTGAGGACTTAATCCTATTCGGCTCTCAGCACATATTTCAAAAAATATACGAAACCTCTTCCAACACCATGGAATTGATCCTCGACACTTTGGTTTAAAAAGAAATCACTACATTTTTTAAAAGATAACCCACAGAGAAACTAGAAAAATCAAATAAATTAATTTAAACTATTGCAAACGCCCGCGGTTAATGTTATCTTCAGATCCCACTAAAAATCTATTTATCCTCAAAACAACAAAAATAATAAAAAGAAAAGTAAACAGTTAGCAAGTATTTTGAGAATATATTATATGAAAATACACTTCGTACAATTAATTTTACACTCTTTAACATATTTCCTTTAGAATTTTTGTTAATAATAGTATATTTATGCAGAGGATGTGTGTATATAAGGTTTTTATAATAACAATAATACAGGGGTCATGAATTTATCCTATTATATAAAAGGACATGGCGTTTTTCGTTTGTGATCACTAACCGCGAAAAAATATTGAACCGATTTGTGGACTATCAGCCATGCATTTTAACTGCATTATCTCATAGTCCAAGGAAGGTTTAGCAATAATAAAATTTAAAGAGTTTCAATTAAATTGTCATAAAAAAGAGATAAATATGTGGTGCGCAGTGAAGTTTGACAACGGAGCGGTAGGTGGCGAAGCTCCCATTTGATAGAGGTTCCTAAGATACGGTTCTAACACACGGTTAGAAATGTGTTATAAAAGTTACTTAAGTTCAATTACATTATTAAAAAAAGCTATTAATATGCAATGCAATGTATTCTGTAATAGAGTTTGCAATGGTAAAGCTACTGTACCAAATTTTAACTGAAACATCTTCATAGTTCTATGAAGGTTAACAATAATTAAGTTTACTATAATAATTTAAATGTACAGTCTTGGGTGACAGAAACGACGTTTGCCAAATTGTCATATACTTTTATGGTAAGAAATTAAAATCCAACCAGATGAATAGATAAAATTATTTCTGCCAAATTAAAAATTATTGCCAAATCATTATGTCGACCATTAACTTTTTGATATTTTGTGTAAAAATACGATTCATGGGCCTCGCGGATTATTTAATTTGTTTTCGCCTTGCAAGATTGACAATACCTGTTCAAAAAAAGATATCTCAAACAAATCAGTGGGGGGCATGACCTATATTTTCGCTGGAGATTTCGGTAGGCTATACCCAAGATTTCAAATAGATCTAAAGCCATGCAATAAAAGCATGTTTGAAACTACATTGAACAGCCTAATTAATTGTGAATAATATATGATAGTTCATCTTGTGGAAGGATACTTTGAATTTCCAATTCATTTGAAAATTGACATGGAACAGAAGAAATAACTGTAAATGAAGAACTAGATAAGATAATGATTTGATTTTTGAAATTTATTCAGATTTATTTAATAAACCGTACCATTTATTTTGCGAAAGACCTATAATTTTGCCTAAAAATGTTATAGCAATATATATACCTGGATTAGTTATAATTGCTTATTATAATGCTTATTATATTGCCTAGCGCCGCTAAGGGGCGGTGCTAGTATAATATAATATAATATAATGGTGAATAAAAACCTGTACCGCAACAAACTATGAAGGGTCTTGGGTTCAATACTTGTTCAGTCTTCTTGTAGAGCCTAGCTAGCCATTGATTCCATCCAGCACTAGTCGGTTGTATTTATTTCATTCCATAAGTTTCTTCAAAGTTTCTCTGGCACCACCATTCTTTTGGGTCTTCTTATATCCATCTTTTCTTGATAAATGGTTTTGGCTATTTGTTCCTCCCGTATTATTTTTGGTAATGGTTCGGATCGGCGACACCAACCCCTGAACGCGCTCTGAATACCTTTTATCGATTCTAACCTTGTTCCGATTTATTTTGATGTTCTAGTCGCTGCTTTTAGAGGGGAAAGGTTATTCTCCTACATTTACTGAGAAACTCTAAATCCCTGTTCAAAGTAATATTAACTTCTGTTTACCTTATAATATTAAAATGAGAAATAAGGAAATATTAAAGTGGAAATAAGGAAATATCGAAATGTAAGACACTAAATCAATTTTGGAATTAATATTAATTTAATCAACAATTAATATACTACTGAACCACCAGTAAAGTTAATTCCTGATGAACTTTCTGTCAGAGAAGTGATAATAACAAATTATAAATATAAAAAAGACAGAATCCTTAAGTATTTATTTGGCATAACTCCTATTTATTTAACATTTGTAACTACATGTTTCGGAGATAATGTTCCATCATTAGGCTTCTAATTTTTTTTAAAAACACATTAATCTATAACATTATACCAATATTTCTACAATTATATAGTAATGTGTCATTTACCTCTTAATCTGTGATTATTTTCACATTGTCAATTCTCCATGTTATAAGCCATTATATAATATAAGACAGAATCCTAGTTGAAAGTGATGATGTTAATTTCTGCTATATTTTCTCATGAGAAGTGGAAATAAGAAAACATAAAAAACCTGTGATATACTTTCTCACATTTATTTATAAACTGATATGTTTTATTGAATTAATTATACAATCTGTCTCACTTTAGCACAAAAAGTAATATGGATGACAAAGAATCCATTCACAAAATATGTATACTGAAACTTTATCACTGAAATTGAACAAATACAAATATATAAAACATCAAATCCATGTACAAATAAATCTTTTTAAGTTTCATAACACTTTTACAAGTTGTAAATTTTATCACTTAAATTGATAGAGCAAATATAAATATGTAAAACACCAAATCCATGTACAAATTAATCTTCTTAAGTTTTATAACACTTTTACACATAAGATTAGATGAAATAAGAAAACATGAATTCATAAAACACATAATCCTTTATGATACTCATTTTGTTAACTTCTGTTTCACTTATTTACATTTAAGAAGTCTAAATATCAATATAACAAACTAAACAACACAATCCAAGTTGAAACTGTAGAAGTGATTGTTTACATGTGAGGTTATAGGAATGAACTATCGAAAAATGTAAACATGAAGTGAAGCGTAAGGATCGAACTGGTCGGTGTAGCGCGGGTCAACTTAGTTTGGTGGTGTCGCCGAACCGTTACCTTATTTTTATATGACTATACCATTAATTTCCATTGCTTGGAGTTGGCTTTCGGGCTTTGTGGTAATAATCCAGGACTCATTGGCATAAGTCCATAAGGGGATAAAAATGTTCTAGTATTTCGCATTCTTTACATTTTTGCTTCTTCATTCTTTTCTAAAAAGCCTACCTTAATTAAACAGAAGCAGCTGCCATCCAATTCTATACTCGCTCTAATGTTCTATCTAGTTAATTTGGGTTCCTAAATACTTGAAATCGCTCTCGCTCCATACTCCTTAGTCGAAATAGTCGGTCTCCGCTATTTCTCCTTACCTTCCTATCACCTAATTTGGTTTTGCTGCCCTTTATTGCTATGCTGTGTACCAAGGATTATACTAGGAGGTTTGTGCAAGATTACGCTCAATCCCTAAGTTTTTTCCGAATTTAAGGGTACTCAATTTATAGAGGCTGGGTGTGCCTCAAGAAGATCTGCGGATGAAATTACAGTAATTATATTTTCTACCTTCAGCCGGACTCGAACTTGGGTCCCGAAACTTGAACAATAAATGATTTTGTTTTAACTTTAAAATATATAAAAAAGTTTCCTCATTCTCGAATTCCACCAATAACAATCAACCACTGCTGCATGTATAGTTACAATCCACAATGCCTATTACAGCATATTATATATACTATTATAACTATCTGTTAGTATCGGTTGATATTAATTGAGAAATAAAAAAAAAAAGTAATCAACAAGAAACGGTTAAACAAAAATAAAAGCAAGGCTCAACACGACTATTTTTGTCATTGACACGCGAGGCTGCGGCCCTTAACTTCCCATTTGGGCGTAATTATTCTTGTTTGGGTCTAGGCCGCTTTCAGTACTCGTTTGTATGATTACGAAAACACACCAGGCTTTGATGGGAAAAATAATTTGATATTTTTGTTTTATTTATGAAGCTATAACGATTTCCTTGTAGTCACCCATTATGAAACAAACTTATTTATTATAATTAAAATAAATTCACACAAACAAAAAATGACAATGAATGAAACAAAGATTTGTTTAAACGATTGTTACAAGAATGTTGCATATAATTCGTTATTTTCATTAATCGGGCTCAGTATTTAGTTATATAAATATGACATAAACTAATCCCCCTGTCGCGGCTTCGCTTGCTCTCATAAATAAAGAACTTAAATAATTTTAGCTATTAATTGAAGTTTTATTCGTTTATTGATAAATATCATTTATTGAAGTTTGCAATTGAGCATTATTGCTTTAACGGTATGTTTACCCACTTCAGTAATTTTTAACCATGTTGAAATTGCACTGATTACGTGTTAATAATGGACTGCATTATTTTACAACTAAAGTCCCATTAATGATATTTTTACATCCGAAAAACAAAGGATCAACATTTTGATTTGGTAACAATGTTTATTCGGCAGAAATAATTTTATTGATTTCATCTGGTCGGATTTTAATTTCTAGTCATAAAAGTAAATGACAGTGTAGCAAACCTCGTTTCTGCAACTCAAACTTGTACATTAAAGTTTTAGTATTGGAAATTATATTGTTGCTTCCAAGAACTATGATAATGGTGTAGTTGAAATTTGATACAGAAGGGTTCAGTAGTTTTATCATTGTAAACTATATTGCCGAATAGTACTAACCACATATTGGTCGATTTTCAAATTTTATTGGGATTCAAATGTTGCACTACATATTTCAATATTTTAATTGGATATAAGTAAATTTTAGTATCAATTTCAAGCTCTATACAACAGGGTACATTGGCAACCTCTTATGTAGAATGGTGCTCGTCACCTATCGGGCAATTTTCAGACTTCACATGTTATCCACATAACAAATTAATTGAAAACCATTTGATTTTATTATTGCTGAACCTTCCTGAAACTTTAAAGATGATGTGGTTAAATTTTATACAGATTAGTTAACTAGTTTTCGTGGTTAGTGATCACCAAAAAATAAAAAAATAAATGGCTTGTATTTTTATAGAGTAATTTTAACTACAAATGGTGACAAAAACGCCATTGAAAAAAAATCTTAAGCCATAAAATTTAGCTATCCATACTATATCCACCAACAGCTTTTTCAATACAAGATAATAGGATAAATTATAAATAGTTGATATTAAAGAAATACCTAAAAAAAAAAATTATAAATATTAATTGGTTTCCATTTCGATTCTAATTCATGAATGAAACTTCGATTCTAGAGTCTGTTATTAATGGAACCGTTTGGAAAACATTATACATTTCGAAGAAAACTTCAGCAAACCATGGTAAGCTTATTTTAATTTTAATCGGTACAGGTGTAGTGGCAGGTCGTTAGTGTTGAGTATCACCTGTCCACAGGTAGGCGGGGCCTTCGCCACGTTTACGTCTGCAATTACTTTGCCTTTACTACTTCATTATTGGAAACAGCATATATTATTTCTTTAAATCTATTTATTGAAGTTTAACACATAATAAAAAAAATAATTTTAGTTATTAAGCTAAAATGAATATTCTAATGAGATGACAAAATAAGTAAAGAGAGAAACAGGTAGAATTTCAGAGACCCTGGAGGATTATAGGGACTTAAATGGAAAACAAGATCTTTCAATACCTAAATACCGATATATCGCGATTTTTTTAATTAAAGGATACTTTAAATATTCCTATCACGTTCAAAATTTAATGTTGTTCATTATAAATTAAACAGTGAGCAATAGGGATATATATATATATATATATATATATATATATATATATATATATATATATATATATATATATATATATATATATATATATAGTGTCAGGTACCAATATTATGAGTTCAACAATTTAACTTTCACATATCGTTATCAATGGATTGTAAATAAAGAAAATGTAAGAAAGGGTTCGACTTGCTGATCAATAAACATCATAACACACACAAAAATATACATGGCCTGGTCTTTTACTGTATGAAAAAATGAAAACTATTTTTCCATCTCAAGTAATACATCAGATATTCATTATGAAATAAAAACAAAATTATAATGATCATAATCGTAAATTACAGCTGTCATTTAAGCTAACATAATAACGCAATGTTTGTAATATTCACAATAATAGCTGTAATTGAATGCTGATTAAGGGACCATTGCCCATTTTTAGATATATATGTAAATAATTTTAAATTGAATCAAGCATGGTAATAAGGTTATAAATAACACCGGATGGATAACATAATAACTGTAATTAAGACTTGCTGCATTAAGGTACGACAAATAAAATGAAACGTTAATTGCTAAATGAAAAATGTTCCACGGATCGTAAGAATCGTAAGAATGTGAAGGGCATATTGCTGGGTGTCAAGGTTCTTTGGATAGACAATTTACACCATCGCTTAACTCTGTTGCTTAAAATATAGATCTATTTTAAAAAGAAAAGGAATTTTATTATATTTTACTTTAAGTTATAAATTTACATAATTTTCAAATATGATGAAAAGAACCAATGATGCAAATGAACCCAGTGATGACAAACAAAAGCAAGCTTCCTCCCTTATTACCATTAATGTTATCACCAACTTACAAATTTACTATAAATTTATTAATTTATAGAAAAACTATGATGGACGGTTCTAGGCCCCATTTTACTTATGCATGATCGACAAATCGGAATCATTAATAAACAAATAATGTTTGTTCACTTAGAATATATCTTTAGAAAATGTATTTTAAGAAAAAATAGAAAGTATTTTTAGGAAATATAAACAAAAATGAATGATGAGAGAATACAAAGAGTCGGTGAATTTTATTTAATCTGCGATTGATGCACACTTATTCCAAATTTTATAAGCCCCTTTTTCTTCTTATATTAATCTTATATAAAGTTACTGTATAAAATAATTTATATAATATATACAAAGTATTATACTAAAAACAATAACCATTTGATGGCCCAACGAGTTCATAAACATAATTAAATGTCGAGAGCAAAACATAACAGTATTCATACTGAAAAAAAAAAAATAAATAAAGAAACCTGCACCACTACAACCCATGAAGTGTCTTGAGTTCAGTACTAAAAGGTGAGGATGTACTGTACAGAAGGCGCAGTTTGAGAAGGCGAGGTGGTGAGCCGGTACGCTACTACCATTTTACGAAAGTTGACTTGAAACGCCGTTCTAAACACATTTATGCAAGGCTTTAGTACGAAATGAGTAGTACACCCTGTCGCCTTTTGAATGTGTACCAACCCTCCTGGGCCAAATATTGTTAAAGGAAGAGAGCCGAAATCACTCTCAAACGTGCTAGGCTTTTTCCCCAATTAAGGCTTTTACTTTATAGAGCCTGGGTATGCCCAAGAAGGGAATCCCTACTTCGAAGTTGATTCATGGTTAAACATCAGATAATATATTCCCTGCCTTCAGCCGGATTCGACCCAGGCCAGTAACTTAGCAATTTAGTGCCTTTTCCACTAACCTACCGCGCCTCCCTATTTATCTCGACAGTAAACAAAAACATTTCCCAAAGACGTATATTTAAAAAAAAAAAAAATTTCAATTTTCCTTTAGAAACCTTCCTCATTTATGGACTATTAAAATTTGGCACACTGGAAGGAAAAGAAGTACTCGTAATAGAGATGTAAAGTATCATCCGTTATTTAAAAAAAACAAAACATAAAGGAATAATAAAATACAGAATATGATAATACAATTATCTAATAAATAAATAAAATTGATCAATACAAAATTTACTTAAATAATATTCACGTCCAAACTGAGTGTCCTTCAAGAGACTCCCCTTTTTATTATAAGAAGGAAAACAGAGCACCTAGAGACTCAAGCACATCTCTCCTGTCTCGTCACTGGTTCGCAAGCCAGTACAATAACACTATGTAATAAGTATAAGAAAGAAGGAATCGAGGGGTTCCGTAAGGATATAATGCAATTAGTCAAGACAGTTTTATCGGAAAGTTATTTCAGATTCGAGTTAAATTCCTTTTATCTCATTACTAACTACAGTACTTATAAACGATAATTTACGACCCCATTGAATACTGGAATCAAGATTATTACAGGAAGAACAACTAAAATAAATTACAATGACTTATAATCATCTACTATAAAATATTATAAAGGAGATGGGTTACTAAGTGAAAATTTAAATTATCGAATATAAAATAAAGGTTTCGCAGGTGTTGTTAGGACGCAACTAAGGCTTCCAGTCCTTATTAGCCGACAATCCGATCGCGGACTCATCAATAAACTAATGACGGGCTAGCGCGAACCTGGAAATTATTATCAAATTACGGATAACTCACTTATAAAATTCAAAACCATTATGTAAAACAAATTTGGGCGAATTATAGCGGCTGATATAGGAGGCCGAGGGGCAGGTAGGTAGGTGAGTATAATTCGTTAGGTAAAGTGTAGGGCCCGGTGATTACCGACAATCATGGATAATAGCCAACGGAAATGAGGTAGCAAATGACCTGCTCCTTTAATTGAACCTGCCCCTCGAGGAATGGTGAGGAAGGCCGAGCATTCTTCCGTCTTCTGCTAAGACAATGGTACACGCGCCGCCTGTCGTTCCCGAAGCGAGGATCATGGCTGTTATTGACGACGATGTAGGTCATTAGATAGCACGATTAGCTCAGTCACTGGTGAAAAATCCCGAAGAGCAATCATTTCATGGTTCTGTTCTGTTATGTTATTTTGTGATGTTGGTGATCATCCCAAAATAACATAACAGTTACCGACTTACAGTGAGCCAAAGAGAATAGAAGTTTATTCAGTTTTTGTTATGAGTTTATATTATAACTAGGGATATGTCGATTCTCGATTCCACCGATTCTTGAGTAAAGAATAGATATCGAGAATCGATGACCCAAAGTCGATTATCAGGAACCGATCGATACCGTTGGTAATCGATATTTTGTAATATATAATTTTGTAACTGTTATACATTTCTTCTTAATGATAAAAAAAAAATTTAAGATAATCAATTTTTAAATATATTTTATACCTTATAATAAGAGAATGATTTTCCATATACTTCATCAATACAGATCCATAAAGAATTATAAAATTTTTTTGTAAAATCAACCATCAGTACTGCAAGCCAAACTTCAAATTTTTGAAAATATGTATTCCCTATTGGAAAATGGAGAAAAGGGATTTCTATTTCAATACAACTGCCAAAGCTTAATCACTAAATAAATTAATGCGGTTAGACAATAACAGCATTTTATAATATTTTCAGAATCCCAAAATAAAGTATAGTTTTGACTTCATTAACTTCATGCTGATATCGGTTTTCAAACATAAATATACTATTAAAATCGAGTTCCAGATGTAGATATATATATGCACATGCATTATACCTTCTATGGTGTTTAGAGAAAGGTTTTTAGCATTGGTGATTCCTTAAGTAGCAAGGAAACCCAGAAACTTTGAAATATGTATTTATCTTCTTAAATAATAGTTAATAATATGAATTATTTTTAGTACATTGCTTGTATTGCAATTATCTTATATATTGAATTTTTTAGATAATAAATGTTATTTGCTCATTTCATGGGTTATTACTTTATATATATATATATATATATATATATATATATATATATATATATATATATATATATATAAATAAGATTTAGTATGCTGTTTAAGCTCTCATATCGATTATTTAATGTTATAGCAATTTATTTATAATTCGAGGTACAGGAACCGAGAATCGAGAATCTCTGATTATAACAACGTTTAACGAAACATCAGAGTAAATTCTGACCACCAATAATCTCAATTCCAACACTTTTTTCCAACATACCTAAATCAAATAAATGACCAAAATTACAACCATAGCTTCTATACAAATGTAAATAAATCTTTGAATATTTCATCAACATGCAAAGGTTTTCGATTAAATAGCTCCATTTTAAGTTGATAAGAAAATCAGAATTAATTCGAAATCAAGGAGGATGACTTGAATGACTAGAAGTATGGTCTCATATACTCATGCTTATCCACACAGTAACTCATTGTCAGTAAATTAAACCGTAGAAAATAGGGTTTAACAGTTTATGCCCTAAATGACCATGAATGTTGACACTTTTGACAATAGGAATAGAGTGGCAAAGGCCATAGATATCTCGTAATCCATTGTCTGCCCCAAGCCAATTGGTGATTCGTCTGTGGGTAATTAGGACCGGGAACAGGCGCAGTAATTGGCGACAAAAGCTACATGTGGGACAGTTAATTGTATTATTGCATGCTGGTCGGAATTAGTGGTGTGTTCGTATTACTGGCTGTCGGTGGGGAGGGGCAAGCCTGTTATTTCGTTGTCAAGGCTTCCGACTGTTGGAGAACCGTTCAATTCTTCACTGCTCTGGCAGTGAACGCGATTCCTAGAGAGCTCTTAGCTCGGGGCGACCACACGTGAGCATCGGATGTGGGCTACAGGAAGTAACAGTCCTCTCCTATTAACCTATGTCACTGCGCTGTGTGAACCTTCGGGAGAGGCTGTTCATTGCGACAACACTACAATTATGAGTAATAAATATCACTTTCAAATATTTTATTTTAACCACGGATCAATACATCATAATAATAAAATAAATGATTGGATAAATAATAAATTTTATTTATATAACAGCTGGTGGATTAACTACTCATCTTAATGAAGTAGAAATGCTCCTAAAAAAAAAGTTGATAATATTAAATACCTTTTTTAGGCACCCTCCTGAGAATATTAACTATTTATTATTTTTGTAATCAATAATCGATCTTTAGAAAGATCATAATATTCACAAAAAATAAATTCGATAACTTCTAAAATACTGAATGAAGTATTACGTAAGCTACTGGTATTATTTTATTATTAAAATTAAAATATATTAATTCTTATTTGAATTGTAATATAAAGGAAACTATTTTCAATATGGACACGATATATTTTTTGGTATGATTGAACTTCAAATTTTACAATTAATTATATAAGCTTATTTATTTGAATTATGGTTTATTTGTTGAGTTATGGACATAATAAAAGGCTATTATTATCTAAGCTAAGTGAAGTAAATTGCTGGGTTTTTCCTGTATTTTTCTAAAACACCCTCTAAAAAAAATAAAATAGAAAAAATATTACAAGGTTAACAAATAACTGCAGCTAAGTGTACAGACGACTATAAAGCTATAAGCGAAGCGCCTCGAACATTGCCGATATCACCCGAATGCCAACGGAAGAAATGATTAGCTTGGCCGAATAGTCGGCCCATCTCAAGTTACAGGTTATAATGTTTTCCTGTCCGCACAGGCAGCCCTGAAAATATTTAAATCAAACAGATTTATAAAATACTATAGATCGGTAGTTTAATTATTATGTAACTTCGTTAATTAATATACAATTAGATGATGATAATTTATCTTAACATTTATACAAAGAAAGAATGATTATGTAGTTATATCGTACTAACAAAAGTCCTAGCACATAAATATAGCTTTATTTTACATTATAAATTTTAAACAACTCCTTCCTCGGAAAGCCATCCTATTCCTAACATTCATATATAGCGCTGTACTCCGAACAACATATTTTCCTGATCCTTGGAAATTATCCATAGTCAAAATGATACCCAAACCCAAAAAGTCACCGGAACACTCTTCATCATATCTTCCTATTTCTCTTTTGCCAATCATGGGTAAAATCCTAGAAAAACTCACCTTAAAACGCTTGTATCCTATCCTAGATTCCAATCACATAATCCCAAATCACCAGTTTGGATTCCGAACATCACACTCCACTATTCAGCAATTTCATGGTGTGGTGGACGTTGTCTCCTCCGCATGGGAGCGTGGAATGTACTGCACGAGGGCCTTTCTCAATGTAGAACAAGCTTTAGACCGAGTCTGGCACCCGGAACTGCTTTACAAACTCCGTAAATTCCTATCTTCTACATATTTCCTTATTCTCCGCTCATACATCAGTGATAGAACTTTTAAAGCTAATCATAACTTTTCCTTTTCCTCTCTGCAGATGTTCCTCAACGAAGTATCCTAAGGCCAATCCTCTACACGGTGTATACAGCTGACATCCAGACAAATCCTTGCACCATCTTCACCTCGTATGCTGATGACACTTGTGTTTCATCAGTAAACAATGATCCCTTCATTGCTTCCCAGACACTCCGATCTCATATCATAAACCTTCAAGAATGGTGCCAAAAATGGAGAATCAAAATAAATTCCATCAAATAATTTTTACCCTTCCTCGTAAACCTACGACTTCCTGTCCTACAGTATCCTTTAATGATGTTCCACTAATCCCTGTAAAACAGATCCGCTACCTAGGACTCCATCTGGACAAACGTATTACTTGGCATCCACATACAAAACTACAAGAAACTCCTCGTCGATACGGAATTTGGGGCTCCACTAAGCCATCCAATTCATCTCGTATCCAATGCTTACAATCCAAAATACTTAGAAATATCCTAAATGCCTCTTACTTTGCCACAAACAAACTTATCCACCAAGCACGTGTTTTAAAAATGTAAATGAACCCGTAAAGACAATTTAAGCCCCCATGAACAAAAGCTTTCTTATAGGATTACTTTTGAGAGTTAGAATTAATAACGGTGAGTGAACCTTACGAAAAACATCTACAACATTAAGGTAATTAACACATGACTGACTTAAAAAAAACAAAAGAAATGTAAATGTTTCGGTAACCGAATAATAGACACCTCTCGTACTTTTGGACATGCTAATGTACTATCCACTTATATATACATAATTTAATTTCCGTACAGCTACAGAGATGGAATCCGATAAGGCATAATTGACTCCCACAGCCCACCTCATTTTACTTGGCCTAGCATTATAAAAATAATGGATAAAACATATCATTGCCTGATAGTTCTCACTAAAAAAATGTCACTTTACTGTTTGAGTGCCACGACCAGGAACCTTGGTATTCTTGGATCGAAAGCGTTTCCGATTCGGATCCTGTCTGTATTAATAAATCTCGAAAATTTTGTACGTTTATAAACTGTTGGGTATTCCGTCTTTAATTGGAATATATAAGGTCCTAATAAAGCCCCTCAAAAATAAATATTTGTTTTTTTTCTTTATTTTAAACTATTTATTATAATATTTGCGTACATAACTATATACATTATATACAACAAGTAAATTTGTGGAAAATTATTACAATGACATGCAAATAACTACTCATTAGTACCATTTAAATAAAAGTTCTACATATAAGGTTCCTTGGACATCTTCTGTTTAGATTAATCCCAGGATTATCGGCGATAGAGTGTGATGCAAGTTGGGAAATGGGTATGGAGTTTACTAAGAAAGGATAGGTATGTGGTTTAAGCCGAATCAGCAACGTATGGAACATTAAGATCTTATCGGATAAGTTTGTTTCTGATAATATTCTATAAGGAGCATTGAGGATTATACGAAGAATTTGAGATTGTAAGGATTGGATACGAGAAGAGTTGAAAGGTTTAGTGGAGCCCAAAGCTCAACTCCGTATGTCCAAGAGAGTAAATAGGTATATAATTGCTGTCAAGTAAATAGGTATTTTGTAATTAATTGGGAGTTTTAAACATTTGTCTAGAAAATTTTGGAGTAGCTGAAAACGACGAGCAGTTCCTTGTCTTTAAGTCTGGTATTGCTGCTCTACTAAACCATCCAATTCATCTCGTATCCCATCCTTACAATCCAAAATCCTAAGAAATTTTATTTGAGTGCTACTGATGAGTAGTTCTTTTCAAGTTCTGACATGTTATTGTAATTGTTATCAGCTTATTTACTTGTACAGTTGTAAATATCAATAAATTGATATAAAAAAAAGAAGAAAAAATGTCTGGTATGAGAATTCCAAGTAAGTTGTTCGCCCAGACGGAGTCGAAGGTAGCGAATTTGTACAACGGGGAACAGAGAAATATTATCAGTAAATTGAAATTTTATAATTAATATTATCATTAATGTTCTTATGTGCATGATAAATTCATTCCTGTGTTATTACAAATAGAATTAAAACAGAAAAAATGGTGTTATATAAATTAAATAAACTGTAGACTAAATGTAGATAAATTTTTCACATATGTGTTGGCACTAGGGACTGCTTTACAAACTTCGAGTATTCCTGCCTCCTACGTACTTCCTTATCATCCGCTCCTATCTCAGTAATAGAACCTTTAAAGTCAATCATAATTTATCCTATTCTTCCCTATTTATCCAATCTGCCGGTGTTCCTTAAGGAAGTATCCTAGGTCCTATCCTCTATACGGTCTATACAGCTGACATCCCTACACATCCTAGTACTGTCCTGACTACGTATGCTGATGACACATGTGTGTTATCAATAAATAATGATCCCTTCATAGCATCCCAAACACTCCAATCTCATATTATAAACCTTCAAGGATGGTATCAGAATTGGAGAATTAAAATAAATCCAAATAAATCTCACCAAATAACCTTTACCCTTCGTTGTAAACCAACGACTTCCTGTCCAACAGTATCCTTTAATAACATTCCACTGATCCCTGTTGAACAGATCCGCTACCTAGGGCTCCAACTAGACAAACGTTTAACTTGGAATCCACACACAAGACTAAAAAGACAGGAAACTGCTCGTCGTTTTCGACTTCTTCAACATTTACTAGACAAACGTTCAAAACTTCCGATATTCTACAAAAGACTCATTTACATGACAGTTATCAGACCTATTTGGACATATGGAATTGAGCTTTGGGGCTCCACCAAACCATCTAACTCATCTCGTATCCAATCCTTGCAATCCAAAATCCTGCGAAAAATCCTTAATGCTCCCTACTTTGTCACAAATAAACTTATCCATAGAGACCTCAATGTTCCATATGTTGCTGATTTAGCCCAAACCAGATACCTATCCTTTCATAGTAAACTCCGTAACCATTCAAATCCACTAGTCTCTCAACTTGCTTCCCATTCTATTCCTGACAACCCTCCGAGGCGTCTGAAAAGAAGATGGCCCCGGGACCTTCTCAAATAGAAATTTTATTGAAGTTCTACCAATGGGTAGTTGCTTCACAAGCATTATCATTTTATTATTTTTGTCATTATCACATTTACTGGATGTATGTTTTTATGTACAGTTGTAAATTTCAATAAAAAGATATAAAAAAAAAATATACATATGTGTTGAAGATATTTTGCTATTTAATAATTACTTATTTTAATCAATATATGATATATAACTAACCAACAATTATTTCGTTACGACTTTCTTTTAAATAAACTCCTATCTTACGACTTGGTCGTAAAATTATTAAAAAATTACCAATTCTGATGTGATGAATATAAAATGATCATAAATTATTTATATGATTATAAAACTAAATTTACATAAACTTTATAATATATTTAAGATTAATAACTGTTGAGAAAATAATTAATTCGACTGGCATGACTTATCGCATAAAAATGTAAAACTTATGTACCTTCTTGAAAAGATAATACTGTTTCTTGAGAGACAATAACCAAAAAATCATCAAGGAATTAGCTATACGCTAATCAAACAAAAAATAAAATTTTGAACAGCGAAACTAGAACCGCAATTTCGTGCCAGTCTTTTACTTTATCTAATGCCTGCTATTTAAATATTTAAATGTCGAAAGCTCAAACAGTATTTCTAAATATTTTAATTTAAAAAAAAAATACAAATTACAGGAAACGTTTACAGAGGAATCACGACTACAAATCATTCCTAACACATAACGTACATACTTCATTTAAATTGAATCCGTCAACTATACAACAGAAGAATGAAAAGTTGCCCAATTCATTTCTTTCATCAGATACGGGAATGAGGTTATACTAGATGCTCTAGTATTAATTTTACTGATAAAATATTATTAGCATTTCGTTTAACCCTAAAACGCTTACAGTTTTTGTAATCAATGCTTATTCAAATTAAAACAATTTAGCATATTTTTTGCTGATAAAACGATAATTATAGTGACGAATTGAGTTGGGAAGAGCTTTAGTTACCATACCTAATGTTCGATCCTACACTGTTTCAGACTAATCTGATCAATTCACTTAATTTTTGCATAAGGAGAAATAACTTCACGTAGTTGAAATACATATTAAATAACTATACTTTAATTCTTAAAAATAATTAACCAATTGATAAAATTATTGTTTATTAAGTTTTGAGATTAACAAAAAATGTTAAAAAATAGAGTTCAAAATTCCAATTCATATTTTTATTTTATTTTTGTGCAGGTTGTAATACATCCCTTCAAATGGCAGACGAACGGTCTTATCAAGAAAATGGAAGAGTACCTGAAATTTCCAGCTGTAACGGCATGCTGGAAGAACCAAGACGTAAGTACTCCTCTTCAATTTCGTTAAAACAAATTAAAACATATTTACTACAAAGGCGAAACTTATATTTAAATTATTTTAAAAAATCTTCTTTTCTTTGATCGGAAGACTAAGAAACGTATTTTTAAACACTTTGAATAAATGAATGGATGAAAACAAATTTTATTCTGTGGCTTACTGTTCCCAAAGAATAACATTAATGCACAATTACAGGTTCAATTGTCTGGCCGTATTATTTACAAGTTAAATGCTTCATGGCATATAATGTTGACAGAAAATAATAAGATAAAATACAATCGTATATGAAAAGATAAAATAAATAACATAATTATTTACATATTTGCGGAAGATTGAATGTCTAAAAAGTGTAAAAATAAATTATATTTAAAGGAGGAAGTAACCGGAGCAGCTTTATGTATAGGAGAGTGGTTAGGGAATTTCAGAAGGAGAAGCACGAATGATGAAGGATTTTTCATAGGAAGCAGTTTTATGTGTGGGGGTATACAATTTAGAAGTTTGGGATCTAGTGTTTAGGAGTTGGATAGAGTAACGCAGATTCAATAGGCCAAGAATATAGGAAGGATTTTTGGTTTTTAGAGATTGGAATAGGAATAACCCAGAAAGTATTACAGTAGCAATTCATGAAAAAGCCACCCAAGCTCAGAATAAAGGCAACAGTTTATCAGTATCCTCAGCCTCATCTCGAGATCACCAGACAGCCCCCATAAACCAAGCAATCGTAATCAAAGCATGCGAAAATAAGAGAGGACGCAAGAAGTTGACGGGTATTTTGGGGAAAGGCATCTCGAAATATATAGAATTGTTTGGAATGATGGTTTTTTTGGAAACTTGGGCGATATGGTTGTTCCAGGATAGGTGTCGATCAAAGGTAATTCCTAAGTTTTTAATAGAGTTTTGGAAAAAAATAGAAAGGTTATTGAGGTAAAGCAATGGATAGTAGTACTTTCTTAAAAAAAAAAATTGGATAAAGATAAATGTGAAACTCAACGTAAAGCATGGGAATCAATCTGGGAGAGTGATGCGTGTTCGACCAATTTGTTGGAGAACTGGTTCGATGTGGTTACAAACAAGATCACAAGATTCCACATCCAGTTAAAAAAAAAAAAAAAAAAAAATAGATATGTTTACAACAGCCCAGGAAATTACAACATGAATATGTATAAAAATTCGTTACGAATTATTTGAACAATGTTAAGAAAGTTGTTTCTGTATGTGTCTGTTGGAGATCGAAAGAAGGAAATTAGAAAAGTTACAATTAATCACACCTGTGGCAGCTAACTGAATTAGGAAATGAAATTGTTTCGACTGGCTGGGACGGGAGGAAGCAGCCATCCGGCCTTCTAATTGCTTGGGCTAAAGACATTCCCCTGTATCTTGTTCCATACACCTGCCTTATTTAGCTCTAAGTGAACAAGGCATTAGAGTGTTTGCGCTGTCCTTCACTCTCGACTTCCGACTATCAAGAAACTCGCATAAGAAGGCATTATAGAAGAGTTTCTTGGACGGTTTCTCAATATTGAAAGAGAATTTGAAAAATATGGCAGTTGGGATCAAGATAATATTAATATATGTAAAACAGGAATATTCATACAGAAATATGATGTAAATATTAAGAATTATTATAATAGGATATTCATAAAACGAGGATTTATATTAAGCTACTATATACATCCATGCCAAACAAGCTAATATATTTTTTTAATATTCTTTTAATTACGGTTTTAGAAACTTGTATTCAAGCATAATTGTAAATTCCGGAAAACTGGGGACTTAAATTAATGAAAACAGTGGTAAAAACAAAAAATTTATTGAATTTATTTATTGAATAAAAATAAAAAATAAATTATATGTAAGGTATGTACTGTTACTGGGTCAAGAGCTGTGAAAGGAGGCATCTGGCCGAAATGTCGATCAACCCCTAGGTTTTTCCACATTTAAGGGTCCCCACATTATAGAGGACGGGTGTGCCCAAGGAGGATCTCCTGATCTCGAAGTGGATTCACGGCCGATATAACAGAAAAAATATTTTCTGCCTTCGGTCGGAGCCCGGAAGCATGGTTAGTCCAAATGCCTTATTCACTGAGCTACCGCGCCTCCTTAATTTATTGAATACTTGAAAATAGTAAAAACTTTGTCATTTTTAATTTCTTATATGTAACATAGAAATATAAATTTAAAAGGCTTAGCGAACCCGAAGGCATGATTCCTTCAACCTCTGGCCACACATTTGTCTCTAACCCACTCCATCAAAACCCAAAACCTTGACATCAGCGAGGCGCAATCCTCCCATCTACGTCTAGATCTCTACCTCTCTGACGTTTACCCGACGGCTAAAAACTGATTTTGGAATTCATTCTTTGTTCAGTCCAACGAGTGAACATGCCCATTTTAACCGCCACCCTGCTATTACCTACCTGCACTCTCCGGATTGGTATCCAGCAATGTGAAGCCTTTTGCATTCCCCCGTATGTTCATCCTTTTTTGGATCTAATATTCTAAGCAGTGCTTTATTTAAAAAAAAAAAACTTGCAGCCGGTGTTCTTCCCTTAAAGTAAATTACCACCTTTCGTAAATGGATTCTTTATAGAAAGAAGTATAGTTAGGATCTCTTAATATTGAAGTGTGTTGCATTTCTTAATTAATCACTTTCTAGAGAGAAGGTGAGAACAAAGTAGTTGTGTCACCTAGAAATTTCATTTATTTTTTTCTAGATATTGTAGACACTAGATATTTAAACTGCTCTACGTATTCAAATTTAATCCTAGAGACAATAAGTAATTGAAATCATAGATAATTTTAAATTAATTTTGTTTATTATAGCATAGAAATGGAAAAATTTTAACTGAAACAAAACAAAACAAAATGTTTAGTGTGAGATACTGAAACATTTTGCATTTGAAATCTTTTCAAGCACATTATTCGGTATTAATATTGATATTGGTAACAGGAAATAATTGGGCATGCTTTAAACATCTGACGAGATAGATTTTATCGCCCAGTTACAGCCACAGAGTTAATGTTGTCGAACAATCGAGAAATGATTATTTAGCAAGGATATATCGAATTTCGATTCCACCGAATCTTTGGGAAAAATAATCAGTATTAGTATCAGGGAATAGATGATACAAAGTCGATTGACTTGGTAAATTCAACGATAAATATTTTCTTTAATTTAATAAGAAAATTCAATTTTCAATAAAATTTGCAATTGAGAGATAGTCATTATTTTTGAACAAAATGTGTATTGTTTGTTCATAAGTAATAGTTTTGATAACGTTAAAACTTGTATAAAGACATATGTATGATAATGGCGAGATTCTAATATATTACAACGAATTTATGAAATATCACTACAATTATTTGTGACAATAGAAAGCTAGGTTTTCATGGACTTGGGTAGTTACAGGTATTTGTTGTTGGTTTACGACGAGAACGAGAGGGAGGAACTGCCAGTGGGGGCATGTGTCATGCAAGGTATAAATTAATTTGATTATAATATTCGTGTGGTTTAGGGTTGACCACGCAACTGTCCCTTATCACAACCGATTTATCAGCCACTGAGACCTGAGTCCTTTATCGCTATCCACAATTATTCACGCATTCATTATTCATATCTACAACGGCATAATACCTGTACCATTTGTGGAGTATAATGTTTGCCCGAAAACCTGTAAAGGTAAAAAGGTTGATATGTGACTTTTTAATCTACTCTAAAGTCACGATTTTACAAATTAATTTGTACCATAGTACGATTCGATTCCTTCTGAGTGATTGATGTGTTATAAAATGGAACAAGAATGTTGTAAGGTAAAATATGTTAATAAAAGTTCTTTAAAATTTTTAATAGAAGATAAATAGAACTCTATAGAACTCCTACATGACGTTTGATGAATACATGTTTTAATAGATTTGTGGATCAGTAATTTGCTGGCTTATCCATACGATTGATATATGGATTCAAAATATTTTAAATATTTATAGATCACAGAATGAAGAAATCTAAGTATAATATACATTTATAGCGAACTGTATTACAGTTATTGGAGAGGTATTTTTAGTCTAGTGGTTCTATCTATTGGTTCTTTTTGCAAAAACCTGACGGCTACCAGAGAGATTTCTGCCTATACCAGAGTGGTAATGTCCAGATTCACAAGCAGCCACAAAATAAATTTGAACTGAATTCCACTCTGCCACCTCAGTCCTATGTTAATCACTCTGACCCCCTCCTCTCAAGATATGTTAAATTAGTCTGGATTTATTCTCAATATGATTATATATAAATATAAATATACCGTAAAGGTAAGTACAGAAATACACTCATGGCTTAATACTTGAAACAAATTTTTATTTTTATTTTTTTAATATTCCTATGTATATATATATATATATATATATATATATATATATATATATATATATATATATATATATATATATATATATATATATATATATATATATACATACATCTCAGTTCTGTCAACCAGTCCTCAGACTGCAGCATCTAGGATTTTGATTTTATTTAACGATTATACATAGTTTCATTGTCTATTATTGGCCTAAGTAATGGGGCGTATAAAAAAAAAAATGACGGTTTCTTAAACAAATATTTGTATTATTATTTCTTTGATATAAAATACAATTAATACTCAAAGTATAGTCCATTGTTATCTGTATCTTTCGACACACCACACTCCCTGACAAGTTCGCGAGTACTTGTGGTCGGATTTGACTCAACAGCTTCCTTCAGAACCTCATCAGTATCCATTAATGGCCGCCCGGAGCCCTTCTTCCTTTCCAACGTCGTATCTGCACTTCTAAATTTTTCAAAAAGTGCGCTCTTCAAGGACACCTTCCCCTTCGTATTTTATAATTTCATGAGTTGCTTCAGCGGCTGTGAAACTTTTTTTCCAGTTATGTCTTAAAATTACGAGAATTTCGTAGGGCACAGTCATGTTTCTTCTTTGAAATAAATAACTGAACTGAGAATTTTTTTTTAAGAAGTCCAGTGTTAGTAAACAAGCTTAGAGAATGCTCTAAAGAGATTATTAAGTATTGGTAAATAATAAAAAGCATTAAGATATTTACAGACTTTTGAACTCTGGAATTTGATAAAACGGTCATTTTTTTGTTATACGCCCTATTACATAACCTGAGATGTAGATGGTATCTATGAATCTAATTTAAAAAATAACTATTTCCAAACACTTAGACTGTTCTCTTTGTCACAAAACGTCACAAAACCCTTGTCATTTCTTCCTGATGAATTTCATAACGAAGTTTCTCTTGATTAAGTATGTTAATAAGGTAATTCTTGGTTGGGTTACAATACAGCATACAAACAAACCATACTGCAATTACGTTACGAAGATTAATAATAACATCCATATTTTGCATGCCAGTTCCAAGGGGTTATTATAAAGCAATAAGATGATAAATATTGATGCTGTCGGTGATACAATGCTAATTCAAGAATATTCATTTAAAATTTTCTTCATGAAAAAATGCTAGTGTATACACATTTATTCATCAGTGAGGAGTCCAGATAGCATCTAATCACCCTCTCTTTCTCACAGTTACTTTAATTATCGGCCTGGTATTAACTGAATTATCAACAGTGCACGCACATTGCATATTATTAAAGCTTCTTTTTCCTCATAAAGGGCATTAAAGAAAAAAAAAAGAATGTCTATAATTCAATCAACAAACAGTAATTGGGTGATGAAAAACTAGAATTTTCCTCGGTTATAATTATTTAATAAAGAAAAAAAAAAAAATTTTTTTTTGTAATATTTTAGAATAATTTTCTTAATGGAATTTAAAATAGTATTCCTAAACCCATGAAGGATTTTGTTTTCAGTACTTTTATAATAATGTACTGTCCCCAGGCTGAAACCTTGCATTACTGCCAAATTTTTATTCCTCAAGAAATATGCAAATACAAATAAATTTTCTACAGTTCGAAATTGGAACTGCGAACTAAATCGAGTACCTAAACTACAGTTTAGACTAAGGTACTGCGCCTAAATTCACAAATTATAAATAAAATCAATGTTAAAAATTATGTTGGTAATTTGGGCTATATTTTCTCACATTAGGGAAGTGGAAATAAGAAAAAGTCGATGTAAAAAATACTAAATCGATGTTGAAACTCATCTTGTAAACTTCTGTTTCACCTTTTTATATTTAAGAAGATGAAATATAAAGATAACACACAAAATAACACAACCCAAATTGAAACTGTAGAAATTGATGTTTACTTGTGAGGTTTGAGTCACTGTCATCAATATTACTCATTGCCCTTGAGTGAGGCAGCATGTAATTAATCAAATAAAAAGATTTAAAAAAAACTTGTGAGGTTATAGGAAAGAGCTATCCATAAAAGTGAAACTCGAAGTGAAGAGCCCGGAATCGATCTCGATACCACAGTACCTCCTACAATCGGTTAATACTTTCCAAAAAGAAATGTATATAAATTTAACACTAAAGTTCTCGATAAAGAAATGATGATTAAGTATTCATTATACGTTAAGACCAACAAAATTAGGTATAAGAAAAAAAAAGACTATTTATTAATAATTCAATAAATAAAAGTGAAAATTATACGTTTATAATCTAATATACATAATTGGTTTGAGCAGAACGATTTTAAAACGTAACACTCACAAGAATTTTAAAATAACAAATAAAACAATCAGAGAATGTAAACGAGTCTGGCGGTAGAAGGATAAAAGAATTACTAATTCGTAGAACTGTTTCCCTGATGTTACGTGACATTTATAATTAACGGGCTATATAATTAAATAATTATAGCTAAACATCAAAAGAAATCATTTCTGATGAATTTGAAATTATATAAGTCTTTTGTAACGTCTCGTCGAGTGCGGGAGGAGAAGGGAGGGGGTTTACACGAAGGAAGATCTCATCTCTGCAAGGTACCTCATAGGAGTAGGTTTGTGAGCGTGCGTGTGTGACCTTAATTTATTGTTCACGTATTAGGACTCTTCCGTGCTTAATTTCTCAATCTAATTTACATATCATGTTTCAGAGATTCCCAAATTCGAAAAGTAGAATTTTCGAATCAAAAGATTTTGTTTAGTCATTTTAATTTCAATTAGTGTCTTTTTTAAATTCGTTTTACTTATATATATATATATATATATATATATATATATATATATATATATATATATATATATATATATATATATATATATATATATATATATATGTGTGTGTGTGTGTGTGTGTGTTCCGTTTGGAAGTACTTCAGTAAAACCGATACCTATACCTACCGATATTAGCTCGTAATGATTTATACATATTCACGTTTACATTATATATTTCAATATTTTATACTATTGTACGTTGAGAATATATATCTTTTTTTTTAATTAAAATTTTAGATTTCTGAATTTTAGTTGAGGTACGCATGATGCTATAACAGGATCGTTGCAATTAGGATCAATGTATTTACCATCTCTATTGGAATTTTTCATTCAAAGACCACTCAGCGGTTGTTAATTACATATTGATGAAAAATATACACAAAACTCAAAATATCATCACAGATTTATATATTAGTCTGAAAAATTTAGGGAAAAAAATCAAGCATATTGCCACTCAGGAGACAAAGTTAGTTGTCAGCTTATTGATCAAGTAAATAGATAATTCCTTAGGTTTACAACTTGTAGATTTTTCGGTTTCTAATTGAAATATTTATATGGTCATTTAAATTAGTATTATTTATTACCGAATTTTATTATTTCTAATGTATTTAATATTAAGCTATTTTATTACTATAGATGAATAAGTCCATTATATATCGTTTTATTTACCCCTTTTGTTGGCAAGGTAATATAAAAAAAAAAAGAAGAAATTTACCCAGTAAAATCCCTTTCAGAGAGATTAAGACATTAATATAAAAACATTTGAGCAAAATTTATTTTTTTTAATATTAAAAATTAGTATCTTCTGAGATACATATTCATGATTGAGGTTCTCAATCACTCTGAGTATCTCTGTGATATTGAAATATTGGTAAGGAAGCTACAAGCACGTCAGAACATGCCTGAAATTTGTGAATAACACTTCAAAGTGATGGTATCTCATGCTTGGTATGCCAAGAAAAGGGTTAATTGCACTAATACACGTCAAAAATGGTCTAAAAGATATTAACAAATAATTATAAATAATAACCGAATTGTTTGAGAATTTTCAGAATGAAATTTCGACGATCCTTTTGGGAGCTCCCAGCCTTTTAAGATACCTGCACTAGCTTCTTTTCAGCAATTAGAGAGTGTCTTCTTCAATCTCTTAAATAAAGTAAACATGGATCAGTTCGGGTTTATCTATTTATCTTATTAATGAAATGAATGATTTGATAATGAATTTACAAATAAAAATATTACTAGCATTTTGTAAAATACCTTCAAATTCCAATAAAATTATCGTGAATAAATGTTATAAAAATTATCAGTGAGGTGTTTATAGGTTTTTAATAATTTGTTTAGTATTAACTAGTACATGCTCAAGTTTTTTTTTAGTTTTCAGTTATTTCTTCAACAAATACTAATTTCAACCTTTTGTTCGAATCCTTCCTCTTCCAGCTAGAGCTATAGGGTGGGTGGAACATCGCCCCGTTAGGGACTAACTTGTAATTCAGAACTGTTATAAACGGTGGTAGTTATTCATTATAGGATAATTCATATAATTTTCCCCTTTTGAGGCTACAAGATCTTTTAAAAGAAAATGGAATGAAATAACACGATGCTACTGGTTTAGAATGGTTCCGAGCCGTGTGAAAAATAAGTATAGACATTAAGAATGCTTTGTGTCAGTAATACAGACCAGCCGTCACGGTATAATTGCTACTGCTACAAGATACAACATAGATGTCGGCCCGTTTGAACGCATCAAAATTATGAAGTTTTCTAATTTAAAATATGGTATTGCTAGTCCAAAGTAAAAACTTGCTAGTTAAGAAATAATAAATAAGAAAATTTAAATTTTTTTTTTTTTAATTCAGAAAATAGCGGTCAGATGTTTTACAATTTATAAAGAAAAAATAAATGTTCTCTATTTCGGTACTTTATTTCTCTTAAAGGAGGCAAATTATACTATTTAACAATAATAAAAGAAGGGGGAAAAAAAATCGTACTATGACTAAAATGAATCACTTTAATTTTAAACCAATATATATTTCTTTCAAATTTGTCATATTTGTTTATATAGACATTAATTGATCATTAATCACTTATTCATCATTAATTATTTATATAGACGTTCGTTCATTCTGCAAATCCATTTTTAAGGAATCTATATTTCTGTCCAACTGGTGTTTCATTTTGTTTTGACTGATATATAAAAGTAGACATTTGCAATCCATGTATAAAATATTATTCTTTCTAAATCTCCCTTAACAAGATAGAATAGAAAAATAATTTTACTCTGGGACAATGACCACTAAGAATAACAAATAAGTACAGAAATAAAAACAGTTACCATACATCTGGTCAGAGACATAATGAAATGAAAAAAAAAATTAAGTAAAAATAATAAAAAATACAGAAATCTGGCGTAAAATGATTACCATTATTAAACATAATAAAGATAATAAGATAATATTTTCACATATATATATATATATATATATATATATATATATATATATATATATATATATATATATATATATATATATATATATATATAAATAAATTGTTTTAAACGAAATAAAATATACAATCTTGATGTTTATGAATAATTGGGGTCACATAAATAAAATATATATTTTTTTAGTAATGCATGTACTTTACAGGAAAGTAAAATAAACAATTATTGCCAACAATATTTCGACAATAAATGTAGTAGATGATGGATAGAAAAGTAGATGATGTTACATATTGGCAAATTAATACATACATTTTCAAGATCAATGAACGGATAATCAGTGAGCACTATGACAGGACAGTGTTGGGGATCCTGATTTTCGATAGACAATATTGAAGTAAACTGATACATGCTGATACATGATACGTGAAAGTATGCTGGATACATTTTTAATTCATAGCCTTCTGATAGCTTCTACTTCTATGTCTACTAATCATATTTATGTTTAAAAAAAAAAATGGCTCCACAACCTAAAGATCATTTTGTAAATTCCTAAAAAACTCATTCATCTTTTCTACTGATTCGGATTTTGTTCTGGATGAACTCCAGAAAAGATTTTTCCAGTACATCTAGAACTTCACTTTTAGTAAACAGGATACCAATTCAGAAATATAGTTTTGAATATTAATTCCATCAAAACCTTTCCAACCATACCAACCATATTCATTTTCCAATTATACACATCCTAATAACCGACCTCCCAGATTAATGCGGCAGTGGCCTCGAGACGTATTGTAAATATTCATTTTGTAGAAATTCCGGCAATGGGCAGCTTCTTTGCCCAAGTCCTGACGTCTCCTTCCGCCTCCAACAGATTTTTACAATAGTGACTGAGAGCAGCGATGGGATCCCATAAATGGAGGGTCAAGCTAAGTTTAGGGTTCTTCGGAATTCTTGTATATATTGTGTGATTTTATTCTTTTGTATAGCTATTTTTTAAATTTAATTTATTTAATTTTATATTTTTTTATTGTATGTCCCTAATGAGAGGCAGATAATAGTATTAATTTAATAAAACACTATTTTTCTAGTTCTGAATATTATTTTCTTTCAATAAATAGTTACTATCTATAAAATGGAGGAAAATACGGAATCTAATATATTCAATGAATATATATATATATATATATATATATATATATATATATATATATATATATATATATATATATATATATATATATGAGTTTTTTTTTATATATATATATATATATGAGTTTTTTATATATTTATATATATATATATATATATATATATATATATATATATATATATATATATATATATATATATATATATATATATATATATATATATATATATATATATATATATATATATATATATATATATATATATATATATATATATATATATAGATATATGTATTGATATATTTTAAAGGAAATTAATATTAAAAATGTAAAATAAAATAATAGAGTCCTTGTTTTTTTTTTAATAGACATTTAAAGAGAAAATAAAATAAATAAATAAACATTGCATTTATAACTAGGTAAGAATTTCATTTAATTATAGGCTTTAAGTAAAGTTATATCATGTTTTCAATCAAAACCAGTGTTTCCTTATCCTTAATTCACGTAATTGAGTATAGAAGGATAATTGTAGGGCAATTTTCGTTATTCACTTATAAGTGGAAGTGGAATTTTTATTTTTCTAAATGGCATCAATTAACATTATTTGTATACTTTATTGCCTGCGACGTAATAGGAGAAACTATGCTGCAATCAAATTACTAAAATAGCAAAGTATTTACTAGATGAAATTACAATAAGGTACACGAACCATTTACGTTCGATTTATCCTTGTCAATGCCAATGTTTTCGTCGTCCAGTTTTTAGATATTTTATAAAGGCTCAGATATATTTTCAAATCGCTTACTGTAGAACCTCACTAAAAGTTATATATAATAAAGTAAAAATAAATGAACATAGAAACGTAGGTTATATACACTAATATAATGAATGATATGTTTGCATAGATATTTTTTATCCAGCTATTTATATAGAAGCATTGGCCGTATTTTTGTAAGGTTTGTAGAAGACTAACTCACCTTTAAAAACGTTCAAGATAAAGTATGCTCTAAACGTCGTTTTCAAGGATGTACAGAGCGAAACAGTAAAAAAAAAAAAAACACAATTTCTGACACCAAAAATTTGAAAGCTTGAGTCTTAATATCCGTTTAAGCTACGATGATTATTTTCTGCTAAAATTGCTGAAATTTTAGTTTAGTTTGATTTTGTATATAAAAATGTTTTCTTTAGAACCAACTGTATAGCAAATATTTTGGTGAAGCGCAGAGAAGGTCGAAAGTTTTAACGGTTAGACGCTACCAATTAAGTGCTGAGCACACAGGGCGCGGTCATATGGTCAATGATCGCGCGATATTGATCATATATCAATGATCCCACCGTCAACAATTTGGCTAGGTCATACACAAAGCGATATTTGTGCGAGCGATCCAGTGTTGAAATAGGTTTCCCCGGAATAGTATGCAGTAGGGGTTTCCATCGGTTATAATAATTTCAAGGAACATGAGTATTTGGTCGCTTTTTGAAGGTCGAAGGACGTCTTTGGTTTCTCCTTTCCAAAAAATTGATTTTCGTCCTATTGATTAAATATTTCTTTTTTTTAAAAGGACAGTCACGTCCTATTTCATCCTTTCCCCAGGACACAAAGATATGATATTTTGAGATCTAATTATATAACATCCCAGCAAACCTTTACCCTGAGTCGAAATACCTACCACCTCCTGTCCTGATGTGTCCTTTAATTGAGTAACATTAAATACTGTGGAACAAATACGATATTTTGGATTTTATCAGGACAAGAGACGTACCTGGAATATCCATTCAAGATTGAACAGACAAGTCGATTTCGAAAACCTACCTGAGAAAATCTACCGACCGGAGAAACGTTCGAATTTACCGATGCAAATGTCTATGTGACGATTATCAGATCTATTTAGACTTATGGGGATCCACCAAAACCATTGAATTCTTCCCGCATCCAATCACTCCAATCCAAAATCCTTCTTCCAAAATTAAAAATCCTTGATGGTCCTTACTTTAACACAAATGAACTGATCAGCAATGCCCTTAATATCACATATGTTGCTAATTTGGCACGAACCAGATACCTTTCCTTTCATAATAAACTTAATCCTAATCCAAATCAACTTGTTGCACAATTTGCTACCCATTCTGTTCCTGGCAATTCTCCGAGGTGTCTGAAAATAAGATGGTCTCGGGATTTTCTTTCGCAAATATTTCATTAGAATACTACCAATGGGTAGTTCCTCTACAAGTTTTCAGCATGTCATTATTTTCCATTGTAAACCGCTTATTTATTAGATGTATTTGCAATACAGTTTTAAATTTCTATTAATAAAAGAATAATTTATATAACAATAAATATACTTTTCGACAAATATAATGTGTATAAAATATTTATTAAGAACATACAAGAGTATACAATAATAAGACGCAGAGGCCTCGCATTTCATTTAAATGAATAACCATGAATTCAACTAAGACTGGAGATTGAAACTAACACGTCGCATAGAAAATTGCCTGTGTCCGCCGGTAATTCTGTATTTTTGTATAACCGTACCGCTTATCGCGGCGGTAAAGACTAAACATTAGGACTATTATTAAGGATTCCGCCCAATATAATGTGCACCCTACGGGACTTCGCGGGAGGGTCGAATTACCCGGAGAGTCGGACTAGCGAGAAGCGGATTGGCGAGGTTCTACTGTATTTCCATTTAGATTAAGAACAGAGTATATAAAAAAAAAAGAGTGTCAAAAGGACACCTTCGACTTCCTGCCACCTGTGGGCTCTTGACTGACTTCTGTTATACAGACGTTTCATTAATGGGCGGACTAATTCTTCATCATCCCCGTGTCTTGGTGTGCGTGCGTCACCGGGGGAACAGGCTGTCGCCCGGAGGGCCCAGAAGCCAGAAGAAGGCTTATATATTATGTTGCCGGTTTACTATAGTAATTTGGGGCTGTTAAGGACTCGGTTGTAAATAAGCGGGATTTATTGGCTCATTACCATCTCGACATCATGTCCACGCTGCCCATCACCCCGGCATAACTCAGCCAGTTCATTATGTTTGTAGTCTCCTCTCCTCAGCTGTTAAAGGCTTGGGCTTCCGAATTTCGCTTATTATCCTCCCTTTTTTTTACTGTAGCCGACCTAAACCACTCTTGTACTAGTTAGCAATATTTACGATATTGTCATCACATCACTAACGACTTCTGTATTGTCAAGGGACTGATTGTAAAGCAACTTTCTTTTAAATGAATAAAGATATCAACGAATCGTTACTCAAGATAAGAACCCTTAACATAATTATGAATCATGAACTATTTACTTATTACTTTGTCATTTCTATTGGATTTTTTTTTATTCGAAGACTAGTTCCGAATGTTTAACATTCACCATAATTTTTAAAAACATACAAAAAATTCAAAATATCATCACTTCGCTATATAGGTTTTTATTTATTTTTATTATACCTTTTATTTAAATTTTTATGTTCCATACAAATGTATACTACATAGCTTAATATTCATATTTACATATAAATTGAACATATGGACATTTTTTTAGAAGCTAAAAGAAAGAAATAAAACATTACATACTGAATAAGAAAATTGGAAAATAATATGGTCTATGGCTGATTTTAGCACTAAATCTTTAAATTTTTAAAGGACTTTTACGAAGATGTTCTTTCCACCTTCTCAGTCCTTGGTTAGTTGGTCAAAGTTGGTCAAGCTATAGATAAATCAAGACACTCAACTTACCATGAATATTGTATTACTAGTATTTGACAATGAATGAGTCGATCAGTGCTTTATTTTGTGCAAACACCGTTTGAGGTACACCAGCACCGTTTGTCTGAGGTTAGTATCTGGTCCTCATTATTTATTTCTCTCCATATTTTTATTATTCATGAATTATCAGCTGTAAGTGAAAACTAAAGGTGATAAACCCATTACTGCATTGGGTATTTTCCTGAAATAATTTAATTCTACAACTCAACTAATAGCGGCGTTGACACTTCAGGTCAGTTGTGCCACACGTATACATGCACATGGAAGACTACCACTGGGCTCTTTAGACATTGGTGAATTCAACTCGTTGATACCGTTAAAAGGATCAAAACATCCATGTAAAGAGAAATTATAAAAAATGGAAGAATCTTTATAAAATGTTTATCTTGGGAACTAGTAAGACCACACATGTTGAACCATTCAAATAGTCCAAATTGACAATCTTTATTCCGCACTCTGGATATGCAAGTCTTAAGAATTAAAACACTGCGATAAATACCATAGACTAAGGTAGCAACAGCTGGGATATTATTTTCATTTGATCGGAAAGATGACCGCAAAAGCCGAACACAGTTCACAAAGTGCCAAAAGTTCATTTGTTCGGAACATCAACTAAAATTATGTGTTCAGTGCAGAAAATGTAATGTTGCCTTTTTTTTATATATGTTAGTATATATTAATACTTTGTATTTATACACTTTAAATAAACATAAATACTCAGATATGAGTAAATACAAATATTTTTTCGTTGGGGTTCACCGGTAGTGTACCTTTCATTGCATATTTTTAAGGGTAACTCGAGAGTTAAGTGATATTTCAAACTATAAAAATGAAATGGCTGGCACTTGTTCAAAAAAAAAAAAAAAATTTAAATGTTTCCAAATAAGCTTTACAAATTTGAAAAACATTATTATGATGATATGTATTTTATTACATTATATAATATTATTATTAAACGGATTTAAGCTTAAGTATTGTACTAATATCCCAAGGATTAAAAATAATGAAATATAACTTGTCCCGTTTTAAATAATCGCCATCATCAAAATGTAGCATAATACAAACATATTTGTTACCAGTCAAATGTATTGTTTGTATTTCAAGTGTTTTTATTTTTTTTATTATAAAAGTCAATTATGATTAAATGAAAGCTTTATACCTTCCTAGCTCTCTGCCTCTCTAGCCGAAGGAGACGAAGCTGTTAAGGGGCCAACAGTCGATGATAAGACAACCTAAGTGGCCACGCCGGAGCCTCGGCTTCGATAACCTGGTCTAGACTCACAGCCAAATCCCTTCATCCTTCCCTCTTTACGAATTAAAAATACCAAACAGAATTTCTATTAGATTAGAAATTAAAACACATAAGACAAAATTGTTGCGAATCAGATGAGGAAGTAAAGTAAATATTCTATGATTTATTTAAGCAAACCGACTAGATAATCGTGGACAGTTCAATAAAGAAAATTAACGGCTATAAATAAAATAAAAATATTCTTCAATAGTTTCCAATGATTAATTTGAAAAACCAGGCTTTAAACTTTAATTTAGCCCAGGCACTACTCTCGAAAGCAATGGGAGAGCGACAGAGGAAGTGAAAAAAAGAATAACCGATTGTCGAAAAGGTATTGGAATGTTAAATTCAGTTCTCTGTACATGAGTCCCAACATGTATACTAATGTTAAAAAAATCATATATAAACAGAATGCTTGAAACATGGCCTCTAGAAAAATTGCATGGCTAAAGATTCCTGGCTGTGGAGATGGATTTTTGGAGGAGATCAGCTAGAATCTCAAGGATTCAAAGAATCCGAAATGAGATTATAAGACAGAATGAAAGTAAAGAGGAATATTCAGGAGGAAATGGAGGATATAAAGGAGATTTATATGGTTTGGCCAAATTAAAAGAATCCCCAAAATAACTTACGTATGGGAAGTAGAGGGTAGGGGAAGGAGAGGTAGGCCTCGCATCAGGTGGAGAGATGTTGTGGCTGAAAGTATGACTGGCCGAAGACTAATGGAAGAAGAAGCGATGGACGTAGAGGAGTGGAGAAGTTTGGTTGAGGGAAACTTCGAATAGTGAAGGAAATCCTTTCAAAGAAGGACAAGTTAGAAAATGAGTATAAATTGTAAAAGCAGAGACCTGATAACTGAAAGAATTAATACGTGATTCATACAGCGAGCTTCGAAGTCGAGAAGTCGAGTACGGTAAAGTGGTTTTCTATGATGTAAAATTGCCTCCCGGAGGATGGTCTTGTACGAGGAAAGATATATACGTCAAAGTTGGACTGATGGCCCTAAGAAATCATAATCGGTGAATCTAGGCTGATTCGTCACTGTAATTGAACGTAGTTTGGAGGAAGGGCACTGCAGGATTGGGCTCAAAAGGGATATGCAATTAAGCAAAGCAAAGAAAAATTCTCATTTTTCTACTTATTAGAAGTCCAATGAAAATACTTACGTGTAAATGCAAGGCGGGGTCTCTGATTTTTCTCGCTGACATTATTGATGTTCAGGCGTCTTAATTCATCGGCACATCTCTCAGGATTCATTTTTGAAAGTGTATTAAGGCTTTATTCGTATTTTTTGAGGTTTTCTTTCGTTAATCGATTTGTAAGAAGGAAGTCATTTGCTTTTAATTTATGAGAAATGTCTTTTTTTTTACTGGTGAAAATAATTCACCAATCCTAGTTATATTAGTATTATTTTGATCCCATTATTTTTTATATTTGTTTTAGACTGATAAGAAAGCTATGTGGCAATCTAATATATTTGGTTAGCATTTTTCGCTAATGAAATGTTACCCTCCAAGTTCCGAAATAGATCGTACACTTTTTTAGAGTTCCTGATAGCAATCGCAGAACCGCAACTTCTGATCCATCCTTCCTTTTGATTCCTGATCCTCGTTAAGATTGTTGGTGTCGGAAGTGAGCAAAGGACCGGCGTACCCTAAGCCACAGAGGACCCCTGCCGATAAGACCCATGAGACCACGACCGCCAAACAGATGCTAGATTTCATGGGTAGTTGATCAGCATTAACCAAAGAGCTCCGCATAAAAACCGCGCTTCTTCATCTGCCTCGCTCGCTACAAAAGTCTTTTATCGACGAGTTTCACGCCCGACACCTCTCCCTTCACACCTCCTAGCTAAATTCTCTTCTCAAATCCTTCCTTTTTTATATCCTGTTTTTATTTTATAAACCATAAAACGCCTATATCCTTTGTACGAATTTTTTACTCTTTCATGAGGCTGAGGTGCTCATTCGCGATAAAGCACAATCCTTGTATTATACGGTAGAGTTAAAGGGCGTTTTCTGTGATCAATCTGATACAATGCTTAGGAATTCTTCCGTCACAATAAACTCCAGTTTCCTTTAACGCTGAATTTGAATAAAGAAAATCTGAAATAGTGATTTAGGGAACGAATTGAGGAGTTATTTTTCAAAACTGAACATATCCAATTTCAGTTAATTTTTTTTTTTTTTTATTCTCTGGTAAAACCTTGCGAATTCAACACACTATTATACTTTGTTTTCGTTAGTAAACATCTATCAAGGATTTACATAGTATAATTGTTTTGGATTTAAGATCAGGGGAAGGACTGGTGTAGGTGTGTTGCTCTTTTTTTAACATTTTTCTGAAGTAGAAGTAGAGTTCTGAAAGATAATTTCTCAATTGGTCAACAGAAACAGTCACAATAACTTGTCAAACAATACAATTTTTTAATATAACAGATAAAATCATCGGTTCACCTTCACAAAAATAGTAGGTCTTCATAAAAATATTACCAAATATATTGAAATAAAGCCTGAATAATTTCAGCTGGACCTGATAGCCACAAATATTCCACATATCACCTCCTATCACAACCGTTGGTCACGAAAAAATACTTCCTCACCAAGTACTGAACCTAAGCCCCTTCATGGGTTGTAGCGGTACAGGTTTTATGTTTTTATTTAGTTAGTTATATTTCTATATTACTGATATAACGATTTTAATTTTATAGTTATGTAATGTAATATAATATTTATATTATAAACTATAAGTATCATTATCACAAATATTTGTGTTAAAAAAAATTATTTTCAATGAGAAAAACGATATAGAAAAACTGTAGGTGAATCACAGCCATACTTATAAAATACAAAGTTATCTAGACATTACAAAGTTTATCTAAAAGTAAATAAAAATAAATATTTCCTCCTTTAATTCGATTACAGTGATAGCCTACTCGTGAAGGAGATAGAGACTTGTGTAAGAACCATCAGAACCACTCTTCAAAAACCGTAAACTGACGATCCTATGAGACCTCGTGACAATAAACTAACAGGGAATAGTCAATTTAATAGACCTCTTCCAAGGTCTTCCGTTTTTCTCATTCATTTCATTTTAATCCAAGAAATCGATTCCGCCATGATCGTGTAAAATGAACCGTTGTAATCCAAATGCCCTGGAGGTCTGTGCTTAATACAATTACAGTATATTTACCGCGTAATTTGTTTTATTTTTTCTTCCTAAACTGAATGTAATTTGTACTTTTCAAAATTGATACATTAAAATAAAATTTAAAATTCAAGTTTAAAAGACTGAAGGTGAAAAAATCGACTAGTACCTAAAGATAGGTTTTAGAAAAACCAATACGTTTTAAACTAAGTTTTTCCGACTTCAATTTTTCCATTAAAATACCTGAACCAAGAGATGGTTTTTTTCTGTTTACAATAGTAAGAACTAATCCTATCCAAAACCACCTCTAACTCATTTTTGCATATTTTGTGGATTGGTTCCCTTCTGCTAAATGCCGTTCATTTAATAATGAAGAATGGCGAACCTAGCGAGGTATTTTTAAATAGTAACCTAAATTACTTTATCATCAGTTGAATAACAATTATTTGGTATCTTTGAGCACTTTTCTTTTCTTAAAAATAATAATTTCCGTTAGATATTTCAAATCCAGTTACTGTAATTATAATAAATTATTTTATTTACTGATATAATTTAACGATATAAAAAGATCTCGAGACAGAAGAGCTATTTAAAGTTAGATGGAGCGGACCTGAAAGCTGTCAAGCCTCCCGTTTCAATCTGCTCTGATACGTGTCACTTTTTGTACTAACCCCATAATCAGCAATGTACCCTCGGGCTGTGTAGAATCAAATCAACTTCCTTAATAGCTAGTTTCGGATCTTCAATTAACTAAATACTCTTTCGGCGTATGTAAATTTGATTTTGTAAGGATGTGCTTTTTCATTCCTTTTTTTTTTTTTAATTTATTTTTTAATACTCTTCTTCTTCTGTTTCTTAAAGGGATATAAGGACGGATAACGAGGCGTTGTTTCCATCACCAAGAGTAGACAGGAATCCTTATAATAAACTTTAATTCAGTATCAAACCCCTTTCTTCCCTTTCTTCCATATTGTACAGTTGATTTCATTCATTTAATGACCAGAAAACTTAAAAACTAAAAAAGATCTCGAGACAGAAGAGCTATTTAAAGTTAGAAAAAAAGATCTATCTATTAATCTAGCTTAATACTTGCTAGGTTAACGTTTTCAATTGTGCCTACAGAAATCGATGCCACCACATAGAGAAGGTTATGAAAGGTACATTTAAACATGGAAATACTTATCATTCAACTCCACGTTGATTCCTCTAATCGGGTTTTAAAAACTTTTGAATTTGATGTGATATTAAAATTAGACAATTTTAATGCAATAAATGAATTCGATGCATTCCATTTTACAGGAAACATCCCGACCACGCTTGAAGCTAAATTATCATAGTCTTTATGTTTGTTTGAAAAATAATCAACATAGTATTAATACTAATCATATTAATTATAAATTAAGCATATCAATCGTCAAGATTATGATAAATATAAAATACTTACTTTACTTTTTGATAAAAATAATAACTATCTAAAATATAGGAATTCGACTGAACTACCAATTGATGTAGGTTAATTAAATTTCATTAAGGAAAAAAGAATCGGTATATTCAGTTATTCTTGACTAACATGTACAAATGAATAACGTTTACTAATTGTTACTAATGTAATACCACAAGGTGGTACATTATCAACTACTTGGCCTAACGTACTTAATTATTCCTATGTATAAATGGTCTCTTTAAGATGGGTTAAGGCAAACTCGAGAATTAAGGGTAGCGAAAGGGCCGACTGCCTAACCAAAGAAGCTACTAAAAGTAATTTGTTAACTTCATATGAAGGGTGTTAGGCTAGATGGGAAAATGTTAATAAAGCCATCGCGATAATTTGAACTTATACAAAAAAATATACTATTTTCTAATGTCTCTCTAATAAGCCAATCCACAAGTTCGGCACTAATAGCAAGAATTTCTAAAACGCAAGTATTAAAATTGAACGCCACTTTAATATAACTCAGATATCTCCAGGGTCAGAATTCTAAAATTATTAAAAAGGAACAAATTGATGTTCACTGGAACTCCGTTCGTAGAAAACTCGTTTAATGTGAATGATTATTTATTAAGATCTGAACAATGAATAAGAGGCCTTTTGGAAGGAATAGAATTTGAATTTCATGAAGAAGGTTTTATTAAACGAAAGTATGGTCCAATAAATAAATAAATGTTTGCTGAAGTTTAGTAAACGATTCTTATACTTTTCAGGGCAATTGTACCAATTTGAATATAAGATAACTTAATTTGGATAGGTTGGAGGAAATTTGATACTAACTTTATTGGTCCTCCAACTTTAACTACGGGTACTATTGTTTAACTATTTATACAAAAATGGTTCGTTTAGAATTAAGATAAATGACTAATTTGTTGGTCCTGTAGAATGTTGGAGTCGCGGTAGCTCAGTGGATAAAGTACTTACAAGTAATTACAAGTAATTACAAAACTAATGCACTTGACCCAGGCCTGGGTACGAGTCCAGCTAGGTGAATAAATAATAATAATAAATAAATAAGCAATAAATTTATTTTCAGTTGTTTCAGTCGTAAATCAACTTCGAGGTCTAGGGGGCCCTATTGAGGCACACCGAACCTTTATAAAGTGCGTACCCTTTCCTTAATTTGGGAATAAACTGGCGTTTGAGCGTGATTGCGGCCAAATCTCCTCCTTAACAATATTTGATATAGTAACTGTACGTGAGGGTGGAGCGAAAACAGCCAAAAAAAAAAAAAAAAAAAAAAAAAAGTTTCAGAATCTGTAAAACCCTGACCCTGGAATAGTGGCGAAATTTGATAAAATTAATTGCGCACACATTTGAGATTGAAATATGTCAGTCTTAAGGTCGCATAAATCGTTTTAAGGTTTTATTTTAGGCGAAATGTTTCAAAAAAATGTTTATTATAATCGTTGCCATAATAAACTTTATAATCGTAAACAATAGCACTAAACAATATCTAAAACGATTTCACATTTTACGATCAGACATGTGTATTGAAGACGGACAAATTCAAAATTTTAGACATGTAAGTACTTGATCAATGTAAATCATTTGAAAGACAAAAATTTAATCCAATAGAAAGTAATTAGTAATAAATAAAGTAATCTAATAAATAAATAAAACGTATAGTGGCCAGAAACAGAACAAAATTTATTTTCTAAATTTAAGACATTTTCACATTTGACAAACTGACTAATGATGGGCAGTATAGATAATTGATGGCATTGTCTAGATAGATTCTTTTGTTTTGTTTTTTTATTTTTTTTTCTTGTGATTTTATATTTATTTATTTTTCTTATTGTGTTTTTTTCTATTTTGTTATTTTTTTACTTTACATTCAAATAACTAATCATACTTAATTTTGGTAATCTTATAATCATGCATGCCTATAAGTTATGGATCATATAAATATATAAATAAATGCTACATATATGAAGGTACCATATAAGGAAAATAATTTTAAAAAAAGAATATGAATATATATACAGATATATGACTGAAAAAGTTGGGAAATAATTTAATGAATCAAGAGTAACGATTTTTGTTGAGTATCTAGCATCAATTTATGGAAGTCGCTAAGGCTTGGGAAACAAGTGACCAAATAGGATTCTTTTGTTTTGTTTTTTCTTGTGATTTTATATTTCTGTAAAATTAACTTTTTACACTATTTGTTTTAGGCGATTTCGCAACTTTTTTCGTACCGCTACACCCTGTTTCTTAAATCCTGAAGGAACCCAAAATTATTCATATATTGAAATGGTAGAGGATATTTTTTTTTTTTTAATTATCTATTCCTTGATATGGAAGAGTGTATTTTTGAGATGACAGAAGGTATGTAACTAAGCAAAATTTATAGAAATAAAATAAAAAAACAACAACATAGTCTTAAGAAGTTGCAGTGGTTTATAAGAAAACAGATACAATCGGTTCGTTATAAAAATAAAAATTTACATAAAGCCCTTGTTCACAAGCCAATAACTCCCATAACCATTATCATAAAGAGATACAAGAAAAATAACAAAAACTTTCAATACCTACATCACTAGTAAGGAAAAACTTTATTTATCGTCCAATAATTTCTTAAAAGCGTATTAATTACTGCAAGACTAGTGTATATATGAATAAATGGATTTAGTTTTAAGATGTCGATAAAATCTAACTCTCAAAGACCCAAGCAGTAGTAAGAGCTAATGAACTATCATTGAAGCTATTACACGGAAATACTAATGAATACTCAGTCCACTTCATTAAAAATCGATTTTGGCTTGAATGTTGCGAGGAGGTCGAAGTAGAGGTAATGAATGAGCCACTTAAAGCAGGCTATATAATCCCTCCGACTCTCCTGTTCACGACAAATATGACTTTAATAAGACCACTTTAATGACAAATAGCTTTTCAAATTCAATTCTCGTTTCGGCCTAGTTACATTTACTGTTTTTAGACAGCTATTTACACTGGCATATTTGGAAAGAGATAAAAATAATGATATGAAAACCTGTTAATACTCTATTAATTTTTTTTTTTGTTTGTAAAGGCAGGTATAACTGAAAGGGCCACATGTCTCAGGTATCCTGTCAGTTCAAACTGAGAATGTAGATTAACAATAATTGTCAGTTTTTGCAAAAACTGAAAGTTAACGCATTTTCTTTACGATATAATTAACATCTAATATTAAATAAACCGGCCTCTTATGCATATCTCTAATTTTCTTGTGTCTGGAGAACGTTTAACGCACCAATACATGTCATTAATTAGTAAACTAGCCCATATTACCATATTTCTATAGTACCAATACTGTCTTATTGGTGGACATCATTTTTGGCCAGGAATATTTAGTTTAGTTTTTATTAGTTCATTTAATATCATTTGTATATTTGTATATAGTGGCATTTAACGAATTCCATTAGAAATATATTTTACTTTTTATTTCTGAGTAATTTTAAAATTACTAGTCTATAAATTACAGATGCTTTCGAATTTAACAATTTATTAACGATTTTTTATACAAAATATAATTCAATGCTATCAGGTATTGGTAATCCTCAGGATAAAGGATAGGATAGTAGTAGTTTTTTTTTTTTTTTTTTTTTTTTTTTTTTTGGGGGGGGCATTCGAATAGAATTTTCAAATTATCATCTATTTTATTCCTTTTTCCTTTCCTAACTCACCTTCTTTTATTCATACTATCTAAATCTTTAGATCTGAAAACATGTCTGGTTTTATATGGATATAACAATTTTATTATCTATATTTAAACTGTGCATTATATATATATATATATATATATATATATATATATATATATATATATATATATATATATATGTGTGTAGCTGACCCAGACCGCTACTAGGTATGATGTCTTTTTGATGAAGGAGCGCGTCCTTGGTAGGCTAATTGGTGGCAGTTAAGATCTGCTGCTGGTGACCACACGCTAACCCACTAACTAACCCCACTCCGTCCTTCAACGGTTATTTAAACAAATTACCAAATAAATTCACTTATTACTTTAACCTTATAATTAGCCATACATATATTTATATTTTTTTTAATGGGGCCTGCTCGGAAGAGATCTAGCGGTTTCTTTTGAATGTAAAAATGTTTGTGTTGTTTGATTGCATATCAATTTATTTATTTTCATACAGATATTTTATCATCATTGTAACTAAAATTATGCGTAAAAATAATCTTGTGAAATTTTCATGTTTTCAAAAATAATTTTTTTGCCGCTATTGTCCGATATTTCATGAGTACAGAATGAAAGAGTAAAGAACACCAAAGAAAATGCTAGACAAAACGATAATAAGGAGGAAGGAGAAAATGGGAATGCCTCGGAGACGTTGGAAGGATGGAGAGACATGAGATGCGGGGAAGCTAGGAGTTTAAGACTTGAGACGCTCAGCAGGTGACCGAGAAAAATAGAAAGAAATAGTTCGGAATGCTTGTAGAGCCTTGGAGTAAGTAATGCAGTGGTTGAATGAGTAGGGAGATGCTCTAAGTACTTCCGTTGAGATAAAAAATTATGTACAAAAAGTGACTATCAGCTTAGCCCAAGATAATAATAATTGTATAGCATTTGAACATGTAACATGTAACATGTACAGCAGTATCAGATCTGAAGAAAGAAGTAACAACCAAAATGAATTGTTTGAGGTCACAGGGTTGCCAGCTGTGACAGGAGGAAGCGAGCTACGTAGATTAGTGGCAATAAGACCACAATCATAACTATCTCAAGCTGACTCAAAACTGATTTCATTGTGTCATTGTTAACCTTTATTGTGTATCATATATTAGCATACATGCATCTTATCAGAATCAGTAAAAAAGATCAGATTAACACGTTCTGACACATCTCTACAATATATGTTCCTATAGTTTAAATTTGTTCGTTTCTCTTCAACCTGTTTTATCCACTTTCGGTTTAACTATTCTCCATGGTTGTTAGCCCAATCGTTTTATCTATACTGTGCTAGATTGCACAGACGGTTTTCCAGTTCTGAATTAATTGTTGCAAACTGCATTTTCCCAAAGGTGCGATAAAGAACATTACATTAGATAGTTGCTCTGTAATGATTGGAGCATGGTACTGTTAGTGAAATGGGTTGCTGAACAGCTATCGAATTGCGTGCACAAAACACAAAATCGAGGTTTGCCTTTAATTATATTGAACATTTGCCGTATAGGACCCAATAGATTGGGTTTTTAGATTGGTAACTCTCCGTCCATTAGCGTCCAGGCACGTAATGAAGGTAACGAAAATGCGGTGTATCAACTGTTGGGAGCCACGCTATGTACTGCCTAGTCCTCTCTAATGCCCTCATACAAGCAATTGCTGCAATTATAAAGTTAAATGCTTTATAGACTTTGGGTTGATATAACAATCGCGATCAGGAAGTGACGATTACGGGTTTTCATTAGGCCCATTAAAGATTGCTTTGTCAATCGAGATGGCTGAGCTCTAAGGTAAGGATTGTTTCTAAGAGTTACATCGTGCAATTAATAGTACGCAATTTATATATTTTATAAGGTCGATCATGTAAAATTCATAACTTTAATTATTTTTTAGCGTTAATACCATAATTTGTTTTATAAAGTGAGAAAAAAAAACTTGTCAGATATAAATTTATTTTCATATTCATCGTTTTGTACCAGTTTATACTGATGGTTCTAAATTTCGAATATTGACTTATGATTTCAAATATACAAATGTCTGAGGTAAAAATTTAAGATGATACAAAATTAATATGATTACACATTTCTAAGATATAATTTCATTTATTTCAACTGTTTTTATCCCCACAGATCAAAGTCGTCTCTATCTCCTCCAACTAAAAGCGGAAACATTTAAAGAAATAAATTACTTCGCCTAATTTCCAAAGAAGTTCCTAATAGAGGTACAGGAGACGGGCCTTAAAAAAAAAAAAAAAAAAAAAAATTGAGCTGAAAGACAAGCTGACAGAAGTAGGTGGGCGTTGAAGGCGTCACTGGCTGAGAATGCCGGCTCCTGTGATCCCTAATTGACTCGAAGGCTGAGAGCTACTCCGCCGGGTTACGCGCTAACACAACTGACGAAAACCTTATCTGCCGATAGGACTGTCGATAAACTTCAATTAGCCCCCTTTGACCTTTCTCTGAGAACGTTTCTCCGTCTTCAGGGAAACGTTTTTCGGGTCCCATCCAAGGGTCTATCTCGAAGGCAGAATATTTTCTGAGAGAGGCACGACGGTGGATACTCTGCATTCTCTAGATTCTTCCCTATTCGTTGTTTCCTAACGCTTCATGATAGGAAACCTTCAGGAGATACAGGACCGGATGCTAGAGAAGCTACGGGACTCTTCAATAGGGAATTACCGGCCAATTAGGTTTAAGAGAGTAAGAAGTCGCCTTCCGAAGAATAAAAGGAGGAACTGAGAGTAATATTCAGTGAAAAATTACTTCCAAACAAGATTTATTCTGATTACTTTGAGATTATAAGTAATCGTGTTATAATAACAAGTTAATAGTATTATGTTTAAAATAATCCATGTGAATGACATATTAGTGAGATAATGTTTGATGAACGAAACTTAAGAAAATAATAAACTAACATAAGTTGTAAATTAAGAAGTAAAAATTTCAATACTGAAATTATGAGCTCCTAATCAACCTGTAAACCTGTGGCTGGACAACTAACCTCAGCTACAAACTGGGATTCGTATACACCTCACTACAAGGTTCGATGCTTACACTGCCATCCTTTGACCTTCCACCAACCAATCCATCAAAACCCAAATCACCAAAAACCAAATAACCCTTACGCTACCTCTCGGTCGACCCCTCGGAGACTTACTCGACTGCTTAAAACTGAATACCTTTTTTGGAATTCGCTCATAATTGAACTCAATGACTTTACACTCCCATTTTAACCGTCGCGCGACTATTATCTGAACATTATTTACCGGATAATGTTCCCGCACTTCCACATTGTAGATTCTTCTAAATTATCCCTCGTGTTTATTCTTTCATGGATAAAACATCAACGCAGTAATTTATTTTCGAAAACTATAAGACGTTGTTCTTCCCTTAGCATAGGGGGCCACTTTTTGAATCTATACAGAACTAATCGTAATATAATAGTCTTATATTTCCTATTTTTTTGGTATCTGGACAGTAGGTGTCGAGTAGTTTTACAACCGAGAAATAACAAGAATTTGCGTTAGTCATGCCTTTATTTTTGAAAATGCTTGCAACTTTAAATACATTGGACAATAGATGGAAACAACTATCTATAAGACTAGATTTTTCCAGTATAGCTGACCATAGACAACTTGGTTCATTTCTTATGTAGTTTTCAAGTAAATGAAATAAAATAAATTTCAATAAGGAAACATTATTATGTCAATAACTAAAAAAAAATGATCCTGCATGTTTAGGTTACTAAATACCGTCATCTCAAGATAAATCACTATTAACACTCATGAAAAAAACTCTCCAAACGAGGGGGAATAATGACTGAAACAAAAATCATAATCCATTTCAAATTTATTAACTAAAAGTCAGGTTGGTTAAACAATTGCGAGTGATTTACTAGAGTGTTAAGGCATCACCATTCTTGAATCATAAGGAGTCTCAGAAGAACTAATGGAATAGATCTCGACCGTCTCACTCTAGGCAGAATAGGTTACCCGTCTTCCTTGTCAAATTTAGAGCATGTAAGGATGCCAAACTTCGATAAACTACAAGAAGAAGTACCGGAATTGATATTTAAACATATAATGGTGTAATATAGTTTAAAAACACTTAACAGCTGTTGAATAAAAAAATGAAAGTCATGTGATTGGATTTGTTGAGATTGATAAAGGTGTATCTGTTTTAGGCTAAATCAGAAACATATGGGGTATCTAGATTGCTATGAAAAGGTTTATTGGTGGGGTGATAAGAATCATTGCGAATTTTAGATTTTTATGATTGGATAAGACAAGATTTGGAAGGTTTAATTTATTTTTATACAGTAAATGAAAAATTTCGAAGATACACCTAATCAAGTGATATTTTCAGCATTTATTTTCTCACCGAATTCTAGTTTTAGAAAATTATTTAGGTAATTATAGTTTTAAAAATTTAGATGAAAATTTCAGCTAGGTTTAAGAAGACAATACATTTGTCTATTTAGACGAATTAACACACTCAGTTTTAACTTCATATTTTTTAATTATTCCTGTAATAGTTGAAATTAAGACGAAGTTGTTTGGTCATGAAAGTAACTTCCTGTAATATTAGCTTTAAAGACCCTGGCCCTGGTTAGCATAAAAACGGAAATTGAACATGCACAATTAGCATAATCGCTCACGGAATGACAATGCATTTTTATTTTATCAGGTTCATGCTTTTGTTTTGCAAATTTTAGTAATTATGAATATATATTTTTTAATTTTATAATGTACTAGCTAATTCGTAATATGTTGCATGCAGAGCAGATATCTCAGATGACTGTCTATTGCATTCATTTTTTCACATATTTTCTTTTAATAGTAATTAAATTGAACAACTTGATTAGTATTACATAACAGTATATTCTAGAAGCTGGCAACACCACACAGTGAAGAACCTTTCGTTATAGTTTTCAAATTATTGCTTATAATATGTATACTGAGCATAGCATCAATAATGTGATTTACTGGAATTATTTAGTGACATAATTAATCTTCCTTCAGTCATATTTCCTCCTCAAGGATGCTAACTGCCTAAATAACTTATCCATTTTTGTATAACTCACATTACAATTAATTGGTCTAGGACATGGAATTCTATATCTATATATAAATATAAGAATATATATATATGTTTGGTAAAAAATTATATATACCTATATATATTTGTATATATACAAAATATATATGCATAATAAATCGATTCATTTTATAATTAAAAAAAAAAAATTAAATTTCGTTTTAAAAAAAAATTTATAAACTAGTTTTTTTTCAAATTTATTTAATTAATCACCCTTCTTCGGCACAATCTGTGTTTTTGTTATTTATTATTCCGAAGAAAGCTTGCATCGCGGTTAAAGCGTTTTAACATGAACGTGTCAGGAAGGTACAAAGATATTTGACTGCATCCCAAATTCCTAATAAAAGTCTTCAGTTGAGTTTTTTCTAAAAGAGTTTATAAATTGAAAACTTGGATCTACGCTTACATTAAGGAACATTGTATATTTTTTATTTAACTTTCAACTGTTGTTAAATATAAAAAATAAATTTGAGGAAAATGATTACGATTGTATAGCATATAAAGAACTACTTACTAGTAGCACTTCAATAAAACTTTTATATTAGAAGGTTTTTGGCCATTTTCTTTTTAGACGCCTCGGAGGATTATCGGGAATAGAGTGTAAGACAAGTTAGGAGACTAGTGGATTATAGTTGGTATGGAGTTTTGGCCATTCAGTTACATATGTAAGATTAAGATCTTTATGGATAAGTTTGTTAGTGACATAATAAGGAGCATTGACGATTTTACGTAGGATTTTGAACTGAAAAAGGTTTAGTGGAACTGTAAAGCTCTTCGCTTATAAATCTGATATCTAGTATTGGATATAAGATTGAGAATGATGTAATGGTGTATTTAGGTTTATGAAGAATGCTAAAATATTTAACTTTTTATTTTATTCAACCAATTCAGTCTGAAAACATCTTTCGATTAGGTTCTATCCTTTCTATATCAGCGAGACTTCATATGTAACTGAACAATATAAACGATAAAAATGAACAGTTATAGGGGTCTAAATACAAGTCCTAAATTGGTTGGTTAATACAATAAAAAAAAGTATAACTTAAAACTTTAAATTGCCTTTTCGGTTATGAATTATTGCATTGCAAGATATGAAAGGCTTCTTTTTTTTCTTCCTTTCTTTTTTTTTTTTTCATATAACAAAAAAGAATTCATAACATAAACACACGGAACAGGTGGCGTCCAGCGAGCTAATTCATATTCTGGACATAGATCGCCGAGGGCATCGTTTGAAACATGATGAGTTCTGAGGAGCATGATGTCATAGGTGACAGATCCCTCTGATGAATATTCTGCCCAACCTATAAATAAACTATGCTAGAGCGGAAGGAGCGTCCAGGAGATAAATTAAAAGAGGTGAATGTCAAGAATGTGACAGTTCTTAGGAGTTTTTCATATTGCGTGGAAGATAGGATTCCAATGAAAAAAACACAAAACAATGAAACAGAATCTTGTTGCAAAAGAACTACACAAAAGAAATAAAAAGTAGTTTTATACTCTAATTACATGAATAACACTAAATAAATAAACATTAAGAAAGTGAAATAAGCTTTACTTTACGAGAACGACTATTTTTTTAATGATGTCGTAGAAATATATATAGGTAACCTGTTAAGCAGGAAAAATATAATGTAGAAAAAAACAGTTATACGACATGAAATAGCCTTGGAAGTAAGATGAAAGAGAGGAGACCCAATGCTCGATGCTCGCGACAAGCCTTTTCAGAATAAATTTTAAAGAAGAATTAATGACAAGACTAATTTAAAAAAAAATTTTTGATGGTATTTTGGCCAAGAGGGTACCTGTTTTAGAAGCTGGAAAAACTAATAAAGGTGTAGGTTAAACAAGACGATTATTGATACATCAGATACCCTTTGGCATCAGAGTAGGGTCAAATTGAATCACAGCTATTTGACAACTAATTTCCCGGAATTAAGCACCTAATTTAATAATGATTATTATCTTTCAATTAAATAAATGATCGATTGAAAAAATTAATACCTTAGACAAGATGATAGATAAGATGCAGAATACAAACTTTGCTATACATTGTTTCCAGTTGTAACAGAAAAAAACCAATCAGCCAATTGGAAAACCTAAAGGACTACTCTTCTGCCTCCAATAGTACTTTCACTCTCATATCTACATTCTGGAACATAGTTTATCTGAAATTTTCGCGTATCATACGACGAGGAAGTAATATTAATAGTTTCATTGGTCTATGATAAATAACTCATTAAATCACTGGGGACTGAGGAGACTAGATTATTTTTAACATTTTTTTTTTTTATTAAATAATTAAAAATGAAACGGAAACATGAAAATAAAGCAATATTTTCGATTATTTTATTCCACCATTTACAACGCTCTCATTACCTTTGTAAAGGAAACGAAAAAAATTCTGCTGTGTTTCAGCTAAGCCATTATCAATAGCTATAAGTGAAGTACACTCTAACTACACCCTTTCTAAAAATTATAGATAACAACATTTCACCTAACCAGCGCTAGAAGAATCATTATTTATTTTTTAACTATCTGCAGAAAAATTCTTTAAACAAGGCATTTCTCAGGAGGTTTAATTAAATCGGCGATTTCTAAAGTTTAACACCCTTTCAGTAACAACATAAATTCTGATAGTTCTACCAGCCGTAATTATTTCCGATATAGGCAATCATAAAACCGTGTAATTTATCGATCATTAAATCAGAGTTGCTCTGTTCAATTTGCACTAATAATATTCCTGTTAAGATCATTTTTCTAATTGTATAATATCACACAACTGCTATTAATAACTATACATTTAACCGATAATTTCTAACCTATCTGTTCATTTTTTATTTTATGTTGTAGTGTTTAAACTAAACATTATAAAAAGTTAAATGTTCTTTTATTGGTATTTTTATTTATTTATTTGTTTTTTTAATAACTTGAACTTGTTTTTCTACATTCACTTAGAGCGAAGTAAAAAAAGAGCTGAAAAACGGTTAGTTAATAATCAAGTTTTTTTTTCCTATTTTCTTTTTTATTAGGGTCCTCTATTTGCTAGTCTTCACCGCGTTAATCTCCAGGTTTTAATAACTATTGATTGAGATGATAATTACCGCTCATGGTGCAAGATGTAAAATTCCGAAGAACCGGTTGTGTTGGAGTCGGGAACCAGTTAAAAAGGAACAGATTGGATCCTTCTGATAGCGGGTACTCATTATAACAGTGTGTTCACTCAATACTGTACAAGATCAACATATACGATATCTAATTCTTTAGTCTTGTTGTAGCATTCATTTTACTTTGATTAACCGATTTACTTCGATCAATTAAAAAAAAATCTTGTAGGAGAGAGCAAAAAAAAAGAACGCGTAATCAGTTTCAAAATACGAATGTCTCAATTAAATGAAACGCCTAAAAGATGTTAAAAACCTTTTTAGGCCCATCGTATTGTTACATATTATTTGTTTATTGACCTATAGACTTATTTTTATTTTTATCTGATAGCTATAGACTTATTTTTATTTTTATCTCATACCTGACGCAGCCTATGACTTAAACATTAGTTTAAACATTTAAACTTTACACGAAATAGAATATTCATTAAATTTTATTTATTGTAATCTTAATTATATGACAAACATGTGAAAATAAATTCAGGTTTGGTATAACATCTAGGTGAGTGGATATATAAGTCGTTGAGGATCAATAGCTCTGAAATCCACTTTTTCGCAAAAAAAGTAAAATATATAAATATATATATATATATATATATATATATATATATATATATATATATATATATATATATATATATATATATATATTATTTTATTTTTGAAGAGAAAAGATTTGACCCAGTCGGGATTCGAACCCGAGTTTCCACCTCTCTAGCGTGGCGCCTTATCCAACTAGGCCACCGGGGTCGTATCCGAACCAGGCAAATCTTCCCTCTTCAGTGATCCATAACCCCCGGGCACTCGCAAATCGCGATGTGATTCCGGGGATGAATGTCATTCATCCCAACATCCCAACAAACATTCATCCCCGGAATCACATCGCGATTTGCGAGTGCCCGGGGGTTATGGATCACTGAAGAGGGAAGATTTGCCTGGTTCGGATACGACCCCGGTGGCCTAGTTGGATAAGGCGCCACGCTAGAGAGGTGGAAACTCGGGTTCGAATCCCGACTGGGTCAAATCTTTTCTCTTCAAAAATAAAATAATATATTTAATAATATTGAATTTTATCAAGAAAAATTACATATATATATAACGGTGACGGATTGTCAATAGATCCAAAGTTAAATGTAATGTTCAATATGAACATTCATCCCCGGAATCACATCGCGATTTGCGAGTGCCCGGGGGTTATGGATCACTGAAGAGGGAAGATTTGCCTGGTTCGGATACGACCCCGGTGGCCTAGTTGGATAAGGCGCCACGCTAGAGAGGTGGAAACTCGGGTTCGAATCCCGACTGGGTCAAATCTTTTCTCTTCAAAATAAAAATAATATATTTAGTAATATTGAATTTTATCAAGAAAAATTACATATATATATATATATATATATATATATATATATATATTTATATATTTAATGTAAGTTTAAAAGCGCCTTTTTAGTCATGCCTTTAAGGCAATAAACATAAAACAACTTGATTCCAACAAAAATTGAATCTTAATCAGTCTTTCTTTACAAAATGTTTAGATTATAAAATCAGAGTTTTCAGTGAGTTCTATTATGTGAGCTCTTTATATTTTTCATTTGAGGTACACGATCCAATGAAGAATCGATACAATTAGGATTGATGACTAAATTGCCTCTTCTTTTGGGATTATTTATATTTTAAAACTATTTTCGAATCTTAAACATTCACCATCAGTTTTAAAAACATACAAACATTTCTTGTGGCTTTTGTTGTAAATTTTGCAGCAGTCGAAAACGATTAAAAATATTGTCTTTTAAGTCTGGTATGATTAAGCTACTTCAATTTTCAATCGAACGTGAATAATTATTTTAATAATAGGTACTTTTTAATAACTGCATAAACTTTCATATCTCATTATAAAAATATGTTTTGTCTTTTATACGGTAATTGGAAAGAATGCCTGATAGTTAAAAATGTCGAATGGCGTATCTTGAATGAGAAGGAGTTCCAGAAATTAGATAATAATAAAGATGGACAGATCGACGGAAGATGACTCAGATATAGCGAAATGCTCGAAAGGACAGAGGAGAGAGACGAGACGACACGGGCCAGCCAGGTCGGAGCCCTCCCCATTAGAGAAGGCTCCTGTTATCAGACCATGATTTATTAAGCAACTTTACAATAATCTAACAGCCTCTAATGGTCCACAGATTATGAGCTCTCCACTCATCACTCCTGTCTGTCTGTCCTTCTGGGTTTTTTTTCTTTTTTGCCCAAAATGCATTTGTACGTATAGGTGTAAATATCATATGCGAATAGAAGCATTTAAACTATTCTGCATCTTATTCGAGTTGGAAATCAACCGTATTACAAAATAGAATAATAAAAGTTCTAGAAGTTAAGAAATATTCCAAATTTGTAAAATATCTTTCAATTTCCAATATTGAAATTTCCAACTTAAAACTATGGCTGTGAATTATGTGAAATAAAAACTGAAGGAAATGCAAACATATAGGGTAAAATACGCAATTAAATACCGAAAATATGCAACTATCTACATTAATTAGATAAATTAAAAAAAATTTAAGAAGAACGATAGGAAGAAGCCTATTAAGAAATACAAAAAGGCAAGGGCAAGGTAATAAAAAAAGTGGCTTAAAATGGAATGTAAAAAAAAACTGATCCAACTTTGCTTATTTGTTTATAGGATGGATATGTCATCAAATGGAAAACTAAAGGACAAAGACTTTTCTTTCACTCTGATCCATCGACATAGTTTTTGCTGAAATACGCGTTGTTTCCAGTAGGAAAGAAACATTGGTCTATGAAAAAACCAAGACCACATGAGATTCCAAATTTTTATTAAATAATTAAAAATGAAAAGGACTAAAGCAATATTTTCGATTATTTTATTCCACCTTCGGCCTAAGGTTTATTTTTTTTCTTAAAATTTTGAATTATTTGCTGTGTTACTAAAAACTGTACAGTAGTAGGTACAATTTTATTAAAACAAACCCAATATAACCCCTCTCTATCACCCCTAAAAATCTCATCTGAGAACTCAAGTATATACTTTCCAAGATGATTCGACTTTGCAAGAATGATTTTCGAAATTTTATGTGTACACACATAAATAGGTAAAGAATGATGTGTCTTTGTGGACGTGAGATACTAAGTAATGGAATGGTGGTGGGTAGAAGGGAAATAAGTAAAGGAAGAATTTGAACGGAGCGAGAAAGATAAATTAATCCGAATAAACGATTCCAAGATAAGCGAATGCGATTGAAAGTTCGAGCGAAAGGAGGAATCAGCACCTAGACAAACACACCCTGATTCATTAGATGGAAAATAAGAATTGGAGGAGCTATTTTTTCCTAGTTCCCATCGCTATTTATAGGTTTTTATTTAGATATTAATTTTTACTTATATCAAATGTTGATATGCCTGATTCGTAGATAAATATGCAATTCCAGTTCAAAATCTGTATTAAAGGAAAGTAACTGATTTGTATGTCAAATGAGAACACAATGTTTTTTTTTTTTTTTTTTTTTTCGGTTTTAAAAATAAATTTCTCTATGAAATCGATACAGAATTATGACTTTTACATATCATTCGAAAGCTGATTAAATTTGCAAGATTTTGCATTACTTGCAGTTTTGTGGATAGTTTTTTTTTTTTTTCCGAAAACGGCGAGCGTTGAAGTAATATAAGACGTTTTAACTTCCCTAAATTAAGTGAAGATCAAGCTTTTATTTATCGTATATCTGCAACGGATTGGAATAGAAAGGTGTGGTCTGCGGCATTTTTATAGATTTTTGATCTAGTTTCACCCCATTATTATTTTTTTAGACTAAGAGGTACTCACCCTGCATATATTAATTTTAAAAATGTAAGCAAATAAATCGAACATGTTGATACTCACCTATGGAGGCCAGATGGCTATTAAGTTATGGAAAAGCTATTAGGTTTTAGAGTAAACTGAGATCTGGTATAAAGACAGGCAAAATAAACAGGCAAATAGAAGATCACTTAGGTTTTCCGATTTTAAAAAAAAATAAAATAGGACGATTGAAAATATTTATCTGGTCATTTAAACGATAATCAGGATAGGTTTTAAACGATTTTATTATATCTAATGATTCGTAAATAAAGTACGGTAGGAAGAGATATTATATATACACACATATATTATCTTGAGGATAAATAGATTATTGTACTTTGTTATTGTTATTGTACTGTATCATTAAGTATAGACTTACAATTGTTAGTATACAATACGAAACATATTCAACGAATAAAAATATCTTATCTTTAAAACGAAAGTTGGTTTTTACTTTCAATCACTAATCTTTTGTTGAAAACACATTCAAAATGAAACATCCCTTAAATCTACGTAAGATTTAAAACTCATAACAAGCAACATACGTTAACAACTCATAACTAAAACATATGCCACATAAACCGGTTGTTCACCTCAAACGTTATTCATTTACTTTTAACAACTGTACACATATAAAAGGAAAAAATTAAGTGAGGTACTTGTATAGTTCCATCAACTCCTACGGTGCTCTTAAGTATATATTGCTAGATCTAATTATTTCATAATAAATTAAAATAAGCAGGTTACAATTGCCAGGTGTTATAACTGTGAGCATAAATTTTATTTTATCGTTGATGGAATGTTTTAAAATTAAATTGAAAGTAGAGGTTTTATTATAAGAGAGACAATTATTTCTTCTATTATGATGTGAATAATGTTTAGTTATGTATAAACTAATAAAACCCTTGGGTCATCCATATACATATAATGTTTGTCTTTAGAATTAATTGGTCTTATTAATTATGGTTCGAAAAGTTTCAAGCAAACATTAAGTATAGTTAATAAAAATTAATAATGACGAAAAAATATATTATTGGGCGAAAAAAAATATGACATTTCTACATAAACAAACTCAGATACAAATGGGCTAGTCTTTGAAAATGTAATGAAATAAGCGCATTAATTATCTGAGAGAAAATGCAGCTAATATATATGTAATTAGGAATCACATCATCATAGGTGAATGATTTGACACATCAGTGATCTTTAAATTAATCTCTTGAAAATTAGTTTCAAAGATGGTAAATGCATGTTCATTTTGAAACACAATTACATTCACGGGAACTAGATTTGGGAAAAAATTAACCATAGCTAAGTATTAATCATAACTAATTTCTTGGAATCAATCTACTAATTTAATCATGATACATGCATCAGTATCCATTGTTGCCTCAAAAGTAAATTGAATTTTTGGGTAGCGTAAAGCAACTTTTGAAAAACGAAATGTTGGCATATTGTACACACCGTAATTGGGTACAATTAAACTTTCTTAGTTATCAGCTTCCAAGAAAATCCTGGAAATTCTTACTCTGTGAGTTAATCTAAATATTTTAATTAGAACGAGATAATCGTTTGTTATCTGCTTTGCGTGCCACCTTTCATGTTTTGTCTAGAATCACAAAACAGTAAACATTCTAAGACATCAATATCGGCTTCTCATGGGTAAAAAAAAAAAACAACACAAATATCAAATTTAAACAATAATGATTTTTATTTTTCTTGTCACATTATTGACAGTGTTGTGATAATATAAATAAAAATACTAATACTTGACATTTATGGTTTCCTGATTGAATAGCTAAAATTGAAAAATAGGATAAAAAAAAAAAATAATTTTATTAACACATTCTTATATTTCGTTATTCATAAACATCTAAAAAATGAATAGATAAAAACTTCCTTGAAACGCGAACGAGCCAATTACGAATCGCTTATTTCATTAATTGATACCATATTATTTGAATTTTAAGTAGACAAATTTAAATCTGTAAAGGATACGTATAATTATTGTGTTATAATAGAAATGATTGTAATCAGATCTCGACCGTTCCCGTTTCAAAGTCGCGCAATAACCAGAGCCATTTATACAGTCATTAATTTGAGACGGCTGTTCCAGGGCAATCAAAACAGATAAAAATCAGAAAATTTGATTTTTTTTTTTTCTTTTTTCAAATCATATCCTAATGCTTCTGTAACTTAAATAACAATGAAAATACATCCTTTACCATAAAATATTAATAAATCAAATTAAATAGGGATCAGAAATAAAATAAACATAAAAATAAAATATGTTCAATAAGCGACATAATTTTTTTCATCTTTTATATAATTGTAATGCTAATTTGTTTTGAAAATTTATATACTTACATATATATGTGTATAAATAATTATATATATTTTTTTTTTTCTAAATAAGTCTCAATATAAAATGGATTACACCTAAAAGTTGATTTTATTATTAAACTTATATAACACAAGATAACAATATAAACTCAGTTTCATCCTGACTGAGAAGAACAATAGATCATGGTTATTTCAGTCTATAATCTACTGCTTTTACTAATTTACATTTTAGAATTAAAACTATCAAATTAATTAAATTAAATTAACAGTCAATGATTATTCCAAATAAATAAAGTTTATAGAAAATAGCTTTTTTTTATAGAAAGTGACTTTTTTCATTCAAATCAATATTGCTCCTAAACGGTTGGCCCTGGCGACAAATATCATCGTACACAAAATATTTTTCATTACATTTCTGATTAGGAAACTGTCGCCAAATTATTGTTCCGAGCAATGTCAACAATGCTAGAGCGTGTCAAAAAAGCTCCAACATTTTTAAAATGTAGAACTCTCAGCCAAAAAACATACCCATCTCCAAATCTTTATTAATTTTTTTTAATAAATTATAAATAATAATTGATAGAATAATAGATTCAATCTACTGGTATGTTATATTATAAGGGAAATCCCACATATTTTATACCAATACCATATCATATTATCTTTGATCATAATAAATATAAATGACATGAGAGAAAATGAAAGTATTATAATATGAACTAGGTACATGAATTTATGTTGGAATTTTTTTTCTAATATTTTACAACACATTTCAATTACGAAAATTTATTAAAACCAACGATACGAAATATCAATGTGCAAGAATAAGAAGTAGCATGTTTTGAAAAATATGTTCACACCAGCTATCTCCTACTTATCAAACACATGCGTCATCGATACAAGTTAACGAAAAACTCCTGTTAAGTGGTAAAGGATAGTTACACTATTATCCGATGTTTGCTCGCCCGGCCAGACTCGAACCAACACCCGCTCATTCCTCTTATCTATCGACACCTTATTATATCGAAGGCAGGTAGGTTACCAATTATCAGATAATATCCAGCTACTGCCAGCCCGCTTTGTAATTAGCGTGTATTCTGGAGCCGTCTTGCTATAACCTCCGGCCGGGGCTCTACAAACTCCTTAGCAAATCGGTAATGGCTTTCTGATGGATGTTTTCCTTCTTGGCCAACATGTCAATGCTTAGTAATTTAAAATATAAAAGGTTAATTTGGTTTTAACAACGAAATAATTTGCTGGTTTTTGAACCGAGTAAATATATTTACAAATAAAAAACAACGTATTAGCTTACATCTTAAATCACTCTTAAGATTTTCGAATATATTAATTGATTAATGTTACTACGCGTGTGAAGTAGCGTCAAATAAAAACCGAGATACGATTTATTAAGTATATAATAGCTTAGGAATAACACGATTGCATGTCATTTAAATATAAATGGCAATAATTTATAAAAAAAAATAGAAGTTTAACACAAGTGTGATTATTCAAAACACAGGCCCAAATATATCTGTGGGATTAGTGAATAATAGGTTAAGCGCAAAAATCTTTTTTAGGAAAAACTCAATTTTTTCGAAAATGAAGCTTAAATTAGTATTTATCTCTTCAATAGTCTCATAACTAAGTCCATTAAAAAACAATATTTTTATTTTATTTTATTTTATTCATTTATTTATTTTTTTACCAACTATTTGTTGATATTTACAACTGTGTACATTAAATACGGCAAGTAAATTTGAGAAAAACGAAACACACGTAGTTCTTTACAAAGTGGACTAGTGGATTACAGTGGGCACAGAGTTTACTACGAAAGTATAGGTATTTGGTTTGCACCAAATCAGTAAGATATGGAACATTAAGATCTTTGTGGATAAGTTTGTTTATCACATAATAAGCAGCATTCAGGATTTTACGGAGGATTTTGGATAGTAAAAAAGTGGAGCCACTAAGTTCAACTCCGAACGTAAAAATGGGTACAAGTATTGCCATGTAAATAAGTGTTTTGTAACTTATTGGGAGCTTTGAACGCTTGTAGATTGTGGTTTTTCTTCGGGCGATCAACTTCTAGATTATTACGCCCTTTGCAACTATTGACAGATGAGTAAATAGCTGTGGAAATCACAGCTGAACTAACATACAAAATGTATATAACTGACTATTCATAACAGACACAGAAAACAAGATAGCACAAGTAAATTCTGCTTGCATTTTCTTCAAAAGCATTATTCTTCAGGAGCGAAAAAAATTAATAACAAATTAAAACAAAAATTAAAAGCTGGTTAGAACTGACCGTAGCGGTAGAGGCAGGCTAAGTATCAATAACAGGCGGTGATTGATTGGTTAGTTAAGCCACTATCAGATGATTGATCTGGCCGACGGTAGCCTGCTCTCTGCCGTGGCCTCATTCAGCTCAACAACTTACAACCACATTACACCGCCCTATAGGCCCCTCGTCCCTACCGCAGCCCCCTTCCATCGCTCCGGGAGTTAATTTATTAAATTAATAACTCCCTTGTTCCATCAATGATCCGAGGGTGGTAATAAGGAGCTCTCCTCTCGTGGGCGTAGCCTCCGCTTCTAATGTAGTTCGTGTTACGCGTGAGCTCCACTAAACGGCCCAGCCTTCTAGATCGTATTAAGAATTAACTATAACCCGGAGCCGCCTGGTGCGAGTTAATTATTTAGGAGGCAGGAAGTGCTAATGCCCACCGATTAGCGCAGTCGATACGGCCACAATCTTGTTGAGTAACACAGGATCACGGTTATCGATTATTGAACTTGTGTCAATTCCATGGTGAAAAATAATTACTGTATCACGCCCTGTTCGGAAATTATCTGTGATTGGTCAAGATTATAAATTTAGATAAAAATATACCTACGTAGATTTGATAGCATTCCGGCGTGAGTATCTGCATGCCTATGTGTTAAAAATTTGTTTACAATACAATAATAATAATAATAATAATAATAATAATAATAATAATAATTAAGGGGTTCGATGGATGAAAGGGTTTGGTGACAAAATACCATTTTGAGTAATTTATGTTTAAAGTTTATTTTATTTTTTTTTTTAAATTTTCCTTTTTAAATTTACTAAACAAACGTTCAAAGCACCCTATTAATTACAAAAGACTTATTTACATGACTGTGATTAGACCTATTTGGACGTACGGAGGAGATACCCCTATCACTTATCATTTTTATCGTTTATATTATTCAGTACATGTGAAGTACGGCTGATCCAGAAAGGATACAACCTAATCGAAAGTTTTTAAACTGATTTGGTTGAATAAAACTATAAGCTAAATATTTTAGCATTCTTCGTAAACGTAAATACACCATTCCATCAATTTCAATCTCAATGCTACATATTAGATTTAAAAGCCAAGATCTTTGGGGTTCCACTAAACCTTACAACTCATCTCGTATCCAATCCTTACATTCCAAAATTCTTCGAAAATCTTAAATAATCCTTACTTTGTCAAGCCCAAACCAGATAACTATCCATCCATAGTAAGCTCCATAACCACTCAGATCCACTAGTTTTCTCAACTGGTTCCCACTCCATTCCCGATAATCCTCCGAGGTGTCTGAAAGAAGATGGCTAGAGATCTTCTAGTGTAGAATATTGATGAGTGCTATTGATGAGTAGTTCTTTTCAAGGTTTGACTTATTATTGAAATCTTTATCAACACATTACTTGATGTATATATTTTTATAATTGTAAATTGCAATAAATTGATATATTAAAAAAAACAAAAAATCGTGTAGCAGGTAAAAGTTATCAACGACCATAAAAGTCTTTTTCTGTCCTGTGTAGCGTAAATATATAAGGAGCGTAATTATCTATATAAGGAGCACATATAATATGAAAACATTGCGAGATATTTCGAATCTTAATTAATTGATATAGACATCTAGAAATGATGCCAGAAACAAGAATGTCCAAAAATGCTTTCCAGGCATCTTTCCTTGGAAAGAAAAGAAGAGGAGGTACCCGTAAGAGTTTGATTGCAAGGGTATGACAGTCTGGAATAAGTGCTCTGGATAGTGATGACTGGAAAGTCATGGTTAAGGAGGCTGAACTTTACCAAGGATTGTAGAGCTGGAAAATAAGAAGAGAAGAATATTGATATATGAAACTAATATTATAAATAACTAACAATTGAAGTATAAAATAGAGTTACTTAGTAACTTCTGCAAAAATATAAAAAAATAATAAAACGAAAATAATTGCCAGTAATATGAGATATTTAAATTTACTTGGATAAAATTAGAAAGGCGATGGTAATCATAATAATAAATAATAAATGTTGGATATTCAAAAGACGAATCGTCTTATAACGTTTAATAATATTTCTATTGTGCACAAAGTTTGAGTTGTATAAAAAAAATATTGTTTATCGATCTGCATTTGTGGAATATTTCAGTTATTTAATATTTATTAAAACCTTAATTTTAAAGGTGATTGACTGAAAGTAGTTTTTAGAGTCCCTTCTATTAAACTTAAGCAATCTTTAAAGAACTCGGCTATTCTCACCTTAAAAATATTCTTGATTTAAGTTCCGCTTGGAACGATTTCATGAACTAATTTTCAGTAGTCTAATGTGCAAAACTTATTTACCTGAGAGGTGGAGTGAAAAGCTTGTTTAATCTAATT